>CANTAL010000085.1:600000-1119027 GCA_947650365.1 Chamaelirium japonicum | reverse complement strand
ATTCATTCGCATGATCCACTCTAATTCATTCGTACGATCCATTCTAATTCATTCGCACGATCCATTCTAATTCATTCGTACGATCCATTCTTATCCATTCGTACGAATATAACCATTCTAATTCATTCGTACGATCCATTCTAATTCATTCCTACGATCCATTTTAATTCATTCGCACGAATGTATCGTGCGAATGAATTAGAATGGATTCGTGCAAATGAATTAGAATGGATCGTACGAATAGATTAGAATGGATCGTGCGAATGAATTAGAATGGATCGTACAAATGAATTAGAATGGATACATTTGTGCGAATGAATTCGAATGGATCGTACGAATGAATTAGAATGGATCGTACGAATGAATTAGAATGGATCGTACGAATGTACGAATGAATTAGAATGAATTAGATTGTATCGTACGATCCATTCTAATTCATTCGCACGATCCATTATAATTCATTCGTACGAATAAATTAGAATGGATCCACCGAATGAGTTAAAATGGATCGTACGAATGAATTAGAATGGATACATTCGTGCGAATGAATTAGAATGGATCGTACGAATGAATTAGAATGGATACATTGGTGCGAATTAATTAGA
This sequence comes from Chamaelirium japonicum, assembly GCA_947650365.1. Classification (NCBI taxonomy): domain Eukaryota; kingdom Viridiplantae; phylum Streptophyta; class Magnoliopsida; order Liliales; family Melanthiaceae; genus Chamaelirium; species Chamaelirium japonicum. The sequence continues at coordinate 1,118,422 of CANTAL010000085.1, read as the reverse complement.
ATGGATCGTACGAATGAATTAGAATGGATACATTCGTGCGTATGAATTAGAATGGATTGTACGAATGAATTAGAATTGATCATACGAATGAATTAGAATGGATCGTACGAATGAATTAGAATGAATCCTACGAATGAATTAGAATGGTTACATTCGTGCGAATGAATTAGAATAGATCGTACGAACGAATTAGATTGGATCGTATGAATAAATTAGAATGGATCGTGCGAATGAATTAGAATGGATCATACGAATGAATTAGAATGGATCGTACGAATGAATTAGAATGGATCATGCGAATAAATTTGAATGGATCGTACGAATGAATTAGAATGGATTGAACGAATGAATTAGAATGGATATATTCGAGCGAATGAATTGGAATAGATCGTAGGAATGAATTAGAATGGATCGTACGAATGAATTAGAATGGTTATATTCGTGCGAATGAATTAGAATGGATCCATTCTTATTCATTCATACGATCCATTCTAATTCATTCGTACAATCCATTCTAATTCATTCGTACGATCCATTCTTATTCATTCGCACGATCCATTCTAATTCATTCGCACGAATGTATCCATTCTAATTCATTTGCACGATCCATTCTAATTCATTCCTATGATCCATTCTAATTCATTCATACGATCCATTCTAATTCATTCGCTCGAATGTAACCATTCTAATTCATTCGTACGATCCATTCTAATTCATTCTCACGAATGTAACCTTTCTAATACATTTGTATGATCCATTCTAATTCATTCGTATGATCCATTCTAATCCATTCGTACGATCCATTCTAATCCATTCGTACAATCCATTCTAATTCATTCGCTCGAATGTATCCATTCTAATTCATTCGTACGATCCATTCTAATCCATTCGTACGATCCATTCTAAACCATTCGTACGATCCATTCTAATTCATTCGTACGATCCATTCTAATTCATTCGCACGATCCATTCTAATTCATTCGCACGAATGTAACCCTTCTAATTCATTCGTACGATCCATTCTAATTCATTCCTATGATCCATTCTAATTCATTCGCACGAATGTATCCATACTAATTCATTTGCACGATCCATTCTAATTCATTCCTACGATCCATTCTAATTGATTCGCACGAATGTATCCATTCTAATTCATTTGCATGATCCATTCTAATTCATTCGCATGAATGTATGTATCCATTTTAATTCATTCGTACGATCCATTCTAATTCATTCGTATGATCAATTCTAATTCATTCGCACGATCCATTCTAATTCATTCATACGATCCATTCTAATTCATTCGCACGAATGTAACCATTCTAATGCATTCATACGATCCATTCTAATTCATTCGTACGATCCATTCTAATCCATTCGTATGATCCATTATAATTCATTCGTACGAATGCATTCTAATTCATTCGCACGAATGTAACCATTCTAATTCATTCATACGATCCATTCTAATCCATTCTAATCCATTCATACGATCCATTCCAATGAATTAGTACGATTCATTCTAATTCATTCGCATAAATATATCCATTCTAATTCATTCGCACGATCCATTCTCATTCATTCGCACAAATGTATCCATTCTAATTCATTCGTACGATCCATTCTTATTCATTCATACGATCCATTCTAATTCATTTGCACGATCCATTCTAATTCATTCCTATGATCCATTCTAATTCATTCGTACGATCCATTCTAATTCATTCGCTCGAATGTATCTATTCTAATTCATTCGTACGATCCATTCTAATTCATTCGTACGATCCATTCTAATTCATTCTTACGAATATAACCTTTCTAATTCATTTGTACGATCCATTCTAATCCATTCGTACGATCCATTCTAATCCATTCGTACGATCCATTCTAATTCATTCGCTCGAATGTATCCATTCTAATTCATTCGTACGATCCATTCTAATTCGTTCATACGATCCATTCTAATTCGTTTGTATGATCCATTCTAAAATGAGTTAGAATGGATCATACGAATGAATTAGAAAGGATCGTACGAATGAATTAGAATGTATTGTGCGAATGAATTAGAATGGATCATATGAATGAATAAGAATGGAGCGTACGAATGAATTAGAATGGATCGTTCGAATGAATTAGAATGAATCGTACGAATGCATTAGAATGGATCGTACGAATGAATTAGAATGAATCGTACGATCCATTCTAATTCATTCGTCCGATCCATTCTAATTCATTCGCACGATCCATTCTAATTCATTCGCACAATCCATTCTAATTCATTCGCACGATCCATTCTAATTCATTCGTATGATCCATTCTAACTCATTTTAGAATGGATCGTACGAACGAATTAGAATGGACCGTATGAACGAATTAGAATGGATCGTACGAATGAATTAGAATGGATACATTCGAGCGAATGAATTAGAATGGATCGTACGAATGGATTAGAATGGTTCGTATGAATGGATTAGAATGGATCGTACGAATGGATTAGAATGGATCGTGCGAATGAATTAGAATGAATCATACGAATGAATTAGAATGGATACATTCGAGCGAATGAATTAGAATGGATCGTACGAATGAATTAGAATGGATCATTCGAATGAATTAGAATGGATCGTACAAATGAATTAGAATGGATACATTTGTGCGAAGAATAAGAATGGAGCGTACGAATGAATTAGAATGGAGCGTACGAATGAACTAGAATGGATACATTCGTGCGAATGAATTAGAATGGATCATATGAAAGAATTAGAATGGATCGTGCGAATGAATTAGAAAGGATCGTACGAATGAATTAGAATGGATATATTCGTGCGAATGAATTAGAATGGATCGTACGAATGAATTAGACTGGATCGTACGAATAAATTAGAATGGATACATTCATGCAAATGAATTAGAATGAATCGTACGAATGAATTAGAATGAATCATACGAATGAATTAGAATGGATCATATGAATGAATTAGAATGGATCATATGAATGAATTAAATTGGTTACATTTGTGCGAATGAATTAGAATGGATTGTACGAATGGATTAGAATGGATCGTATGAATGGATTAGAACGCATTGTACGAGTGGATTAGAATAGATACATTTGTGCGAATGAATTAGATTGCATCGTACGAATGAATTTGAATGGATTGTACGAATGAATTAGAATGGATAGTACGAATGAATTAGAATGGATCGTACGAATGAATTAGAATGGATCATTCGAATGAATTAGAATGGATCGTACGAATGAATTAGAATGGATACATTTGTGCGAATAAATTAGAATGGATTGTACGAATGAATTAGAATGGATCGTACGAATGAATTAGAATGGATATATTTGTGCGAATGAATTAGAATGGATCGTGCGAATGTATTAGAATGGATCGTACGAATGAATTAGAATGGATCGTGCGAATGAATTAGAATGGATCGTTCGATTGAATTAGAATGGATTATGCGAATGAATTTGAATGAATCATACAAATGAATTAGAATAGATCGAACGAATGAATTAGAATGGATACATTTGAGCGACTGAATTTGAATATATCGTAGGAATGAATTAGAATGGATCATATGAATGAATTAGAATGGATCGTGCGAATGAATTAGAATGGATTGTACAAATAAATTAGAATGGATATATTCCTGCGAATGAATTAGAATGGATCGGACGAATGAATTAGAATGGATCGTACGAATGAAGTAGAATGGATCGTGCGAATGAATTAGAATGAATCATACGGATGCATTAGAATGGATACATTCATGCGAAAGAATTAGAGTGGATCGTACGAATGAATTAGAATGGATCGTGCGAATGAATTAGAATGGATCGTACAAATGAATTAGAATGGATACATAGAAATGAATAAGAAAGGTTACATTCATGAGAATGAATTAGAATGGATCGTACGAATGAATTAGAATGGATACATTCGAGCGAATGAATTAGAATGGATCGTACGTATGAATTAGAATGGATCATACAAATGAATTAAAATGGATCATGCAAATAAATTAGAATGGATCGTACGAATGGATTAGAATGGATCGTACGAATGAATTAGAATGGATCATACAAATGAATTATAAAGGTTACATTCGTGAGAATAAATTAGAATGGATCGCACGAACGAATTAGAATGGATCGTACGAACAAATTAGAATGGATCGTACGAATGAATTAGAATGGATCGTGCGAATGAATTAGAATGGATCGTACGAACGAGTTAGAATGGATCGTGCGAATGAATTAGAATGGATCGTGCGAATGAATTAGAATGGATCGTACGAACGAATTAGAATGGATTGTACGAATGAATTAGAATGGATATATTTGAGCGAATGAATTAGAATGGATCGTGCGAATGAATTAGAATGGATCGTACGAACGAATTAGAATGGATCGTACGAACGAATTAGAATGGATTGTACGAACGAATTAGAATGGATCGTGCGAATGAATTAGAATGGATCGTGCGAATGAATTAGAATGGATCGTACGAACGAATTAGAATGGATTGTACGAATGAATTAGAATGGATACATTCGAGCGAATGAATTAGAATGGATCGTACGAACGAATTAGAATGGATCGTATGAACGAATTAGAATAGATTGTACGAATGAATTAGAATGGATACATTCGAGTGAATGAATTAGAATGGATCGTACGAATGAATTAGAATTGATCATAGGAATGAATTAGAATGGATCATGCAAATGAATTAGAATGGATAAATTCGTGCGAATGAATTAGAATGGATCGTAGGAATGAAATAGAATGGATCATACGAATGAATTAGAATGGTTACATTCGTGCGAATGAATTAGAATGGATCGTACGAATGAATTAGAATGGATCGTGCGAATGAATTAGAATGGGTCGTACGATCCATTCTAATTCATTCGTATGTTCAATTCTAATTCATTCGCACGATCCATTCTAATTCATTCGTACGATCCATTCTAATTCATTCGTACGATTGTAACCATTCTAATTCATTCGTACGATCCATTCTAATTCATTCCTACGATCCATTCTAATTCATTCGCACGAATGTATCCATTCTAATTCATTTGCACGATCCATTCTAATTCATTCCTATGATCCATTCTAATTCATTCATACGATCCATTCTAATTCATTCGATCGAATATATCCATTCTAATTCATTCGTACGATTCATTCTAATTCATTCGCACGATCCATTCTAATTCATTCGTATGATCTATTCTTATTCATTCATACGATCCATTCTAATTCATTTGTACGAATGAATTAGAATGGATCGTACGAATGGATTAGAATGGATCGTACGAATGAATTAGAATGGATTGTACGAACGAATTAGAATGGATCGTATGAACGAACTAGAATAGATCGTACGAATGAATTAAAATGGATACAATCGAGCGAATGAATTAGAATGGATCGTACGAATGAATTAGAATGGATCATAGGAATGAATTAGAATGGATCGTGCAAATGAATTAGAATGGATACATTCATGCGAATGAATTAGAATGGATCATAGGAATGAATTAGTATGGTTACATTCGTGCGATTGAATTAGAATGGATCGTACGAATAGATTAGAATGGATCGTACGAATGAATTAGAATGGATCGTACAAATAAATTAGAAAGGTTACATTTGTGAGAATGAATTAGAATGGATCGTACGAATGAATTAGAATGGATCGTACGAATGGATTAGAATGGATCGTACGAATGGATTAGAATGAATCGTACGAATGAATTAGAATGGATCATACAAATGAATTAGAAAGGTTACATTCGTAAGAATGAATTAGAATGGATCGTACTATTCATTCTAATTCATTCGTACGATCCATTCTAATGCATTCGTACGATTCATTCTAATTCATTCGCACGATCCCTTCTAATTCATTTATTTCATCCATTCTATTTTATTTGCACGTATATATGATCCATTCTAATTTATTCGCAAGAATGTATCCATTCTAATTCATTCGTACAATCCATTCTAATTTATTCGTACAAATGTATCCATTCTAATTCATTCGTACGATCCATTCTAATTCATTTGTACAATTCATTCTAATTCATTCGTACGATCCATTCTAATTCATTCGTACGATCCATTCTAATTCATTCGCACGAATGTATACATTCTAATTAATTCGTACGATCCATTCTAATTCATTCATACGATCCATTCTAATTCATTCTTATGATCTATTCTAATTCATTCCTACGATCTATTCTAATTCATTCGCTCGAATGTATCCATTCTAATTCATTTGTACGATCCATTCTTATTCATTCGTACGATCCATTCTAATTCATTCGTATGATCAATTCTAATTCATTCGCACGATCCATTCTAATTCATTCTCACGAATGTAACCATTCTAATTCATTTGTATGATCCATTCTAATTCATTCGTACGATCCATTCTAATCCATTCGTACGATCCATTCTAAACCATTCGTACGATCCATTCTAATTTATTCTCACAAATGTAACCTTTCTAATTCATTTGTACGAACCATTCTAATCCATTCGTACGATCCATTCTAATCCATTCGTATGATCCATTCTAATTCATTCGCATGAATGTAACCATTCTAATTCATTCGTACGATCCATTCTAATTCATTCCTACGAATGAGTTAGAATGGATCATACGAATGAATTAGAATGGATCGTACAAATGAATTAGAATGGATCGTATGAATAAATTAGAATGGATCGTACGAATGAATTAAAATGGATACATTTGTGCGAATGAATTAGAATAGATCATACGAATGAATTTGAATGGATCGTACGAATAAATTAGAATGGATATATTTGTGCGATGAATAAGAATGCAACGTACGAATGAATTAGAATGGAGCGTACGAATGAACTAGAATGGATACATTCGTGCGAATGAATTAGAATGGATCATATAAAAGAATTAGAATGGATCGTACGAATGAATTAGAAATGATCGTACGAATGAATTAGAATGGATATATTCGTGCGAATGAATTAGAAAGGATCGTACGAATGAATTAGACTGGATCGAACGAATAAATTAGAATCGATACATTCATGCAAATGAATTAGAATGGATCGTACGAATGAATAAGAATGGATCATACGAATGAATTAGAATGGATCGTACGAATGAATTAGAATGGATCATATGAATGAATTAGAATGGTTACATTCGTGCGAATGAATTAGAATGGATCGTACGAATGGATTAGAATGGATCGTACGAATGGATTAGAACGCATTGTATGAATGAATTAGAATAGATACATTTGTGCGAATGAATTAGATTGCATCGTACGAATGAATTTGAATGGATTGTACGAATGAATTAGAATGGATCGTACGAATAAATTAGAATGGATCGTGCGAATGAATTAGAATGGATCGTACGAATGAATTAGAATGGATCTTGCGAATGAATTAGAATGGATCGTATGAATGAATTAGAATGGATACATTTGTGCGAATGAATTAGAATGGATCGTACGAATAAATTAGAATGGATCGTACGAATGAATTAGAATGGATACATTCGAGCGAAAGAATTAGAATGGATCGTACGAATGAATTAGAATGGATCATAGGAATGAATTAGAATGGATCGTGCAAATGAATTAGAATGGATCGTACGGACGAATTAGAATGGATCGTACGAATGAATTAGAATGGATACATTTGTGCGAATGAATTAGAATGGATCGTACGAATGAATTAGAATGGATCGTACGAATGAATTAGAATGGATCGTGCGAATGAATTAGAATTGATCATATGAATGAATTAGAATGGATCGTACGAATGAATTAGAATGGATCGTGCGAATGAATTAGAATTGATCATACGAATGAATTAGAATGGATCGTATGAATGAATTAGAATAGATCGTACGAATGGATTAGAACACATTGTACGAATGAATTAGAATGGATCGTACGAATGAATTAGAATGAATCGTACGAATGAATCGTACGAATGAATTAGAATGGATCGTACGAATGAATTAGAATGGATCATAGGAATGAATTAGAATGGATCGTGCAAATGAATTAGAATGGATCGTACGAACGAATTAGAATGGATCGTACGAATGAATTAGAATGGATACATTTGTGCGAATGAATTAGAATGGATCGTACGAATGAATTAGAATGGTTACATTCGTGCGAATGAATTAGAATGGATCGTACGAATGAATTAGAATGGATGCGAATGAATTAGAATTGATCATACGAATGAATTAGAATGGATCGTTTGAATGGATTAGAACACATTGTACGAATGAATTAGAATGGATCGTATGAATGAATTAGAATGAATCGTACAAATGAATTAGAAACATTTGTGAGAATGAATTAGAATGGATCGTACGAATGAATTAGAATGGATCGTGCGAATGAATTAGAATGGATTGTACGAATGAATTAGAATGGATCGAACGAATGAATTAGAATGGATACATTTGTGCGAATTAATTAGAATGGATCGTACGAATGAATTAGAATGAATCGTATGAATACATTAGAATGGATCTTACGAATGAATTAGAATGAATTGTACGATCCATTCCAATTCATTTGTACGATCCATTCTAATTCTTTCATATGATCCATTCTAATTCATTTGCTCAAATATATCCATTCTAATTCATTCGTACAATCCATTCTAATTTATTCGCACGATCCATTCTAATTCATTCGTATGATCCATTCTAATTCATTCCTACGATCCATTCTAATTCATTCGCACGAATGTATCGATTCAAATTTATTCGTACGATCCAGTCTAATTCATTCGTACGATCCATTCTAATTCATTCGCACGAATATATCCATTCGAATCCATTCATACGATCCATTCTAATTCGTTCATATGATCCATTCTAATTCATTCGTACAATCCATTCTAATGCATTCGTACGATCCATTCTAATTCATTCGTACGATCCATTCTAATTAATTCGCACAAATGTATCCATTCTAATTCATTCGTTCGATCCATTCTAATCCATTCGCACGATTCATTCGTTCGATCCATTTGCGTGAATGTACGAATGAATTAGAATGGATCGTACAAATGAATTAGAATGGATCATACGAATGAATTAGAATGGATCGTGTGAATGAATTAGAATGGATCGTACGAATGAATTAGAATGGATACATTCGAACAAATGAATTAGAATGGATCGTGCGAATGAATTAGAATGGATCGTACGAATGAATTAGAATGGATCGTACGAATGAATTAGAATGGATCGTGCGAATGAATTAGAATGGATCGTACGAATGGATTAGAATGGATCGTACGAATGGATTAGAATGGATCGTACGAATGGATTAGAATGGATCATACAAATGAATTAGAAAGGTTACATTCGTGAGAATGAATTAGAATGGATCGTACGAATGAATTAGAATCGATCCACCGAATGAATTAGAATGGTTACATTTGTCCGAATGAATTAGAATGTATCATGCGAATGAATTAGAATGGATCGTACGAATAAATTAGAATGGTTACATTCGTGCCAATGAATTAGAATGGATCGTACGAATGAATTAGAATGGATCGTGCGAATGAATTAGAATTGATCATACGAATGAATTAGAATGAATCATAGGAATGAATTAGAATGGATCGTATGAATGAATTAGAATGGTTACATTAGTGCGACTGAATTAGAATGGATCGTACGAATGGTTTAGAATGGATCGTACGAATGGATTAGAATGGATCGTACTAATGAATTAGAATGGATACATTCGGGCGAATAAATTAGAATGAATCATACGAATGAATTAGAATGGATCGTACGAATGGATTAGAATGGATCGTACGAATGGATTAGAATGGATCGTACAAATGAATTTGAAAGGTTACATTCGTGAGAATGAATTAGAATGGATCGTGCGAATGAATTAGAATTGATCATACGAATGGATTAGAATGGATCGTACGAATGAATTAGAATAGATCGTGCGAATGAATTAGAATGGATCGTACGAACGAATTAGAATGTATCGTGCGAATGAATTAGATTGCATCGTACGATCCATTCTAATTCATTCGCTCGAATGTATCCATTCTAATTCATTCAAACGATCCGTTCTAATTCGTTCATACGATCCATTCTAATTCGTTCGCACGATCCATTCTAATTCATTCGTATGATCCATTCTAATTCATTCGTATGATCCATTCTAATTCATTCCTACGATCAATTCTAATTCATTTGCATGTATGTATCCATTCTAATTCATTCGTACGATCTATTCCAATTCATTCGTACGATCCATTCTAATTCATTCGTATGATCCATTCTAATTCATTCCTACGATCTATTCTAATTCATTCGCTCGAATGTGTCTATTCTAATTCATTCGTTCGATCCATTCTAATTCATTCGTACGATCCATTCAAATTCATTCGCATGATTCATTCTAATTCATTCGTACGATCCATTCAAATTCAATCGTATGATCCATTCTAATTCATTAGCACGAATATATCCATTCTAATTCATTCGTACAATCCATTCTAATTCATTCGTATGATCTATTCTAATTCATTCGCACGATCCATTCTAATTCATTCGCACAAATATATCCATTCTAATTCATTCGCACGATCCATTTTAATTCATTCTCACGATCCATTCTAATTCATTCGTACGATCCATTCTAATTCATTCGTATGATCCATTTTAATTTATTCGTACGATCCATTCTAATTCATTCGCACGAATGTAACCATTCTAATTCATTCGTATGATCCATTGTAATTCATTCGCATGATCCATTCTAATTCATTCGCACAATCCATTCTAATTCATTCGTACGATCCATTCTAATTCATTCGTACGATCCATTCAAATTCATTCGCATGATCCATTCTAATTCATTCGTACGATCCATTCTAATTCATTCTCACGAATGTAACCTTTCTAATTCATTTGTATGATCCATTCTAATTCATTCGTACGATCCATTCTAATCCATTCGTATGATCCATTCTAATCCATTCGTACGATCCATTCTAATTCATTCGTACGATCCATTCCAATTCATTCGTATGATCTATTCTTATTCATTCATACGATCCATTCTAATTCATTTGTACGAATGAATTAGAATGGATCGTACGAATGGATTAGAATGGATCGTACGAATGAATTAGAATGGATCGTACGAACGAATTAGAATGGATCGTATGAACGAACTAGAATAGATCGTACGAATGAATTAAAATGGATACAATCGAGCGAATGAATTAGAATGGATCATACGAATGAATTAGAATGGATCATAGGAATGAATTAGAATGGATCGTGCAAATGAATTAGAATGGATACATTCAAGCGAATGAATTAGAATGGATCATAGGAATGAATTAGTATGGTTTCATTCGTGCGAATGAATTAGAATGGATCGTACGAATAGATTAGAATGGATCGTACGAATGAATTAGAATGGATCGTACAAATGAATTAGAATGGATCGTACGAATGGATTAGAATGGATCGTACGAATGGATTAGAATGAATCGTACGAATGAATTAGAATGGATCATACAAATGAATTAGAAAGGTTACATTCGTGAGAATGAATTAGAATGGATCGTACGATTCATTCAAATTCATTCGTACGAACCATTCTAATGCATTCGTACGATTCATTCTAATTCATTCGCACGATCCCTTCTAATTCATTTGTATCATCCATTCTATTTTATTTGCACGTATATATGATCCATTCTAATTTATTCGCAAGAATGTATCCATTCTAATTCATTCGTACAATCCATTCTAATTTATTCGTACAAATGTATCCATTCTAATTCATTCGTACGATCCATTCTAATTCATTTGTACAATTCATTCTAATTCATTCGTACGATCCATTCTAATTCATTCGTACGATCCATTCTAATTCATTCGCACGAATGTATACATTCTAATTCATTCGTACGATCCATTCTAATTCATTCATACGATCCATTCTAATTCATTCGTATGATCCATTCTAATTCATTCCTTCGATCTATTCTAATTCATTCGCTCGAATGTATCCATTCTAATTCAATTGTACGATCCATTCTTATTCATTCGTACGATCCATTCTAATTCAATCGTATGATCAATTCTAATTCATTCGCACGATCCATTCTAATTCATTCTCACGAATGTAACCTTTCTAATTCATTTGTATGATCCATTCTAATTCATTCGTACGATCCATTCTAATCCATTCGTACGATCCATTCTAATCCATTCATATGATCCATTCTAATTCATTCTTACAAATGTAACCTTTCTAATTCATTTGTACGAACCATTCTAATCCATTCGTACGATCCATTCTAATCCATTCGTACGATCCATTCTAATTCATTCGCATGAATGTAACCATTCTAATTCATTCGTACGATCCATTCTAATTCATTCCTACGAATGAGTTAGAATGGATCATACGAATGAATTAGAATGGATCGTACAAATGAATTAGAATGGATCGTATGAATAAATTAGAAAGGATCGTACGAATGAATTAAAATGGATACATTTATGCGAATGAATTAGAATAGATCATACGAATGAATTTGAATGGATCGTACGAATAAATTAGAATGGATATATTTGTGCGATGAATAAGAATGCAACGTACGAATGAATTAGAATGGAGCGTACGAATGAACTAGAATGGATACATTCGTGCGAATGAATTAGAATGGATCATATAAAAGAATTAGAATGGATCGTGCGAATGAATTAGAAATGATCGTACGAATGAATTAGAATGGATATATTCGTGCGAATGAATTAGAAAGGATCGTACGAATGAATTAGACTGGATCGAACGAATAAATTAGAATCGATACATTCATGCAAATGAATTAGAATGGATCGTACGAATGAATAAGAATGGATCATACGAATGAATTAGAATGGATCGTACGAATGAATTAGAATGGATCAAATGAATGAATTAGAATGGTTACATTCGTGCGAATGAATTAGAATGGATCGTACGAATGGATTAGAATGGATCGTACGAATGGATTAGAACGCATTGTACGAATGAATTAGAATAGATACATTTGTGCGAATGAATTAGATTGCATCGTACGAATGAATTTGAATGGATTGTACGAATGAATTAGTATGGATCGTACGAATAAATTAGAATGGATCGTGCGAATGAATTAGAATGGATCGTACGAATGAATTAGAATGGATCTTGCGAATGAATTAGAATGGATCGTATGAATGAATTAGAATGGATACATTTGTGCGAATGAATTAGAATGGATCGTACGAATAAATTAGAATGGATCGTACGAATGAATTAGAATGGATACATTCGAGCGAAAGAATTAGAATGGATCGTACGAATGAATTAGAATGGATCATAGGAATGAATTAGAATGGATCGTGCAAATGAATTAGAATGGATCGTACGAACGAATTAGAATGGATCGTACGAATGAATTAGAATGGATACATTTGTGCGAATGAATTAGAATGGATCATACGAATGAATTAGAATGGTTACATTCGTGCGAATGAATTAGAATGGATCGTACGAATGAATTAGAATGGATCGTGCGAATGAATTAGAATTGATCATACGAATGAATTAGAATGGATCGTACGAATGAATTAGAATGGATCGTGCGAATGAATTAGAATTGATCATACGAATGATTTAGAATGGATCGTACGAATGAATTAGAATGGATCGTACGAAGGGATTAGAACACATTATACGAATGAATTAGAATGGATCGTACGAATGAATTAGAATGAATCGTACGAATGAATCGTACGAATGAATTAGAATGGATCGTACGAATGAATTAGAATGGATCATAGGAATGAATTAGAATGGATCATGCAAATGAATTAGAATGGATCGTACGAACGAATTAGAATGGATCGTACGAATGAATTAGAATGGATACATTTGTGCGAATGAATTAGATTGGATCGTACGAATGAATTAGAATGGTTACATTCGTGCGAATGAATTATAATGGATCGTACGAATGAATTAGAATGGATGCGAATGAATTAGAATTGATCATACGAATGAATTAGAATGGATCGTACGAATGGATTAGAACACATTGTACGAATGAATTAGAATGGATCGTATGAATGAATTAGAATGAATCGTACAAATGAATTGGAAACATTTGTGAGAATGAATTAGAATGGATCGTACGAATGAATTAGAATGGATCGTGCGAATGAATTAGAATGGATTGTACGAATGAATTAGAATGGATCAAACGAATGAATTAGAATGGATACATTTGTGCGAATTAATTAGAATGGATCGTACGAATGAATTAGAATGAATCGTATGAATACATTAGAATGGATCGTACGAATGAATTAGAATGAATTGTTCGATCCATTCCAATTCATTTGTACGATCCATTCTAATTCTTTCATATGATCCATTCTAATTCATTTGCTCAAATGTATCCATTCTAATTCATTCGTACAATCCATTCTAATTCATTCGCACGATCCATTCTAATTCATTCGTATGATCCATTCTAATTCATTCTTACGATCCATTCTAATTCATTCGCACGAATGTATCGATTCAAATTTATTCGTACGATCCAGTCTAATTCATTCGTACGATCCATTCTAATTCATTCGCACGAATATATCCATTCGAATCCATTCATACGATCCATTCTAATTCGTTCATATGATCCATTCTAATTCATTCGTACGATCCATTCTAATGCATTCGTACGATCCATTCTAATTCATTCGTACGATCCATTCTAATTAATTCGCACAAATGTATCCATTCTAATTCATTCGTTCGATCCATTCTAATCCATTCACACGATTCATTCGTTCGATCCATTTGCGTGAATGTACGTATGAATTAGAATGGATCGTACAAATGAATTAGAATGGATCATACGAATGAATTAGAATGGATCGTGTGAATGAATTAGAATGGATCGTTCGAATGAATTAGAATGGATACATTCGTACAAATGAATTAGAATGGATCGTGCGAATGAATTAGAATGGATCGTACGAATGAATTAGAATGGATCGTACGAATGAATTAGAATGGATCGTGCGAATGAATTAGAATGGATCGTACGAATGGATTAGAATGGATCGTACGAATGGATTAGAATGGATCGTACGAATGGATTAGAATGGATCATACAAATGAATTAGAAAGGTTATATTCGTGAGAATGAATTAGAATGGATCGTACGAATGAATTAGAATCGATCCACCGAATGAATTAGAATGGTTACATTTGTCCGAATGAATTAGAATGTATCATGCGAATGAATTAGAATGGATCGTACGAATAAATTAGAATGGTTACATTCGTGCGAATGAATTAGAATGGATCGTACGAATGAATTAGAATGGATCGTGCGAATGAATTAGAATTGATCATACGAATGAATTAGAATGAATCGTAGGAATGAATTAGAATGGATCGTATGAATGAATTAGAATGGTTACATTAGTGCGACTGAATTAGAATGGATCATACGAATGGTTTAGAATGGATCATACGAATGGATTAGAATGGATCGTACTAATGAATTAGAATGGATACATTCGGGCGAATGAATTAGAATGGATCATACGAATGAATTAGAATGGATCGTACGAATGGATTAGAATGGATCGTACGAATGGATTAGAATGGATCGTACGAATGAATTTGAAAGGTTACATTCGTGAGAATGAATTAGAATGGATCGTGCGAGTGAATTAGAATTGATCATACGAATGGATTAGAATGGATCGTACGAATGAATTAGAATAGATCGTGCGAATGAATTAGAATGGATCGTACGAACGAATTAGAATGGATCGTGCGAATGAATTAGATTGCATCGTACGATCCATTCTAATTCATTCGCTCGAATGTATCCATTCTAATTCATTCGTACGATCCGTTCTAATTCGTTCATACGATCCATTCTAATTCGTTCGCACGATCCATTCTAATTCATTCGTATGATCCATTCTAATTCATTCGTATGATCCATTCTAATTCATTCCTACGATCCATTCTAATTCATTTGCATGCATGTATCCATTCTAATTCATTCGTACAATCTATTCCAATTCATTCGTACGATCCATTCTAATTCATTCGTATGATCCATTCTAATTCATTCCTACGATCTATTCTAATTCATTCGCTCGAATGTGTCCATTCTAATTCATTCGTTCGATCCATTCTAATTCATTTGTACGATCCATTCAAATTCATTCGCATGATTCATTCTAATTCATTCGTACGATCCATTCAAATTCAATCGTATGATCCATTCTAATTCATTCGCACGAATATATCCATTCTAATTCATTCGTATGATCTATTCTAATTCATTCGCACGATCCATTCTAATTCATTCGCACAAATATATCCATTCTAATTCATTCGCACGATCCATTTTAATTCATTCTCATGATCCATTCTAATTCATTCGTACGATCCATTCTAATTCATTCGTATGATCCATTTTAATTTATTCGTATGATCCATTCTAATTCTTTCGCACGAATGTAACCATTCTAATTCATTCGTATGATCCATTGTAATTTATTCGCATGATCCATTATAATTCATTCGCACAATCCATTCTAATTCATTCGTACGATCCATTCTAATTCATTCGTACGATCCATTCAAATTCATTCGCATGATCCATTCTAATTCATTCGTACGATCCATTCAAATTCATTCTCACGAATGTAACCTTTCTAATTCATTTGTATGATCCATTCTAATTCATTCGTACGATCCATTCTAATCCATTCGTATGATCCATTCTAATCCATTCGTACGATCCATTCTAATTCATTCGTACGATCCATTCCAATTCATTCGTATGATCCATTCTAATTCATTCATGCAATCCATTCTAATTCATTCATACGATCCATTCTAACTCATTAATACGATCCATTCTAATTCATTCGCTTGAATGTACGAATGAATTAGAATAGATACATTTGTGCGAATGAATTAGAATGGATCGTACAAATGAATTAGAACGGATCATACGAATGAATTAGAATGGATCGTGCGAATGAATTAGAATAGATCGTGCGAATGAATTAGAATGGATACATTCGTACAAATGAATTTGAATGGATCGTGCGAATAAATTAGAATGGATTGTACCAATGAATTAGAATGGATCGTACGAATAAATTAGAATGGATCGTGCGAATGGATTAGAATGGATCGTACGAATGGATTAGAATGGATCGTACGAATGGATTAGAACGGATCGTACGAATGGATTAGAATGGATCGTACAAATGGATTAGAAAGGTTACATTCGTGAGAATGAATTAGAATGGATCATGCGAATGAATGGATCATGCGAATGAATTAGAATGGATTAGAATGGATCGTATGAATGGATCGTACGAATGAATTAGAATGTATCATACAAATGAATTAGAAGGGTTACATTTGTGAGAATGAATTAGAATGGATACATTTGTGCGAATGAATTAGAATAGATTAGAATGGATCGTACAAATGGATTAGAATCCATTCTAATTCATTTGTATGATCCATTCTAATTCATTCGTACGATCCATTCGTACGATCCATTCTAATCCATTCGTACTATCCATTCTAATCCATTCGTACGATCCATTCTAATTCATTCGTACGATCCATTCTAATTCATTCGTACGGTCAATTCGTGAGAATGAATTAGAATGGATTGTACGAATGAATTAGAATGTATCGTACGAATGAATTAGAATTGATCATACGAATGAATTAGAATGGATCATACGAATGAATTAGAATGGCTCGTGCGAATGAATTAGAATGGATTGTATGAAAGAATTAGAATGGATTGTACGAATGAATTAGAATGGATACATAGGAATGAATTAGAATGGATCGTACGAATGATTCGAGCGAATGAATTAGACTAGATCGTAGGAATGAATTAGAATGGATCGCACGAATGAATTAGAATGGATCATAGGAATGAATTAGAATGGATCATGCAAATAAATTAGAATGGATACATTCGTGCGAATGAATTAGAATGGATCGTAGGAATGAATTAGAATGGATCGTACGAATGAATTAGAATGGTTACATTCGTGCGAATGAATTAGAATGGATCGTACGAATGGATTAGAATGGATCGTACGAATGGATTAGAATGGATCTTACTTCTTATTCATTCATACGATCCATTCTAATTCATTCATATGATCCATTCTAATTCATTCGTACGATCCATTCTAATTCATTCGTACGATCCATTCTAATTCATTCATATGATCCATTCTAATTTATTCGTACGATCCATTCTAATTCATTCGCACGATCCATTCTAATTCATTCGTATGATCCATTCTAATTCATTCGTATGATCAATTCTAATTCATTCGTACGATCCATTCTAATTCATTCGTACGATCCATTCTAATTCATTCTCACGAATGGATCGTACGAATGAATTAGAATGGATCGTACGAATGAATTAGAATGGATCGTACGAATGGATTAGAATGGATTGTACGAATGGATTAGAATGGATCATACGAATGAATTAGAATGGATCGTGCGAATGAATTAGAATGGATTGTACGAATGAATTAGAATGGATACATTCGAGCGAATGAATTACAATAGATCGTAGGAATGAATTAGAATAGATCATATGAATGAATTAGAATGGATCATGCGAATGAATTAGAATGGATTGTACGAATGAATTAGAATGGATACATTCGTGCGAATGAATTAGAATGGATTGGACGAATGAATTAGAATGGATCGTACGATTCATTCTAATTCATTCGTACCATCCATTCTAATGCATTCGTACGATTCATTCTAATTCATTCGCACGATCCATTCTAATTCATTCGTACGATCCATTCTAATCCACTCGTACGATCCATTCTAATCCATTCGTACGATCCATTCTAATCCATTCGTACGATCCATTCTAATTCATTCGTACGATCCACTCTAATTCATTCCTATGTATCCATTCTAATTCATTCGTACGATCCATTATAATTCTTTCATACAATCCATTCTAATTCATTCGCACGATCCATTCTAATTCATTCGTATGATCCATTCTAATTCATTCCTATGATCTATTCTAATTCATTCGCTCGAATGTATCCATTCTAATTCATTCGTACGATCAATTCTAATCCATTCGTACGATCCATTCTAATTCATTCGCACGAATGTAACGATTCTAATTCATTCGTACGATCCATTCTAATTCATTCGCTCGAATGTATCCATTCTAATTCATTCGTACGATCCATTCTAATCCATTCGTACGATCCATTCTAATTCATTCGTATGATCCATTCTAATTCATTCCTATGATCTATTCTAATTCATTCGCTCGAATGTATCCATTCTAATTCATTCGTACGATCCATTATAATTCATTCCTACGATCCATTCTAATTCATTCGCATGAATGTATCCATTCTAATACATTCGTACGATCCATTCTAATCCATTTGTACGATCCATTCTAATTCATTCATACGAACCATTCTAATTCGTTCGTACGATCCATTCTAATTCATTCTTATGAATGTATCCATTCTAATTTATTCGTACGATCCAGTCTAATTCATTCGTAGGATCCATTCTAATTCATTCGCACGAATGTATCCATTCTAATTCATTCGTACGATCCATTCTAATTCATTCGTATGATCCATTCTAATTCATTCGCACGATCCATTAAAATTCATTCGCACGATCCATTCTAATTCATTCGTACGATCCATTCTAATTCATTCATACGATCTATTCTAATTCATTCGCACGATTGTATCCATTCTGATTCATTTGCACAATCCAATCTAATTCAAACGTAAGATCCATTCTAATTCATTCACATGATGTATTCTAATTCATTCGTATCATCCATTCTAATTCATTCGTATGATTCATTCTAATTCATTCGTACGATCCATTCTAATTCATTCGCACAAATGTATCCATTCTAATTCATTCGTACACTCCATTCTAATTCATTTGCACGATCCATTCTAATTCATTTGTACGAATGTATCCATTCTAATTCATTCGCACGATCCATTCTAATTCATTCGCACGATCCATTCTACTTCATTTGTATGATCCATTCTAATTCATTCCTACGATCTATTCTAATTCATTCGCTCGATTGTATCCATTCTAATTCATTCGTACGATCCATTCTAATTCATTTGTACGATCCATTATAATTCATTCGTTCGATCTATTCTAATTCATTTGTATGATCCATTCTAATTCATTCGCACGATCCATTCTAATTCATTCGTACGATCCATTCTAATTCATTTGCACGAATGTATCATACGAATGAATTAGAATGGATCATCCGAATGAATTAGAATGGATCGTGCAAATGAATTAGAAAGGTTACATTCGTGAGAATGAATTAGAATGGATCGTACGAATGAATTAGAATGGATCATACGAATGAATTAGAATGGATCGTACGAATGAATTAGAATGGATACATTTGAGCGAATGAATTAGAATGGATCGTATGAATGAATTAGAATGGATCATAGGAATGAATTAGAATGGATCGAACGAATGAATTAGAATGGATCGTGCGAATAAATTAGAATCGATCGTACGAATGAATTAGAATGGATCATGCGAATGAATTAGAATGGATCGTATGAATAAATTAGAATGGATTATACGAATGAATTAGAATGGTTACAGTCGTGCGAATGAATTAGAATGGATCGTACGAATGGATTAGAATGGATCGCACGAATGAATTAGAATGGATCGTATGAATGAATTAGAACGAATCGTACGAATGCATTAGAATGGATCATACGAATGGATTAGAATGGATCGTACGAATGGATTAGAATGGATCGTTCGAATGGATTGGAATGGATCGTACGAATGAATTAGAATGGATCATACAAATGAATTAGAATGGTTACATTCGTGAGAATGAATTAGAATGGATCGTACGAATGAATTAGAATGGATCATGCGAATGAATTTGAATGGATCGTACGAATGAATTAGAATGGATCGAACGAATGAATTAGAATGGATACATTCGAGCGAATGAATTAGAATAGATCGTAGGAATGAGTTAGAATGGATCATACGAATGAATTAGAATGGATCGTGCGAATGAATTAGAATGGATCGTACGAATGAATTAGAATGGATACATTCGTGCGAATGAATTAGAATGGATCGTACGAATGAATTAGAATGGATTGTGCGAATGAATTAGAACGGATCGTACGAATGAATTAGAATGGATACATTTGTACGAATAAATTAGAATGGATTGTACGAATGAATTAGAAAGGATACATTCTTGCGAATAAATGAATCCATTCTAATTCATTCCTACGATCCATTCTAATTCATTCGCACGAATGTATCCATTCTAATTCATTCCTATGATCCATTCTAATTCATTCGTATGATACATTCATACGACTGAATTAGAATGGATTGTACGAATGAATTACAATTGATCATACGAATGAATTAGAATGGATCCTACGAATGAATTAGAATAGATCGTGCGAATGAATTAGAATGGATCGTATGAACGAATTAGAATGGATCATACGAATGAATTAGAATGGATCGTACAAATGAATTAGAATGGATCGTTCGAATGAATTAGAATGGATATATTCGTTCGAATGAATTAGAATGGATCGTGTGAATGAATTAGAATGGATCGTACAAATGAATTAGAATGGATCGTACGAATGAATTAGAATGGATATATTCGTTCGAATGAATTAGAATGGATCGTGTGAATGAATTAGAATAGATCGTACAAATGAATTAGAATGGATCGTGTGAATGAATTAGAATAGATCGTACAAATGAATTAGAATGGATTGTGTGAATGAATTAGAATAGATCGTACGAATGAATTAGAATGGATCGTATGAACGAATTAGAATGGATCATACGAATGAATTAGAATGGATCGTACAAATGAATTAGAATGGATCGTACGAATGAATTAGAATGGATATATTCATTCGAATGAATTAGAATGGATCAAGTGAATGAATTAGAATAGATCGTACAAATGAATTAGAAAGGTTACATTTGTGAGAATGAATTAGAATGGATCGTATGAATGAATTAGAATGGATCGTACGAATAAATTAGAATGGATACATTCGTGCGAATGAATTAGAATGGATCGTAGGAATGAATTAGAATGGATCGTAGGAATGAATTAGAATGGATCGTACGAATGAATTAGAATGGTTACATTCGTGTGAATGAATTAGAATGGATCGTAAGAATGGATTAGAATGGATCGTACGAATGAATTAGAATGGATACATTCGAGCGAATGAATTAGAATAAATCGTGCGAATGAATTAGAATGGATCGTACAAATGGATTAGAATGGATCGTACGATCCATTCTAATTCATTTCTACGATCCATTCTAATTTATTCGCACGAATGTATCCATTCTAATTAATTCGTATGATCCATTCTAATTCATTCCTACGATCTATTCTAATTCATTCGCTCGAATGTATCCATTCTAATTCATTCGTTCGATCCATTCTAATTCATTCGTACGATCCATTCAAATTCATTCGCTTGAATGTAATCTTTCTAATTCATTTGTATGATCCATTCTAATTAGAAAGGTTACATTCGAGCGAATGAATTTGATCCATTCTAATACATTCATGCGAATGAATTAGAATGGATCGGACGAATGAATTAGAATGGATCGTACGAATGAATTAGAATGGATCGTGCAAATGAATTAGAATGGATCGTAGGAATGAATTAGAATGGATCGTGCGAATGAATTAGAATAGATCCATTTGTACGAATGAATTAGAATGGATCGTGCAAATGAATTAAAATGGATCGTACGAATGAATTAGAATGGATACATTTGTGCGAATGAATTAGAATGGATCGTATGAACGAATTAGAATGGATCGTACGAACGAATTAGAATGGATCATACGAATGAATTAAAATGGATCAAACGAATGAATTAGAATGGATTGTGCGAATGAATTAGAATGGATTGTATGAACGAATTAGAATGGATACATTCGTGCGAATGAATTAGAATGGATCCGATGAATGAATTAGAATGGATCGGATGAATGAATTAGAATGGATCGTACGAATGAATTAGAATGGATCGTGCGAATTAATTAGAATGGATCGTACGAATGAATTAGAATAAATCGTGCGAATGAATTAGAATTGATCGTACGAATGAATTAGAATGGATACATTCAAGCTTACGAATGGATTAGAATGGATCGTACGAATGGATTAGACTGGATCGTGCGAATGAATTAGAATGGATCGTACGAATGAATTAGAATGGATCGTGCGAATGAATTAGAAAGAATCGTACGAATGCATTAGAATGGATCGTACGAATGAATTAGAATGGATACATTCGAGCGAATGAATTAGAATAGATCGTAAGAATGAATTAGAATGGATCATACGAATGAATTAGAATGGATCGTGCGAATGAGTTAGAATGGATTGTACGAATGAATTAGAATGGATACATTCGTGCGAATGAATTAGAATGGATCGGACTAATGAATTAGAATGGATCTTACGATTCATTATAATTCATTCGTACGATCCATTCAAATTCATTCGTATAATCCATTCTAATTCATTCGCACGATCCGTTCTAATTCATTCGTACGAATGTATCCATTCTAATCCATTCGCACGATCCATTCTAATTTATTCGAATGAATTAGAATGGATACATTCGAGCGAATGAATTAGAATGGATCGTGTGATGAATTAGAATGGATCATACGAATGGATTAGAATGGATCGTACGAATGAATTAGAATGGATCATACAAATGAATTAGAATGGTTACATTCGTGAGAATGAATTAGAATGGATCGTACGAATGAATTAGAATGCATTCGTACGATTCATTCTAATTCATTCGCATGATCCATTCTAATTCATTCGTACGATCCATTCTAATTCATTCGCATGAATATATCTATTCTAATTCATTCGTATGATCCATTCTAATTTATTCGCACGATCTATTCTAATTCATTCGTACGATCCATTCTAATTCATTCATACGATGTATTCTAATTCATTCGCACGAATGTATCATACGAATGAATTTGAATGGATCATGCGAATGAATTAAAATGGATCGTACAAATGAATTAGAATGGATCGTGCGAATGAATTAGAATGGATCGTACGAACGAATTAGAATGGATCGTACGAACGATTAGAATGGATCGTACGAATGAATTAGAATGGATCGTACGAATGGATTAGAATGGATCTTGCGAATGAATTAGAATGGATACATTCTTGCGAATAAATTAGAATGGATCGGGCGAATGAATTAGAATGGATTGTGTGAATGAATTAGAATAGACCGTGCGATTGAATTAGAATGGATACATTCGTGCGAATGAATTAGAATGGATCGGACGAATGAATTAGAATGGATCGTACGATTCATTCTAATTCATTCGTACGATCCATTCTAATGCATTCGTACGATTCATTCTAATTCATTCGCACGATCCATTCTAATTCATTTTTACGATCCATTCTTATTCATTCATACGATCCCTTCTAATTCATTCGTACGATCCATTCTAATTAGATCGTATGATCCATTCTAATTCATTCGCACAAATGTATCCATTTTAATTCATTCGTACGATCCATTCTAATTTATTCATACGATCCATTCAAATTCATTCGCACAATCCATTCTAATCCATTTGTACGATCCATTCTAATCCATTCGTACGATCCATTCTAATTCATTCCTACGTACGATCCATTCTAATTCATTCGCACGAATATAACCATTCTAATTCATTCGTACTATCCATTCTAATTCATTCCTACGGTCCATTCTAATTCATTCGCATGAATGTATCCATTCTAATTCATTCGTTCGATCCATTCTAATTCATTCGTACGATCCATTCAAATTCATTCGCATTATCCATTCTAATTCATTCGTACGATCCATTCTAATTCAATCTCACGAATGTAACCTTTCTAATTCATTTGTATGATCCATTCTAATTCATTCGTACGATCCATTATAATCCATTCCTACGATCCATTGTAATCCATTCGTCTGATCCATTCTAATTCATTCGTACGATCCATTCTAATTCATTCTCATAAATGTAACCTTTCTAATTCATTTGTACGATCCATTCTA
Source organism: Chamaelirium japonicum (assembly GCA_947650365.1). Lineage (NCBI taxonomy): Eukaryota > Viridiplantae > Streptophyta > Magnoliopsida > Liliales > Melanthiaceae > Chamaelirium > Chamaelirium japonicum. The sequence continues at coordinate 1,093,075 of CANTAL010000085.1, read as the reverse complement.
ATTCATTCGTACGATCCATTCTAATCCATTCGTGCGATCCATTCTAATCCATTCGTACGATCCATTCTAATTCATTCGCACGAATGTATCCATTCTAATTTATTCGTACGATCCATTCTAATTCATTCCTACGATCCGTTCTAATTCATTCGCACGAATGTATCCATTCTAATTCTTTTGCATGATTCATTCTAATTCATTCGTACGATCCATTCTAATTCATTCTCACGAATGTAACCTTTCTAATTCATTTGTATGATCCATTCTAATTCATTCGTACGATCCATTCTAATTCATTCGCTCGAATGTATCCATTCTAATTCATTCGTACGATCCATTCTAATTCGTTCATACGATCCATTCTAATTCGTTCGTACGATCCATTCTAATCCATCTGTACGATCCATTCTAATTCATTCGTACGATCCATACGATCCATTCTAATTCATTTGCTCGAATGTATCCATTCTAATTCATTCGTACGATCCATTCTAACTCGTTCATACGATCCATTCTTATTCGTTCGTACGATCCATTCTAATTTATTCGCACGATCCATTCTAATTCATTCGTACGATCTATTCTAATTCATTCGCACGATCCATTCTAATTCATTCGTACGATCTATTCTAATTTATTCGTATGATCAATTCTAATTCATTCGCACGATCTATTCTAATTCATTCGTACGATCCATTCTAATTCATTCGTATGATCCATTCTAACTCATTCTAATTCATTCGCACAAATGTAACCTTTCTAATTCATTTGTACGATCCATTCTAATTCATTCGCACGAATGTATCCATTCTAATTCATTCGTTCGATCCATTCTAATTCATTCATACGATCCATTCAAATTCATTCGCATGATCCATTCTAATTCATTCGTATGATTCATTCTAATTCATTCTCACGAATGTAACCTTTCTAATTCATTTGCATGATCCATTCTAATTCATTCGTACGATCTATTCTAATACATTCGTACGATCCATTCTAATCCATTCGTACGATCCATTCTAATCCATTCGTATGATCCATTCTAATTCATTCACACGAATGTATCCATTCTAATTCATTTGCACGATCCATTCTAATTCATTCATACGATCCATTCTAATTCATTCGTACGATCCATTCTAATTCATTCGTACAAATGAATTAGAATGGATCGTACGAATGAATTAGAATGGATCGTACGATTGAATTAGAATGGATCGTACGAACGAATTAGAATGGATCGTATGAACGAATTAGAATGGATCGTACGAATGAATTAGAATGGATACATTCGAGCGAATGAATTAGAATGGATCGTATGGATCGTACGAATGAATTGGAATGGATCGTACGAATGGATTAGAATGGATCGTACGAACGAATTAGAATGGATCATATGAACGAATTAGAATGGATCGTACGAATGAATTAGAATGGATACATTCGAGCGAATGAATTAGAATGGATCGTACGAATGGATTAGAATGGATCGTACGAATGGATTAGAATGGATCGTATGAATGGATTAGAATGGATAGTACGAATGAATTAGAAAGGTCACATTCGTGAGAATGAATTAGAATGGATCGTACGAATGAATTAGAATGGATCATACGAATGAATTAGAATGGATCGTACGAATGGATTAGAATGGATCGTACGAATGGATTAGAATAAATTCGAATGGATCGTTTGAATGGATTAGAATGGATCGTGTGAATGAATTAGAATGGATCGTACGAACGAATTAGAATGGATCGTATGAACGAATTAGAATAGATCGTACGAATGAATTAGAATGGATACATTCGAGCGAATGAATTAGAATGGATCGTACGAATGAATTAGAATGGATCGTACGAATGGATTAGAACAGATTGTATGAATAAATTAGAATGGATCGTACAAATGAATTAGAATGGATACATTCGTGCGAATGAATTAGAATGGATTGTACGAATGAATTAGAATGGATCGTGCGAATAAATTTGAATGGATAGTGCGAATGAATTAGAATGGATCGTACGAATGAATTAGAATGGATCCACCGAATGAGTTAGAAAGGATCATACGAATGAATTAGAATGGATCGTTCGAACGAATTAGAATGAATCGTTCGATCCATTCTAATTCATTCGTCCGATCCATTCTAATTCATTCGCATGAATGTATCCAATCTAATTAATTTGCACGAATGTAACCATTCTAATTCATTCATACGATCCATTCTAATTCATTCCTACGATCCATTCTAATTCATTCGCACGAATGTATCCATTCTAATTCATTTACACGATCCATTCTAATTCATTCATATGATCCATTCTAATTCATTCGTACGATCCATTCTAATCCATTCGTACGATCCATTCTAATCCATTCGTACGATCCATTCTAATTCATTCATACGAACCATTCTAATTCATTCTCACAAATTTAACCTTTTTAATTCAATTGTACGATCCATTCTAATCCATTCGTACGATCCATTCTAATCCATTCGTACGATCCATTCTAATCCATTCGTACGATCCATTCTAATTCATTCGCACGATCCATTCTAATTCATTCGTATGATCCATTCTAATTCATTCGCACGAATGTATCCATTCTAATTCATTCTTACGATCCATTCTAATTCATTCGCACGATACATTTTTGCGAATAAACTAGAATGGATCATACGAATGGATTAGAATGGATCGTACGAATGAATTAGAATTGATCGTACAAATGAATTAGAAAGGTTACATTTGTGAGAATGATCTAGAATGGATCGTACGAATGAATTAGAATGGATCGTACGAATGTATTAGAATGGATCATACGAATGAATTAGAATGGATCGTACGAATGCATTAGAATGGATACATTCGTGCGAATGAATTAGAATGGATCGTACGAATGAATTAGAATGGATCATACAAATGAATTAGAAAGGATACATTCGTGAGAATGAATTAGAATGGATCGTACGAATGAATTAGAATGCATTCGTACGATTCATTCTAATTCATTCGTATGATCCATTCTAATTCATTCGTACGATCCATTCTAATTCATTCGCATGAATATATCTATTCTAATTCATTCGTATGATCCATTCTAATTTATTCGCACGATCTATTCTAATTCATTCATACGATCCATTCTAATTCATTCATACGATGCATTCTAATACATTCGCACGAATGTATCATACGAATGAATTAGAATGGATCATGCGAATGAATTAAAATGGATCGTACAAATGAATTAGAATGGATCGTACGAACGAATTAGAATGGATCGTACGAACGATTAGAATGGATCGTACGAATGAATTAGAATGGTTCGTACGAATGGATTAGAATGGATCGTGCGAATGAATTAGAATGGATACATTCGTGCGAATGAATTAGAATGGATCGGACGAATGAATTAGAATGGATTGTGTGAATGAATTAGAATAGACCGTGCGAATGAATTAGAATGGATACATTCGTGCGAATGAATTAGAATGGATCGGACGAATGAATTAGAATGGATCGTACGATTCATTCTAATTCATTCGTACGATCCATTCTAATGCATTCGTACGATTCATTCTAATTCATTCGCACAATCCATTATAATTCATTCTTACGATCCATTCTTATTCATTCATACGATCCATTCTAATTCATTCGTACGATCCATTCTAATTAGATCGTCTGATCCATTCTAATTCATTCGCACAAATGCATTCATTTTAATTCATTCGTACGATCCATTCTAATTTATTCATACGATCCATTCTAATTCATTCGCACGATCCATTCTAATCCATTCGTACGATCCATTCTAATTCATTCGTACGATCCATTCTAATTCATTCCTACGTACGATCCATTCTAATTCATTCGCACGAATGTAACCATTCTAATTCATTCGTACGATCCATTCTAATTCATTCCTACGGTCCATTCTAATTCATTCGCATGAATGTATCCATTCTAATTCATTCGTTCGATCCATTCTAATTCATTCGTACGATCCATTCAAATTCATTCGCATGATCCATTCTAATTCATTCGTACGATCCATTCTAATTCAATCTCACGAATGTAACCTTTCTAATTCATTTGTATGATCCATTCTAATTCATTCGTACGATCCATTATAATCCATTCGTACGATCCATTGTAATCCATTCGTACGATCCATTCTAATTCATTCGTACGATCTATTCTAATTCATTCTCATAAATGTAACCTTTCTAATTCATTTGTACGATCCATTCAAATTCATTCGTACGATCCATTCTAATCCATTCGTGCGATCCATTCTAATCCATTCATACGATCCATTCTAATTCATTCGCACGAATGTATCCATTTTAATTTATTCGTACGATCCATTCTAATTTATTCCTACGATCCATTCTAATTCATTCGCACGAATGTATCCATTCTAATTCATTTGCACGATTCATTCTAATTCATTCGTACGATCCATTCTAATTCATTCTCATGAATGTAACCTTTCTAATTCATTTGTATGATCCATTCTAATTCATTCGTACGATCCATTCTAATTCATTCGCTCGAATGTATCCATTCTAATTCATTCGTACGATCCATTCTAATTCGTTCATACGATCCATTCTAATTCGTTCGTACGATTCATTCTAATCCATTTGTACGATCCATTCTAATTCATTCGTACGATCCATACGATCCATTCTAATTCATTCGCTCGAATGTATCCATTCTAATTCATTCGTACAATCCATTCTAACTCGTTCATTCGATCCATTCTAATTCGTTCGTACGATCCATTCTAATTTATTCGCACGATCCATTCTAATTCATTCGTACGATCTATTCTAATTCATTCGCACGATCTATTCTAATTCATTCGTACGATCCATTCTATTTCATTCGTACGATCCATTCTAATTCATTCGTATGATCAATTCTAATTCATTCACACGATCCATTCTAATTCATTCGTACGATCCATTCGAATTCATTCGTATGATCCATTCTAACTCATTCTAATTTATTCGCACAAATATAACCTTTCTAATTCATTTGTACGATCCATTCTAATTCATTCGCACAAATGTATCCATTCTAATTCATTCGTTCGATCCATTCTAATTCATTCGTACGATCCATTCAAATTCATTCGCATGATCCATTCTAATCCATTCGTACGATCCATTCTAATCCATTCGTACGATCCATTCTAATCCATTCGTATGATCCATTCTAATTCATTCGAACGAATGTATCCATTCTAATTCATTTGCACGATCCATTCTAATTCATTCGTACGATCCATTCTAATTCATTCGTACGATCCATTCTAATTCATTCGTACAAATGAATTAGAATGGATCGTACGAATGAATTAGAATGGATCGTATGAATGAATTAGAATGGATCGTACGAACGAATTAGAATGGATCGTATGAACAAATTAGAATGGATCGTACGAATGAATTAGAATGGATACATTCGAGCGAATGAATTAGAATGGATCGTATGGATCGTACGAATGAATTGGAATGGATCGTACGAATGGATTAGAATGGATCGTACGAACGAATTAGAATGGATCGTATGAACGAATTAGAATGGATCGTACGAATGAATTAGAATGGATACATTCGAGCGAATGAATTAGAATGGATCGTACGAATGGATTAGAATGGATCGTATGAATGGATTAGAATGGATCGTACGAATGGATTAGAATGGATCGTATGAATGGATTAGAATGGATCGTACGAATGAATTAGAAAGGTCACATTCGTGAGAATGAATTAGAATGGATCGTACGAATGAATTAGAATGGATCATACGAATGAATTAGAATAGATCATATGAATGGATTAGAATGGATCGTACGAATGGATTAGAATAAATTAGAATGGATCGTTTGAATGGATTAGAATGGATCGTGTGAATGAATTAGAATGGATCGTACGAACGAATTAGAATGGATCGTATGAACGAATTAGAATAGATCGTACGAATGAATTAGAATGGATACATTCGAGCGAATGAATTAGAATGGATCGTACGAATGAATTAGAAGGGATCGTACGAATGAATTAGAATGGATCGTACGAATGGATAAGAACGCATTGTACGAATAAATTAGAATGGATCGTACAAATGAATTAGAATGGATACATTCGTGCGAATGAATTAGAATGGATCGTACAAATGAATTAGAATGGATCATGCAAATGAATTTGAATGGATAGTGCGAATGAATTTGAATGGATCGTACGAATGAATTAGAATAGATCCACCGAATGAGTTAGAAAGGATCATACGAATGAATTAGAATGGATCGTACGAACGAATTAGAATGAATCGTACGATCCATTCTAATTCATTCGTCTGATCCATTCTAATTCATTCGCATGAATGTATCCAATCTAATTCATTCGCACGAATGTAACCATTCTAATTCATTCGTACGATCCATTCTAATTCATTCCTACGATCCATTCTAATTCATTCGCACGAATGTATCTATTCTATTTCATTTACACGATCCATTCTAATTCATTCCTATGATCCATTCTAATTCATTCGTACGATCCATTCTAATCCATTCGTACGATCCATTCTAATCCATTCGTACGATCCATTCTAATTCAATCATACATACCATTTTAATTCATTCTCACAAATTTAACCTTTCTAATTCATTTGTATGATCCATTCTAATTCATTCGTACGATCCATTCTAATCCATTCGTACGATCCATTCTAATTCATTCGTACGATCCATTCTAATTCATTCGTACGATCCATTCTAATTCATTCGTACGATCCATTCTAATTCATTCGCACGATCCATTCTAATTCATTCGTATGATCCATTCTAATTTATTCGCACGAATGTATCCATTCTAATTCATTCGTACGATCCATTCTAATTCATTCGCACGATACATTTTTGCGAATGAATTAGAATGGATCATACGAATGGATTAGAATGGATCGTATGAATGAATTAGAATGGATCGTACAAATGAATTAGAAAGGTTACATTTGTGAGAATGTTCTAGAATGGATCGTACGAATGAATTAGAATGGATCGTACGAATGGTTTAGAATGGATCGTACGAATGAATTAGAATGGATCGTATGAATGCATTAGAATGGATACATTCGTGCGAATGAATTAGAATGGATCGTACGAATGAATTAGAATGGATCGTACGAATGAATTAGAATGGATCGTGCGATGAATTAGAATGGATCATACGAATGGATTAGAATGGATCGTACGAATGAATTAGAATGGATCAAACAAATGGATTAGAAAGGTTACATTCGTGAGAATGAATTAGAATGGATCGTACGAATGAATTAGAATGCATTCGTACGATTCATTCTAATTCATTCGCATGATCCATTCTAATTCATTCGTACGATCCATTCTAATTCATTCGCATGATCCATTCTAATTCATTTGCACGATCTATTCTAATTCATTCGTACGATCCATTCTAATTCATTCGTACGAATGTATCCATTCTAATCCATTCGTACGATCCATTCTAATTCATTTGCACGATCCATTCAAACTTATTCATATAATCCATTCTAATTCATTCGTACGATCCATTCTAATTCATTCGCACAAATGTATCCATTCTAATTCATTCGTATGATCCATTCTAATTCATTCGCACGATCTATTCTAATTCATTTGTACGATCCATTCTAATTCATTCGTACGAATGTATCCATTCTAATCCATTCGTATGATCCATTCTAATTCATTTGCACGATCCATTCAAACTCATTCATACAATCCATTCTAATTCATTCGTACGATCCATTCTAATTCATTCGCACAAATGTATCCATTCTAATTCATTCGTATGATCCATTCTAATTCATTCGCACGATCTATTCTAATTCATTCGTACGATCCATTCTAATTCATTCGCACGAATGTATCCATTCTAATCCATTCGTACGATCCATTCTAATTCATTTGCACGATCCATTCAAACTCATTCATACAATCCATTCTAATTCATTCGTACGATCCATTCTAATTCATTCGCATGATCCATTCTAATACATTCGCACGATCCATTCTAATTCATTCGTACGATCCATTCAAATTCATTCGCATGATCCATTCTAATTCATTCGTACGATCCATTCTAATTCATTCTCACGAATGTAACCTTTCTAATTCATTTGTATGATCCATTCTAATTCATTCGTACGATCTATTCTAATCCATTCGTACGATCCATTGTAATTCATTCATACAATCCGTTCAGATTCATTCGCACAAATGTATCTATTCAAATTCATTCGTACGATCCATTCTAATTTATTCGAACGATCCATTCTAATTCATTCGTACGATCCATTCTAATTCATTCGTACGATCCATTCTAATTCATTCGCACAAATGTATCCATTCTAATTCATACGATCCATTCTAATTCGTTCATACGATCCATTCTAATTCATTCGCATGAATATAACCATTCTAATTCATTTATACGATCCATTCTAATTCATTCCTACGATCCATTCTAATTTATTCGCACGAATGTATCCATTCTAATTCATTTGCACGATCCATTCTAATTCATTCCTATGATCCATTCTAATTCTATCGTACGATCCATTCTAATTTATTCGCTCGAATGTATCCATTCTAATTCATTCGTACGATCCATTCTAATTCATTCTCACGAATGTAACCTTTATAATTCATTTGTATGTATCCATTCTAATTCATTAGTACGATCCATTCTATTTCATTCGCATGATCCATTCTAATTCATTCGTACGATCCATTCTAATTCATTCGCACGATCCATTCTAATTCATTCGTACGATCCATTCTAATTCATTCGCACGAATGTATCCATTCTAATGCATTCGTACGATTCATTCTAATTCATTCGCACGATCCATTCTAATTCATTTGTACGATCCATTCTAATTCATTCATCCGATCCATTCTAATTCATTCACACGAATGTATCCATTCTAATTCATTCGTACAATCCATTCTAATTCATTCGCACTATCCATTCTAATTCATTCGTATGATCCATTCTAATTCATTCCTACGATATATTCTAATTCATTCGCTCGAATGTATCCATTCTAATTCATTCATTCGATCCATTCTAATTCATTCGTACGATCCATTCAAATTCATTCGCATGATCCATTCTAATTCATTCGTACGATCCATTCTAATTCATTCTCACGAATGTAACCTTTTTAATTCATTTGTATGATCCATTCTAATTCATTCGTACGATCCATTCTAATTCATTCGCAAGAATGTAACCATTCTAATTCATTCGTACGATTCATTCTAATTCATTCGTATGAGCTATTCTAATTCATTCGTACGATCCATTCTAATTCATTCGTACAATCCATTGTAATTCATTCAAACAATCCATTCAGATTCATTCGCACAAATGTATCCATTCAAATTCATTCGTACGATCCATTCTAATTAATTCGCACGATCCATTCTAATTCAGTCGTATGAATGTATCCATTTTAATTCATTCGTACGATCCATTCTAATTCATTCGTACGATCTAATTCATTCGTACGATCCATTCTAATTCATTCGTACGATCGATTCTAATTCATTCGCACGATCCATTCTAATTCATTCGTACGATCCATTTCTAATTAATTCGTACGATCCATTCTAATTCATTCTCACGAATGTAACCTTTCTAATTGATTTGTATGATCCATTCTAATTCATTCGTACGATCCATTCTAATCCATTCATACGATCCATTCTAATCCATTCGTACAATCCATTCTAATTCATTGTCACAAATGTAACCTTTCTAATTCATTTGTATGATCCATTCTAATTCATTCGTACGATCCATTCTAATCCATTCGTACGATCCATTCTAATCCATTCGTACGATCCATTCTAATTCATTCGCACGAATGTAACCATTCTAATTCATTCGTACGATCCATTCTAATTCATTCCTATGATCCATTCTAATTAATTCGTCCGATCAATTCTAATTCATTCGCATGAATGTATCCATTCTAATTCATTCGTACAATCCATTCTAATTCATTCGCACGATCCATTCTAATTCATTCGTATCATCCATTCTAATTCATTCCTACGATCTATTCTAATTCATTCGCTCGAATGTATCCGTTCTAATTCATTCGTACGATCCATTCTAATTCATTCGTACAATCCATTCAAATTCATTAGCATGATCCATTCTAATTCATTCGTACAATGCGTTTTAATTCATTCTAATTAATTCGCACGATCCATTCTAATTCAGTCGTATGAATGTATCCATTTTAATTCATTCGTACGATCCACTCTAATCCATTCGTACGATCTATTCTAATTCATTCGCTCGAATGTATCCATTCTAATTCATTCGTATGATCCATTCTAATCCATTCGTACGATCCATTCTAATCCATTCGTACGATCCATTCTAATTCATTCGTATGAATGTATCTATACTAATTTATTCGTACGATCTAGTCTAATTCATTCGTACGATCCATTCTAATTCATTCGCACGAATGTATCCATTCAAACTCATTCGTACGATCCATTCTAATTCATTCGCACGAATGTAACCATTCTAATTCGTTCGTACGATTCATTGTAATTCATTTGCACGATCCATTCTAATTCATTCGTACAATGCGTTCTAATCCATTCGTACGATCCATTCTAATTCATTCCTATGATCCATTCTAATTCATTCATACGATCCATTCTAATTCATTCGCTCGAATGTATCCATTCTAATTCATTCGTACGATCCATTCTAATTCGTTCATACGATCCATTCTAATTCGTTCGTACGATCCATTCTAATTCATTAGTACGATCCATTCTAATTCATTCTCACGAATGTAACCTTTCTAATTCATTTTTACGGTCCATTCTAATTCATTCCTATGGTCCATTCTAATTCATTCGTACGATCCATTCTAATTCATTCGTACGATCCATTCTAATTCATTCTCACAAATGTAACCTTTCTAATTCATTTATATGATCCATTCTAATTCATTAGTACGATCCATTCTAATCCATTCGTACGATCCATTCTAATCCATTCGTACGATCCATTCTAATTCATTCGCACGAATGTAACCATTCTAATTCATTCATACGATCCATTCTAATTCATTCCTACGATCCATTCTAATTCATTCGCACGATCCATTCTAATTCATATGCACAAAGGTATCCATTCTAATTCATTCGTACCCATTCTAATTCATTCGTACGATCCATTCTAATTCATTCGCACGATCCGATCTAATTCATTTGTACGATCCATTCTAATTCATTCGTACGATCCATTCTAATTCATTCGCATGATCCATTCTAATTCATTCATATGATTCATTCGTACGATCCATTCCATTTATTCGTACGAATGAATTTGAATTAGAATGGATCGTGCGATTGAATTAGAATGGAACGATCCATTCTAATACATTCGTACGATCCATTCTAATTCATTCTCACAAATGTAACCTTTCTAATTCATTTGGACGATCCTTTCTAATTCATTCGTACGATCCATTCTAATCAATTCATACGATCCATTCTAATCCATTCGTACGATCCATTCTAATTCATTCGCACGATCTAATTCATTCACATGATCTATTCGTACGATCCATTCTAATCCATTCGTACGATCTATTCTAATTCATTCATACAATCCATTCTTATTCATTCACATGATGTATTCTAATTCATTCGTACGATCCATTCTAATTAATTCGCATGATCCATTCTAATTCCTTCGTATGATCCATTCTAATTCATTCCTACGATCTATTCTAATTCATTCGCTCGAATGTATCCATTCTAATTCATTCGTTCGATCCATTCTAATTCATTCGTACGATGCATTCAAATTCATTCGCATGATCCATTCTAATTCATTCGTACGATCCATTCTAATTCATTCGTATGATCCATTCTAGTCCATTCGTACGATCCATTCTAATCCATTCGTACGATCCATTCTAATCCATTCATACGATCCATTCTAATCCATTCGTACGATCCATTCTAATTCATTCGCACGATCCATTCTAATTCATTCGTATTCTAATTCATTCGTACGATCCATTCTAATCCATTCTAATTCATTCTCACGAATGTAAACTTTCTAATTCATTTGTACGATCCATTCTAATTCATTCGTACGGTCCATTCTAATCCATTCGTACGATCCATTCTAATCCATTCGTACGATCCATTCTAATTCATTCGCACGAATGTAACCATTCTAATTCATTCATATGATCCATTCTCATTCATTCGTACGATCCATTCTAATTCATTCGTACGATCCATTATAAACCATTCGTACGATCCATTCTAATTCATTCGCACGAATGTAACCATTCTAATTCATTCATACGATCCATTCTAATTCATTCGCACTATCCATTCTAATTCATTCGTACGATCCATTCTAATCCATTCGTACGATCCATTCTAATTCATTCGCACGATCCATTCTAATTCATTCTCACAAATATAACCTTTCTAATTCATTTGTACGATCCATTTTAATTCATTCGTACGATCCATTCTAATCCATTCATACGATCCATTCTAATCCATTCGTACGATCCATTCTAATTCATTCGCACGAATGTAACCATTCTAATTCATTCGTACGATCCATTCTAATTCATTCCTATGATCCATTCTAACTCATTCGCATGAATGTATCCATTCTAATTCATTTGCACGATCCATTCTAATTCATTCCTATGATCCATTTTAATTCGTTCGTACGAACGAATTTGAATGGATCGTACGAATGAATTAGAATAGATACATTCGTGCGAATGAATTAGAATGGATCGTACTAATGGATTAGAAAGGATCGTACGAATGAATTAGAATGGATCGTACGAATGAATTAGAATGGATCGGACGAATGAATTAGAATGGATCGTACGATTCATTCTAATTCGTTCGTAAGATCCATTCTAATTCATTCGTATGATCCATTCTAACTCATTCTGTGGATCCATTCTAATTCATTCGTACGATCCATTCTAATTCATTCGCACTATCCATTCCAATTCTTTCGCACGATCCATTCTAATTCATTCGTACGATCCATTCTAATTCATTCGCATGAATGTATCCATTCTAATTCGTTTGTACGATCCATTCTAATTCATTCATACAATGCGTTCTAATCCATTCATACGATCCACTCTAATTCATTCCTATGATCCATTCTAATTCATTCCTACGATCTATTCTAATTCATTCGCTCGAATGTATCCATTCTAATTCATTCGCACGATCCATTCTAATTCGTTCATACGATCCATTCTAATTCGTTCGTATGATCCATTCTAATTCATTCGCACGATCCATTCTAATCTATTCGTACGATCCATTCTAATTCATTCGTACAAATGAATTAGAATGGATCGTATGAATGAATAAGAATGGATCGTACGAATGAATTAGAATGGATCGTGCGAATGAATTAGAATGAATCGTATGAATGCATTATAATGGATACATTCGTGTGAATGAATTAGAATGTATCGTACGAATGAATTAGAATGGATCGTACGAATGAATTAAAATATATACATTTGTACGAATGAATTAGAATGGATCGTACGAATGAATTAGAATGGATCGTATGAATGAATTAGAATGGATCATACGAATGAATAAGAATGGATACATTCGAGCGAATGAATTTGAATAGATCGTAGGAATGAATTAGAATGGATCATACGAATGAATTAGAATGGATCGTGCGAATGAATTACAATAGATCGTGCGAATGAATTAGAATGGATCGTACGAATGAATTAGAATGGATCCACCGAATGAGTTAGAATGGATCATACGAATGAATTAGAATGGATCGTACGAACGAATTAGAATGGATCGTATGAATGAATTAGAATGGATCGTACGAATGGATTAGAATGGATCGTACGAATGGATAATGCGAATGAATTAGAATGGATCGTACGAATGAATTAGAATGGATCGTACGAATGAATTAGAATGGATACATTCGTGCGAACGAATTAGAATTGATTGTGCGAATGAATTAGAACGGATTGTGCGAATTAATTAGAATGGATCGTGCGAATGAATTAGAATGGATCATATGAATGAATAAGAATGGATCGTACGAATGAGTTAGAATGGATACATTCGAGCGAATGAATTAGAATGGATCATACGAATGAATTAGAATGGATCATACGAATGAATTAGAATGGATCGTACGAATGCATTAAAATGGATACATTCGTGCGAATGAATTAGAATGGATCATACGAATGAATTAGAATGGATCGTGCGAATGAATTAGAATGAATCGTACGAATGCATTAGAATGGATCGTACGAATGAATTAGAATGAATCATACGATCCATTCTAATTCATTCGTCCGATCCATTCTAATTCATTCGTATGAATGTATCCATTCTAATTCATTCGTACAATCCATTCTAATTCATTCGCACGATCCATTCTAATTCATTCGTACGATCCATTCTAATCCATTCGTACGATCCATTCTAATTCATTTTTATTCGTACGATCCATTCTAATTCATTCGTATGATCCATTCTAATTCATTCTAACAAATGTAACCTTTCTAATTCATTTGCACGATCCATTCTAATTCATTTGTACGATCCATTCTAATTCATTCTCACAAATGTACCCTTTCTAATTCATTTGTACGATCCATTCTAATTCATTCGTACGATCCATTCTAATCCATTCTAATTCATTCGTACGATCCATTCTAATTCATTCTCACAAATGTAACCTTTCTAGAATGTATCCATTCTAATTTATTCGTACGAAAGAATTAGAATGGATCGTACGAACGAATTAGAATTAGAATGGTTACATTCGTGCGAATGAATTAGAGTGGATCGTACAAATGGATTAGAATGGATCGTACAATCCATTAGAATGAATCGTGCGATTCATTTGCGATTCCTATGATCCATTCTAATTCATTTGCACGATCCATTCTAATTCATTCCTATGATCCATTCTAATGCATTTGCACGATCCATTCTAATTCATTCGCTCGAATGTATCCATTCTAATTCATTCGCACGATCCATTGTAATTCATTCATACAATCCATTCAGATTCATTCGTACGATCCATTCTATTTCATTCGTACGATCCATTCTAATTCATTCATACGATCCATTCTAATTCTTTCGTACGATCCATTCTAATTCATTCGCACGATCTATTCTAATTCATTCATACAATCCATTCTAATTCATTCGTACGATCCATTCTAATTCATTCGCACTATCCATTCTAATTCATTCGTACGATCCATTCTAATTCATTCGTACAATCCATTCTAATTCATTCGTTCAAATGTATCCATTCTAATTCATTCGTACGATCCATTCTAATTCATTCATACGATCTATTCTAATTCATTTCTACGAATCCATTCTAATTCATTCGCTCGAATGTATCCATTCTAATTTATTCGTACGATCCATTCTAATTCATTCGTACGATCTATTCTAATTCATTCTCACGAATGTAACCTTTCTAATTCATTTGTATGTATCCATTCTAATCCATTTGTACGATCCATTCTAATTCATTCGTACAATCCATTCTAATTAATTCGTACGATCCATTCTAATTAATTCGTACGATCCATTCTAATTTATTCGTACGATCCATTCTAATTCATTCCTATGGTCCATTCTAATTCATTCACACGAATGTATCCATTCTAATTCATTTGCACGATCCATTCTAATTCATTCCTATGATCCATTCTAATTCATTCGTACGATCTATTCTAATTCATTCTCACGAATGTAACCTTTCTAATTAATTCGTATGATCCATTCTAATTAATTCATACGATCCATTCTAATTCATTCGTACGATCTATTATAATTCGTTCATACGATCCATTCTAATTCATTCGCACAATCTATTCTAATTCATTCGTACGATCCATTCTAATCCATTCGTATGATCCATTCTAATTCATTTATACGATCCATTCTAATTCATTCTCACAAATATAACCTTTCTAATTTATTCGTACGATCCATTCTAATCCATTCGTACGATCCATTCTAATTCATTCGCACGAATGTAACCATTCTAATTCATTCGTACGATCCATTCTAATTCATTCGCATGAATGTATCCATTCTAATTCATTTGCACAATCCATTTTAATTCATTCCTATGATCCATTCTAATTCATTCGTACGATCCATTCTAATTCATTCTCTCGAATGGATCCATTCTAATTCATTCGTACGATCCATTCTAATTCGTTCAAACGAACCATTCTAATTCGTTCGTACGATCTATTCTAATTCATTCGTACGATCCATTCTAATTCATTCGCACGATCCATTCTAATTCATCCGCACAAATGTTTTCATTCTAATTCATTCGTACGATCCATTCTAATTCATTCGCACAAATGTAACCTTACTAATTCATTTGTATGATATATTCTAATTTATTCGTACGTTCCATTCTAATTCTTTCGTACGATCCATTCTAATTCATTCGCACGATCTATTCTAATTCATTCGTACAATCCATTCTAATTCATTCGTACGATCCATTCTAATTCGTTCTAACAAATGTAACCTTTCTAATTCATTTGCACGATCCAATCAAATTCATTCGTACGATCCATTCTTATTCATTCTCACAAATGTACCCTTTCTAATTCATTTGTACGATCCATTCTAATTCATTCGTACGATCCATTCTAATCCATTCGTGCGATCCATTCTAATTCATTTGTACGATCCATTTTAATTCATTCTCACAAATGTAACTTTTCTAATTCATTTGTACGATCCATTCTAATTCATTCGTACGATCCATTCTAATCCATTCGTACGATCCATTCTAATCCATTCGTACGATCCATTCTAATTCATTTTCATTCGTACGATCCATTCTAATTCATTCGTATGATCTATTCTAATTCATTCTAACAAATGTAACCTTTCTAATTCATTTGCACGATCCATTCTAATTCATTTGTACGATCCATTCTAATTCATTCTCACAAATGTACCCTTTCTAATTCATTTGTACGATCCATTCTAATTCATTCGTACGATCCATTCTAATCCATTCTAATTCATTCGTACGATCCATTCTAATTCATTCTCACAAATGTAACCTTTCTAGAATGTATCCATTCTAATTTATTCGTACGAAAGAATTAGAATGGATCGTACGAACGAATTAGAATTAGAATGGTTACATTCGTGCGAATGAATTAGAGTGGATCGTACAAATGGATTAGAATGGATCGTACAATCCATTAGAATGAATCGTGCGATTCATTTGCGATTCCTATGATCCATTCTAATTCATTTGCACGATCCATTCTAATTCATTCCTATGATCCATTCTAATGCATTTGCACGATCCATTCTAATTCATTCGCTCGAATGTATCCATTCTAATTCATTCGCACGATCCATTGTAATTCATTCATACAATCCATTCAGATTCATTCGTACGATCCATTCTATTTCATTCGTACGATCCATTCTAATTCATTCGTACGATCCATTCTAATTCTTTCGTACGATCCATTCTAATTCATTCGCACGATCTATTCTAATTCATTCATACAATCCATTCTAATTCATTCGTACGATCCATTCTAATTCATTCGCACTATCCATTCTAATTCATTCGTACGATCCATTCTAATTCATTCGTACAATCCATTCTAATTCATTCGTTCAAATGTATCCATTCTAATTCATTCGTACGATCCATTCTAATTCATTCATACGATCTATTCTAATTCATTTCTACGAATCCATTCTAATTCATTCGCTCGAATGTATCCATTCTAATTTATTCGTACGATCCATTCTAATTCATTCGTACGATCTATTCTAATTCATTCTCACGAATGTAACCTTTCTAATTCATTTGTATGTATCCATTCTAATCCATTTGTACGATCCATTCTAATTCATTCGTACAATCCATTCTAATTAATTCGTACGATCCATTCTAATTAATTCGTACGATCCATTCTAATTTATTCGTACGATCCATTCTAATTCATTCCTATGGTCCATTCTAATTCATTCACACGAATGTATCCATTCTAATTCATTTGCACGATCCATTCTAATTCATTCCTATGATCCATTCTAATTCATTCGTACGATCTATTCTAATTCATTCTCACGAATGTAACCTTTCTAATTAATTCGTATGATCCATTCTAATTAATTCATACGATCCATTCTAATTCATTCGTACGATCTATTCTAATTCGTTCATACGATCCATTCTAATTCATTCGCACAATCTATTCTAATTCATTCGTACGATCCATTCTAATCCATTCGTATGATCCATTCTAATTCATTTGTACGATCCATTCTAATTCATTCTCACAAATATAACCTTTCTAATTTATTCGTACGATCCATTCTAATCCATTCGTACGATCCATTCTAATTCATTCGCACGAATGTAACCATTCTAATTCATTCGTACGATCCATTCTAATTCATTCGCATGAATGTATCCATTCTAATTCATTTGCACAATCCATTTTAATTCATTCCTATGATCCATTCTAATTCCTTCGTACGATCCATTCTAATTCATTCTCTCGAATGTATCCATTCTAATTCATTCGTACGATCCATTCTAATTCGTTCAAACGAACTATTCTAATTCGTTCGTACGATCTATTCTAATTCATTCGTACGATCCATTCTAATTCATTCGCACGATCCATTCTAATTCATCCGCACAAATGTTTTCATTCTAATTCATTCGTACGATCCATTCTAATTCATTCGCACAAATGTAACCTTACTAATTCATTTGTATGATATATTCTAATTCATTCGTACGATCCATTCTAATTCTTTCGTACGATCCATTCTAATTCATTCGCACGATCTATTCTAATTCATTCGTACAATCCATTCTAATTCATTCGTACGATCCATTCTAATTCGTTCTAACAAATGTAACCTTTCTAATTCATTTGCACGATCCATTCAAATTCATTCGTACGATCCATTCTTATTCATTCTCACAAATGTACCCTTTCTAATTCATTTGTACGATCCATTCTAATTCATTCGTACGATCCATTCTAATCCATTCGTGCGATCCATTCTAATTCATTCGTACGATCCATTTTAATTCATTCTCACAAATGTAACTTTTCTAATTCATTTGTACGATCCATTCTAATTCATTCGTACGATCCATTCTAATCCATTCGTACGATCCATTCTAATCCATTCGTACGATCCATTCTAATTCATTTTCATTCGTACGATCCATTCTAATTCATTCGTATGATCCATTCTAATTCATTCTAACAAATGTAACCTTTCTAATTCATTTGCACGATCCATTCTAATTCATTTGTACGATCCATTCTAATTCATTCTCACAAATGTACCCTTTCTAATTCATTTGTACGATCCATTCTAATTCATTCGTACGATCCATTCTAATCCATTCGTACGATCCATTCTAATTCATTCGTACGATCCATTCTAATTCATTCTCACAAATGTAACCTTTCTAGAATGTATCCATTCTAATTTATTCGTACGAATGAATTAGAATGGATCGTACGAACGAATTAGAATTAGAATGGTTACATTCGTGCGAATGAATTAGAATGGATCGTACAAATGGATTAGAATGGATCGTACAATCCATTAGAATGAATCGTGCGATTCATTTGCGATTCCTATGATCCATTCTAATTCATTTGCACGATCCATTCTAATTCATTCCTATGATCCATTCTAATTCATTCGTACGATCCATTCTAATTCATTCGCTCGATTGTATCCATTCTAATTCATTCGCACGATCCATTGTAATTCATTCATACAATCTATTCAGATTTATTCGTACGATCCATTCTAATTTATTCGTACGATCTATTCTAATTCATTCGTACGATCCATTCTAATTCTTTCGTATGATCCATTCTAATTCATTCGCACGATCTATTCCAATTCATTCGTACAATCCATTCTAATTCATTCGCACGATCCATTCTAATTCATTCGCACTATCCATTCTAATTCATTCGTACGATCCATTCTAATTCATTCGTACAATCCATTCTAATTCATTCGTTCAAATGTATCCTTTCTAATTCATTCGTACGATTTATTCTAATTCATTCATACGATCTATTCTAACTCATTTCCATGAATCCATTCTAATTCATTCGCTCGAATGTATCCATTCTAATTCATTCGTACGATCCATTCTAATTCATTCGTACGATCTATTCTAATTCATTCTCACGAATGTAACCTTTCTAATTCATTTGTATGTATCCATTCTAATTCATTCGTACGATCCATTCGTACGATCCATTCTAATTCATTCGTACGATCCATTCTAATTCATTCGTACGATCCATTCTAATTTATTCGTACGATCCATTCTAATTCATTCCTATGGTCCATTCTAATTCATTTGTACGAATGTATATATTCTAATTCATTTGCACGATCCATTCTAATTCATTCCTATGATCCATTCTAATTCATTCGTACGATCCATTCTAATTCATTCGCTCGAATGTATCCATTCTAATTCATTCGTACGATCTATTCTAATTCGTTCATACGATCCATTCTAATTCATTCGCACAATCCATTCTAATTCATTCGTACGATCCATTCTAATCCATTCGTACGATCCATTCTAATTCATTCGTACGATCCATTCTAATTCATTCTCACAAATGTAACCTTTCTAATTTATTCGTACGATCCATTCTAATCCATTCGTACGATCCATTCTAATCCATTCGTACGATCCATTCTAATTCATTCGCACGAATGTAACCATTCTAATTTATTCGTACGATCCATTCTAATTCATTCCTACGATCCATTCTAATTCATTCGCACGAATATATCCATTCTAATTCATTTGCACAATCTATTCTAATTCATTCCTATGATCCATTCTAATTCATTCGTACGATCCATTCTAATTCATTCTCTCGAATGTATCCATTCTAATTCATTTGTACGATCCATTCTAATTCGTTCAAACAATCCATTCTAATTCGTTCGTACAATCCATTCTAATTCATTCGTACGATCCATTCTAATTCATTCGCACGATCCATTCTAATTCATCCGCACAAATGTATCCATTCTAATTCATTCGTACGATCCATTCTAATTCATTCGTACGATCCATTCTAATTCATTCGCACAAATGTAACCTTTCTAATTCATTTGTATGATCTATTCTAATTCATTCGTCCGATCCATTCTAACTCTTTCGTACGATCCATTCTAATTCATTCGCACGATCTATTCTAATTCATTCGTACAATCCATTCTAATTCATTCGTACGATCCATTCTAATTCATTCTAACAAATGTAACCTTTCTAATTCATTTGCACGAACCATTCTAATTCATTCGTACGATCCATTCTAATTCATTCTCACAAATGTACCCTTTCTAATTCATTTGTATGATCCATTCTAATTCATTCGTACGATCCATTGTAATCCATTCGTACGATCCATTCTAATTCATTCATACGATCAATTCTAATTCATTCTCACAAATGTAACCTTTCTAGAATGTATCCATTCTAATTTATTCGTACGAATGAATTAGAATGGATCGTACGATCGAATTAGAATAGAATGGTTACATTCGTGCGAATGAATTAGAATGGATCGTACAAATGAATTAGAATGGATCGTACAATCCATTAGAATGGATCGTGCGATTCATTTGCGATTCCTATGATCCATTCTAATTCATTTGCACGATCCATTCTAATTCATTCCTATGATCCATTCTAATTCATTCGTACGATCCATTCTAATTCATTCGCTCGAATGTATCCATTCTAATTCATTCGCATGATCCATTGTAATTCATTCATACAATCCATTCAGATTCATTCGTACAATCCATTCTAATTCATTCGTATGATCCTTTCTAATTCATCCGCACTATCTATTCTAATTCATTCATATGATCCATTCTAATTCATTCGTACGATCCATTCTAATTCATTCGTTCAAATGTATCTATTCTAATTCATTCGTACGATCCATTCTAATTCATTCATACGATCTATTCTAACTCATTTCCACGAATCCATTCTAATTCATTCGCTCGAATGTATCCATTCTAATTCATTCATACGATCCATTCTAATTCATTCGTACGATCTGTTCTAATTCATTCTCACGAATGTAACCTTTCTAATTCATTTGTATGTATCTATTCTAATTCATTTGTACAATCCATTCGTACGATCCATTCTAATTCATTTGTACAATCCATTCTAATTCATTCGTACGATCCATTCTAATTAATTCGTATGATCCATTCGAATTTATTCGTACGATCCATTCTAATTCATTCCTATGATCCATTCTAATTCATTCGCATGAATGTATCCATTCTAATTCATTTGCACGATCCACTCTAATTCATTCCTATGATCCATTCTAATTTATTCGTACGATCCATTCTAATTCATTCGCTCGAATGTATCCATTCTAATTCATTCGTACGATCTATTCTAATTCGTTCATACGATCCATTCTAATTCATTCGCACAATCCCTTCTAATTCATTCGTACGATCCATTCTAATCCATTCGTACGATCCATTCTAATTCATTCGTACGATCCATTCTAATTCATTCTCACAAATGTAACCTTTCTAATTCATTTGTACGATCCATTCTAATCCATTCGTATGATCCATTCTAATCCATTCGTACGATCCATTCTAATTCATTCGCACGAATGTAACCATTCTAATTCATTCGTACGATCCATTCTAATTCATTCCTACGATCCATTCTAATTCATTCGCACAAATGTAACCATTCTAATTCATTTGCACGATCCATTCTAATTCATTCCTATGATCCATTCTAATTCATTCGTACGATCCATTCTAATTCATTCGTACGATCCATTCTAATTCATTCGTACGATTCATTCTAATGTATTCGCACGATCCATTCTAATTCATTCCTACGATCTATTCTAATTCATTCGCTCGAATGTATCCAGTCTAATTCATTCGTTCGGTCCATTCTAATTCATTCGTACGATCCATTCTAATTCATTCGTACGATCCATTCTAATTCATTCTCACGAATGTAACCATTCTAATTCATTTGCACGATCCATTCTAATTCATTCGTACGATCCATTCTAATCCATTCGTACGATCCATTCTAATTCATTCATACAAATGAATTAGAATGGATCGTACGAATGAATTAGAATGGATCGTACGAATGAACTAGAATGGATCGTACGAACGAATTAGAAAGGATCGTATGAACGAATTAGAATGGATCGTACGAATGAATGAGAATGGATACATTCGAGCGAATGAATTAGAATGGATCGTACGAATGAATTAGAATGGATCGTACGAATGAATTAGAATGGACCATACGAATGAATTAGAATACATCATGTGAATGAATTAGAATGGATCGTACGTTTGAATTAGATTGGATTGTGCGAATGAATTAGAATGGATACATTCGTGCGAATGAATTAGAATGGATCGTACGAATGAATTAGAATGGATCATACGAATGAATTAGAATGGATATATTTGAGCGAATGAATTAGAATGGATCGTACGAATGAATTAGAGTGGATCATAGGAATGAATTAGAATGGATCGTGCAAATGAATTAGAATGGATACATTCGTGCGAATGAATTAGAATGGATCGTAGAAATGAATTAGAATGGATCGTACGAATGAATTAGAATGGTTACATTCGTGCGAATGAATTAGAATGGATCGTACGAATGAATTAGAATGGATCGTACGAATGAATTAGAATTGATCGTACGAATGAATTAGAAGCGATACATTCGTGCGAATGAATTAGAATGGATCGTACGAACGAATGAATTAGAATGGATCGTGCGAATGAATTAGAATGGATCGTACGAATGAATTTGAATGGATTGTACGAACGAATTAGAATGGATCGTATGAATGAATTAGAATGGATCGTACGAATGGATTAGAATGGATCGTACGAATGGATCATGCGGATGAATTAGAATGGATCGTACGAATGAATTAGAATGGATCGTACGAATGAATTAGAATGGATCATAGGAATAAATTAGAATGGATCGTACTAATTTATTTGTACGATCCATTCTAATTCATTCGTACGATCCATTCAAATTCATTCGCACGATCCATTCTAATTCATTCGCATAAATATATCCATTCTAATTCATTCGTACGATCCATTCTAATTCATTCGCACGATCCATTCTAATTCATTCGCACAAATGTATCCATTCTAATTCATTCGTACAATCCATTATAATTCATTCGCATGATCCATTCAAATTCATTCGCACGAATGTATCCATTCTAATTCATTTGCACGATCCATTCTAATTCATTCCTATGATCCATTCTAATTCGTTCGTACGATTCATTCTAATTCGTTCGTACGATCCATTCTAATTCATTTGTACGATCCATTCTAATCCATTCATACGATCCATTCTAATTCATTCACACGAATGTAACCATTCTAATTCATTCGTACGATCCATTCTAATTCATTCCGATGTTCCATTCTAATTCATTCGCATGAATGTATCCATTCTAATTCATTTGCACAATCCATTCTAATTCATTCCAATGATCCATTCTAATTCATTCGTGCGAATTAGAATGGATCGTGCGAAAAAATTAGAATGGATACATTCTTGCGAATAAAATAGAATGGACCGTACGAATGAATTAGAATGGATCGTGCGAATGAATTAGAATGGATACATTCGTGCGAATGAATTAGAATGGATTGTGCGAATGAATTAGAATGGATCGTGCGAATGAATTAGAATGGATCTCACGCATGTATCCATTCTAATTCATTCGCACGATCCATTCTAATTCATTCGCACGATCCATTCTAATTCATTCGTATTATCCATTCTAATTCATTCGTACGATCCATTCTAATTCATTCGCACGATCCATTCTAATTCATTCGCTCGAATGAATTAGAATGGATCGTACGTTTGAATTAGATTGGATTGTGCGAATGAATTAGAATGGATATATTCGTGCGAATGAATTAGAATATATCGTATGAATGAACTAGAATGGATCATACGAATGAATTAGAATGGCTACATTTGTACGAATGAATTAGAATGGATCGTACGAATGAATTAGAATGGATCGTACGAATAAATTAGAATGGATAGTGTGAATGAATTAGAATGGATCGTACGAATGAATTAGAGTGGATCATAGGAATGAATTAGAATGGATTGTACAAATGGATTAGAATGGATCGTACAGTCCATTAGAATGAATCGTGCGATTCATTTGCGATTCCTATGATCCATTTTAATTCATTTGCACGATCCATTCTAATTCATTCCTATGATCCATTCTAATTCATTCGTACGATCCATTCTAATTGATTCGCTTGATTGTATCCATTCTAATTCATTCGCACGATCCATTGTAATTCATTCATACAATCTATTCAGATTTATTCGTACGATCCATTCTAATTTATTCGTACGATCCATTCTAATTCATTCGTACGATCCATTCTAATTCTTTCGTACGATCCATTCTAATTCATTCGCACGATCTATTCTAATTCATTCGTACAATCCATTCTAATTCATTCGTACGATCCATTCTAATTCATTCGCACTATCCATTCTAATTCATTCGTACGATCCATTCTAATTCATTCGTACAATTCATTCTAATTCATTCGTTCAAATGAATCCATTCTAATTAATTCGTACGATCCATTCTAATTCATTCATACGATCTATTCTAACTCATTTCCACGAATCCATTCTAATTCATTCGCTCGGATGTATCCATTCTAATTCATTCGTACGATCCATTCTAATTCATTCGTACTATCTATTCTAATTCATTCTCACGAATGTAACCTTTCTAATTCATTTGTATGTATCCATTCTAATTCATTCGTACGATCCATTCGTACGATCCATTCTAATTCATTCATACAATCCATTCTAATTCATTCGTACGATCCATTCTAATTAATTCGTACGATCCATTCTAATTTATTCGTACGATCCATTCTAATTCATTCCTATGGTCCATTCTAATTCATTCGCATGAATGTATCCATTCTAATTCATTTGCACGATCCATTCTTATTCATTCCTATGATCCATTCTAATTCATTCGTACGATCCATTCTAATTCATTCGCTCAAATGTATCCATTCAAATTCATTCGTACGATCTATTCTAATTTGTTCATACGATCCATTCTAATTCATTCGCACAATCCATTCTAATTCATTCATACGATCCATTCTAATCCATTCGTACGATCCATTCTAATTTATTCGTACGATCCATTCTAATTCGTTCTCACAAATGTAACCTTTCTAATTTATTCGTACGATCCATTCTAATCCATTCGTACGATCCATTCTAATCCATTCGTACGATCCATTCTAATTCATTCGCACGAATGTAACCATTCTAATTTATTCGTACGATCCATTCTAATTCATTCCTACGATCCATTCTAATTCATTCGCACGAATGTATCCATTCTAATTCATTTGCACAATCTATTCTAATTCATTCCTATGATCCATTCTAATTCATTCGTACGATCAATTCTAATTCATTCTCTCGAATGTATCCATTCTAATTCATTTGTACGATCCATTCTAATTCGTTCAAACAATCCATTCTAATTCGTTCGTACGATCCATTCTAATTCATTCGTACGATCCATTCTAATTCATCCGCACAAATGTATCCATTCTAATTCATTAGTACGATCCATTCTAATTCATTCCTACGATCCATTCTAATTCATTCACACAAATGTAACCTTTCTAATTCATTTGTATGATCTATTCTAATTCATTCGTCCGATCCATTCTAACTCTTTCGTACGATCATTTCTAATTCATTCGGACGATCTATTCTAATTCATTCGTACAATCCATTCTAATTCATTCGTACGATCCATTCTAATTCATTCTAACAAATGTAACCTTTCTAATTCATTTGCACGATCCATTCTAATTCATTCGTACGATCCATTCTAATTCATTCTCACAAATGTACCCTTTCTAATTCATTTGTACGATCCATTCTAATTCATTCGTACGATCCATTCTAATCCATTCGTACGATCCATTCTAATTCATTCATACGATCAATTCTAATTCATTCTCACAAATGTAACCTTTCTAGAATGTATCCATTCTAATTTATTCGTACGAATGAATTAGAATGGATCGTACGAACGAATTAGAATTAGAATGGTTACATTCGTGCGAATGAATTAGAATGGATCGTACAAATGAATTAGAATGGATCGTACAATCCATTAGAATGGATCGTGCGATTCATTTGCGATTCCTATGATCCATTCTAATTCATTTGCACGATCCATTCTAATTCATTCCTATGATCCATTCTAATTCATTCGTACGATCCATTCTAATTCATTCGCTCGAATGTATCCATTCTAATTCATTCTCATGATCCATTGTAATTCATTCATACAATCCATTCAGATTCATTCGTACAATCCATTCTAATTCATTCGTACGATCCTTTCTAATTCATCCGTACTATCTATTCTAATTCATTCGTACGATCCATTCTAATTCATTCGTACAATCCATTCTAATTCATTCGTTCAAATGTATCTATTCTAATTCATTCGTACGATCCATTCTAATTCATTCATACGATCTATTCTAACTCATTTCCACGAATCCATTCTAATTCATTCGCTCGAATGTATCCATTCTAATTCATTCGTACGATCCATTCTAATTCATTCGTACGATCTGTTCTAATTCATTCTCACGAATGTAACCTTTCTAATTCATTTGTATGTATCTATTCTAATTCATTTGTACAATCCATTCGTACGATCCATTCTAATTCATTTGTACAATCCATTCTAATTCATTCGTACGATCCATTCTAATTAATTCGTACGATCCATTCTAATTTATTCGTACGATCCATTCTAATTCATTCCTATGATCCATTTTAATTCATTCGCACGAATGTATCCATTCTAATTCATTTGCATGATCCACTCTAATTCATTCCTATGATCCATTCTAATTTATTCGTATGATCCATTCTAATTCATTCGCTCGAATGTATCCATTCTAATTCATTCGTACGATCTATTCTAATTCGTTCATACGATCCATTCTAATTCATTCGCACAATCCATTCTAATTCATTCGTACGATCCATTCTAATCCATTCGTACGATCCATTCTAATTCATTCGTACGATCCATTCTAATTCATTCTCACAAATGTAACCTTTCTAATTCATTTGTACGATCCATTCTAATCAATTCGTATGATCCATTCTAATCCATTCGTACGATCCATTCTAATTCATTCGCACGAATGTAACCATTCTAATTCATTCGTACGATCCATTCTAATTCATTCCTACGATCCATTCTAATTCATTCGCACAAATGTAACCATTCTAATTCATTTGCACGATCCATTCTAATTCATTCCTATGATTCATTCTAATTCATTCGTACGATCCATTCTAATTCATTCTCTCGAATGTATCCATTCTAATTCATTCGTACGATCCATTCTAATTCATTCGTACGATCCATTCTAATTCGTTCAAACGATCCATTCTAATTCGTTTGTACGATCCATTCTAATTCATTCGTACGATCCATTCTAATCCATTCGTACGATCCATTCTAATTCATTCGCACAAATGTATCCATTCCAATTCATTCGTACGATCCATTCTAATTCATTCGCACAAATGTAACCTTTCTAATTCATTTGTATGATCTATTCTAATTCATTCGTACGATCCATTCTAATTCTTTCGTACGATCCATTCTAATTCATTCGCACGATCTATTCTAATTCATTCGTACAATCCATTCTATTTCATTCGTACGATCCATTCTAATTCATTCGCACTATCCATTCTAATTCATTCCTACGATCCATTCTAATTCATTCGTACAAATGTATCCATTCTAATTCATTCATACGATCCACTCTAATTTATTCATACGATCTATTCTAATTCATTCGCACGAATGTATCCATTCTAATTCATTCGCACAATCAAATCTAATTCAAACGTACGATCCATTCTAATTCATTCACATGATGTATTCTAATTCATTCGAGCGAATGAATTAGAATGGATCATACGAATGAATTAGAATGGATCGTGTGAATAAATTAGAATGGACTGTACGAATGAATTAGAATGGATACATTTGTGCGAATGAATTAGAATGGATCGTACGAATGAATTACAATGGATCATACGAATGAATTAGAATGGATCGTGCGAATGAATTAGAATAGATCGTGCGAATGAATTAGATTGGATCGTGCGAATGAATTAGAATGGATACATTCGTGCAATCCATTCTAATTCATTCGCACGATCCATTCTAATTCATTCGCACAATCCATTCTAATTCATTCGCACGAATGTATCCATTCTAATTCATTCGCACAATCCATTCTAATTCATTCGTAGGGTCCATTCTATTTTATTCGCAAGAATGTGTCCATTCTAATTTATTCGCACGATCCATTCTAATTCGTACGAATGAATTAGAATAGATCATAGGAATGAATTAGAATGGATCGTGCAAATGAATTAGAATGGATACATTCGTGCGAATGAATTAGAATGGATCGTAGGAATGAATTAGAATGGATCGTATGAATGAATTAGAATGGTTACATTCGTGCGAATGAATTGGAATGGATCGTACGAATGGATTAGAATGGATCGTACGAATGGATTAGAATGGATCGTACGAATGAATTAGAATGGATCGTACAAATAAATTAGAATGGATCGTACGAACTAATTAGAATGGATCGTACGAATGAATTAGAATGGATCATAGGAATGAATTAGAATGGATCGTGCGAATGAATTAGAATGGATCGTACGAATGAATTAGAATGGATACATTCGTGCGAATGAATTAGAATGGATTGTTCGAATGAATTAGAATGGATCGTGCGAATGAATTAGAATGGATAGTGCGAATGAATTAGAATTGATCATACGAATGAATTAGAATAGATCGTACGAATGAACTAGAATGGATCGTGCGAATGAATTAGAATGGATCGTACGGATGAATTAGAATGGATACATTCGAGCGAATGAATTAGAATGGATCATACGAATGAATTAGAATGGATACATTTGTGCGAATGAATTTGAATGGATTGCACGAATTGAATTAGAATGGATCATACAAATGAATTAGAATGGATCGTGCGAATAAATTAGAATTGATCATACGAATGAATTAGAATGGATCGTACGAATGAATTAGAATGGATCATAGAAAAGAATTAGAATGGATCGTATGAACGAATTAGAATGGATCGTACGAATGAATTAGAATGGATACATTCGAGCGAATGAATTAGAATGGATCGTACGAATGAATTAGAATGGATCATATGAATGGATTAGAATGGATCATACGAATGGATCAGAATGGATCGTACGAATGGATTAGAATGGATCGTGCGAATGAATTAGAATGGATCGTACGAATCAATTAGAATGGATCGTACGAATGAATTAGAATGGATCGTGCGAATGAATTAGAATGAATCGTACGAATGCATTAGAAAGGATCATACGAATGAATTAGAATGAATCGTACGATCCATTCTAATTCATTCGTCCAATCCATTCTAATTCATTCGCACGAATGTATCCATTCTAATTCATTCGTACAATCCATTCTAATTCATTCGCACGATCCATTCTAATTCATTCGTATGATCCATTCTAATTCATTCCTACGATCTATTCTAATTCATTCGCTCGAATGTATCCATTCTAATTCATTCGTTCGATCCATTCTAATTCATTCGTATGATCCATTCTAATTCATTCGCACGATCCATTCTAATTCATTCGTACGATCCATTCTAATTCATTCGTACGATTCATTCTAATGTATTCGCACGATCCATTCTAATTCATTCCTATGATCTATTCTAATTCATTCGCTCGAATGTATCCAGTCTAATTCATTCGTTCGGTCCATTCTAATTCATTCGTACGATCCATTCTAATTCATTCGTACGATCCATTCTAATTCATTCTCACGAATGTAACCATTCTAATTCATTTGCACGATCCATTCTAATTCATTCGTACGATCCATTCTAATCCATTCGTACGATCCATTCTAATTCATTCAAACAAATGAATTAGAATGGATCGTACGAATGAACTAGAATGGATCGTACGAATGAATTAGAATGGATCGTATGAACGAATTAGAATGGATCGTACGAATGAATGAGAATGGATACATTCGAGCGAATGAATTAGAATGGATCGTACGAATGAATTAGAATGGATCGTACGAATGAAATAGAATGGACCATACGAATGAATTAGAATACATCATGTGAATGAATTAGAATGGATCGTACGTTTGAATTAGATTGGATTGTGCGAATGAATTAGAATGGATACATTCGTGCGAATGAATTAGAATGGATCATACGAATGAATTAGAATGGATATATTTGAGCGAATGAATTAGAATGGATCGTACGAATGAATTAGAGTGGAAATAGGAATGAATTAGAATGGATCGTGCAAATGAATTAGAATGGATACATTCGTGCGAATGAATTAGAATGGATCGTAGAAATGAATTAGAATGGATCGTACGAATGAATTAGAATGGTTACATTCGTGCGAATGAATTAGAATGGATCGTACGAATGAATTAGAATGGATCGTACGAATGAATTAGAATGGATCGTACGAATGAATTAGAAGGGATACATTCGTGCGAATGAATTAGAATGGATCGTACGAACGAATGAATTAGAATGGATCGTGCGAATAAATTAGAATGGATCGTACGAATGAATTTGAATGGATTGTACGAATGAATTAGAATGGATCGTATGAATGAATTAGAATGGATCGTACGAATGGATTAGAATGGATCGTACGAATGGATCATGCGAATGAATTAGAATGGATCGTACGAATGAATTAGAATGGATCGTACGAATGAATGAGAATGGATCATAGGAATAAATTAGAATGGATCGTACTAATTTATTTGTACGATCCATTCTAATTCATTCGTACGATCCATTCAAATTCATTCGCACGATCCATTCTAATTCATTCGCATAAATATATCCATTCTAATTCATTCGTACGATCCATTCTAATTCATTCGCACGATCCATTCTAATTCATTCGCACAAATGTATCCATTCTAATTCATTCGTACAATCCATTCTAATTCATTCGCATGATCCATTCAAATTCATTCGCACGAATGTATCCATTCTAATTCATTTGCACGATCCATTCTAATTCATTCCTATGATCCATTCTAATTCATTCGTACGATTCATTCTAATTCGTTCGTACGATCCATTCTAATTCATTTGTACGATCCATTCTAATTCATTCATACGATCCATTCTAATCCATTCATACGATCCATTCTAATTCATTCGCACGAATGTAACCATTCTAATTCATTCGTACGAACCATTCTAATTCATTCCGATGTTCCATTCTAATTCATTCGCATGAATGTATCCATTCTAATTCATTTGCACAATCCATTCTAATTCATTCCAATGATCCATTCTAATTCATTCGTGCGAATTAGAATGGATCGTGCGAATAAATTAGAATGGATACATTCTTGCGAATAAAATAGAATGGACCGTACGAATGAATTAGAATGGATCGTGCGAATGAATTAGAATGGATACATTCGTGCGAATGAATTAGAATGGATTGTGCGAATGAATTAGAATGGATCGTGCGAATGAATCAGAATGGATCTCACGCATGTATCCATTCTAATTCATTCGCACGATCCATTCTAATTCATTCGCACGATCCATTGTAATTAATTCGTATGATCCATTCTAATTCATTCGTACGATCCATTCTAATTCATTCGCACGATCCATTCTAATTCATTCGCTCGAATGAATTAGAATACATCATGTGAATGAATTAGAATGGATCGTACGTTTGAATTAGATTGGATTGTGCGAATGAATTAGAATGGATACATTCGTGCGAATGAATTAGAATATATCGTATGAATGAACTAGAATGGATCGTACGAATGAATTAGAATGGCTACATTTGTATGAATGAGTTAGAATGGATCGTACGAATGAATTAGAATGGATCGTACGAATAAATTAGAATGGATAGTGCGAATGAATTAGAATGGATCGTACGAATGAATTAGAATGGATTGTACGAATGAATTAGAATAGATCGTGCGAATGAATTAGAATGGATCCTACGAAAGAATTAGAATGGATCGTACGAATGAATTAGAATGGATCCTACAAATGAATTAGAAAGGTTACATTTGTGCGAATGAATTAGAATGGATCGTACGAATGAATTAGAATGGATCGTACGAATGAATTAGAATGGATACATTTGTGCGAATGAATTAGAATGGATCGTGCGAATGAATTAGAATGGATCGTACGAATGAATTAGAATGGATCGTACGAATGAATTAGAATGGATCGTACGAACAAATTAGAATGGATCGTAAGAACGAATAAGAATGGATCAAACGAATGAATTAGAATGGATACATTCGAGCGAATGAATTAGAATGGATCGTACGAATGAATTAGAATGGATCATAGGAATGAATTAGAATGGATCGTGCAAATGAATTAGAATGGATACATTCGTGCGAATAAATTAGAATGGATCGTAGGAATGAATTAGAATGGATCGTACGAATGAATTAGAATGGTTACATTCGTGCGAATGAATTTGAATGGATCGTACGAATAGATTAGAATGGATCGTACGAATGGATTAGAATGGATCCTACGAATGAATTAGAATGGATCGTACAAATGAATTAGAAAGGTTATATTTGTGAGAATGAATTAGAATGGATCGTACGAATTAATTAGAATGGATCGTACGAATGGATTAGAATGGATCGTACGAATGAATTAGAATGGATTGTGCAAATGAATTAGAATGGTTACATTTGTGCGAATGAATTAGAATGGATCGTACGAATGAATTAGAATAGTTACATTCGTGCGAATGAATTAGAATGGATCGTACGAATGGATTAGAATGGATCGTACGAATGAATTAGAATGGATCGTACAAATGAATTAGAAAGGTTACATTTGTGAGAATGAATTAGAATGGATCGTTGGAATGAATTAGAATGGATCGTACGAATGAATTAGAATGGTTAGATTCGTGCGAATGAATTAGAATGGATTGTACGAATGGATTAGAATGGATCGTACGAATGGATTAGAATGGATCGTACGAATGAATTAGAATGGATCGTACGAATCGATTAGAATGGATCGTACGAATGGATTGGAGTGGATCGTACGAATGAATTAGAATGGTTACATTCGTCCGAATGAATTAGAATGGTTACATTCGTGCGAATGAATTAGAATGGATCGTACGAATGAATTAGAATAGATCGTACAAATGAATTAGAATGGATCATACAAATGAATTAGAAAGGTTACATTCATGCGAATGAATTAGAATTGATCGTATGAATGGATTAGAATGGATCGTACGAATTGATTAGAATGGATCGTACGAATGAATTAGAATGGATCGTACGAATGAATTTGAATGGATTGTATGAATGAATTAGAATGGATCATGCGAATGAATTAGAATAGATCATGCGAATGAATTAGAATGGATCGTGCGAATGAATTAGAATGGATCGTATGAATGGATTAGAACGCATTGTATGAATGAATTAGACATTCGTACAATCCATTCTAATTCATTCGCACGATCCATTCTAATTCATTGGTATGATCCACTCTAATTTATTCGTACGATCCATTCTAATTCATTCGTATGATCCATTCTAACTCATTCGCACAAATGTATCCATTCTAATTCATTTGCATGATCCATTCTAATTCATTCGTATGATCCATTCTAATTCATTCGGTGGATCCATTCTAATTCATTCGTACGATCCATTCTAATTCATTTGCACGATCCATTCTAATTCATTCGCACGATTTCATTCGCTCGAATGTATCCATTCTAATTCATTCGTACGATCCATTCTAATTCATTCGCACGATCTATTCTAATTCATTTGTACGAATGTATCCATTCTAATTCATTCGCACGATCCATTCTAATTCATTCACACGATCCATTCTAATTCATTCGTATGATCCATTCTAATTCATTAGTACAATCCATTCTAATTCATTTTCATGATCTATTCTAATTCACTCGTATGATCCATTCTAATTCATTCGTACGATCCATTCTAATTCATTCGCTCGAATGTATCCATTCTAATTCATTCGTACGATCCATTCTAATTCATTCGTATAATCCATTCTAATTCATTCGTAAGATCCATTCTAATCCATTCATACTATCCATTCTAATCCATTCGTACGATCCATTCTAATTCATTCGCACGAATGTATCCATTCTAATTAATTCGTACGATCTATTCTAATTCATTCGTATGATCCATTCTTATTCATTCGCACGATCCAGTCTAATTGATTCGAATGATCCATTCTAATTCATTCGCACGAATGTATCCATTCTAATTCATTCGTACGATCCATTCTAATTCATTAATATGATCCATTCTAATTCATTCATACGATCCATTCTAATTTATTTGTACGATCCATTCTAATTCATTCGTACGATCCATTCTAATTCATTCGCACGATCCATTCTAATTCATTCGCACGATCCATTCTAATTCATTTCTATGTACGATCCATTCTAATCTATTCCTATGATCCATTCTAATTCATTCGTGCGAATGAATTAGATTGCATCGTACGAATGAATTTGAATGGATCAGACGAATGAATTAGAATGGATCATACGAATGAATTAGAATGGATCGAACGAATGGATTAGAATGGATCGTACGAATGGATTAGAATGGATCGTACGAATGAATTAGAAAGGTTATATTTGTGAGAATGAAATAGAATGGATCGTACGAATGAATTAGAATAGATCGTATGAATGGATTAGAATGGATCATACGAATGAATTAGAATGGATCGTACGAATGAATAAGAATGGATCGTGCGAATGAATTAGAATCGATCGTACGAATGAATTGGAATGGATCGTACGAATGAATTAGATCGTACGAATGAATTAGAATGGATCGTACGAATG
Organism: Chamaelirium japonicum; assembly: GCA_947650365.1. Classification (NCBI taxonomy): domain Eukaryota; kingdom Viridiplantae; phylum Streptophyta; class Magnoliopsida; order Liliales; family Melanthiaceae; genus Chamaelirium; species Chamaelirium japonicum. Next base: position 1,056,675 of record CANTAL010000085.1, on the reverse strand, counting down.
AATTAAAAAGGATAAATTCGAGCGAATGAATTAGAATGCATAGATTTCTGCGAATGAATTAGAATGGATCGTACGAATGAATTAGAATGGACCGTACGATGCAATCTAATTCATTCGTACAATGCGTTCTAATCCATTCGTACGATCCATTATAATTCATTCGTACGATCTATTCTAATTCATTCGCACGAATGTATCCATTCTAATTCATTCGTACGATCCATTCTAATTCGTTCATTCGATCCATTCTAATTCGTTCGTACGATCCAGTCTAATTCATTCGTACGATCCATTCTAATTCATTCGTACGATCCATTCTAATTCATTCCTATGATCCATTCTAAACCATTCGTACGATCCATTCTAATTCATTCGTCCGATCCGTTCAAATTCATTCGTACGATGCAATCTAATTCATTCGCACAAATGTATCTGTTCTAATTCAATCGTACAATGCGTTCTAATCCATTCGTACGATCCATTCTAATCCATTCGTACGATCCATTCTAATTCATTCGCACGATCCATTCTAATTCATTCATACAATCCATTCTAATTCATTTGCATGATCTATTCTAATTCATTCGTACGATCCATTCTAATTCATTCGCATGAATGTATCCATTCAAATGCATTCGTACGATTCATTCTAATTCATTCGCACGATCCATTCTAATTCATTCGTACGATCCATTCTAATTCATTCGTACGATTCATTCAAATTCATTCGTATGAGCTATTCTAATTCATTCGTACGATCCATTCTAATTCATTCGTACGATCCATTCTAATCCATTCGTACGATCCATTCTAATTCATTCGTACGATCCATTCTAATTCATTCTCACAAATTTAACCTTTCTAATTCATTCGCACGATCTATTCTAATTCGTTTGTACGATCCATTCTAATTCATTCGTACGATCCATTCTAATTCATTCGCACGATCAATTCTAATTCATTCGTATGATCAATTCTAATTCATTCGCACGATCTATTCTAATTCATTCGTACGATCCATTCTAATTCATTCGCACGAATGTAACCATTCTAATTCATTCGCACGATCCATTCTAATTCATTCGTACAATCCATTCTAATTCATTCGTACGATCCATTCTAATCCATTCGTACGATCAATTCTAATTCATTCGTACGATCCATTCTAATCCATTCGTACGATCAATTCTAATTCATTCGCACGATCCATTCTAATTCATTCTCATGAATGTAACCTTTCTAATTCATTTGTATGATCCATTCTAATTCATTCGTACGATCCATTCTAATCCATTCGTATGATCCATTCTAATTCATCGCACGATCCATTCTAATTCATTCACTCGAATGTATCCATTCTAATTCATTCGAATGAATTAGAATGGATCGTGCGAAAGAATTAGAATGGATCGTACAAATGAATTAGAAAGGTTACATTTGTGAGAATGAATTAGAATGGATCGTACGAATGAATTAGAATGGATTGTACGAATGGATTAGAATGGATCGTACGAATGAATTAGAATGGATCGTACGAATGAATTAGAATAGCTCATACGAATGAATTAGAATGAATCGTACGAATGAATTAGAATAGATCGTGCGAATGAATTAGAATGGATTGTGCGAATGAATTAGAATGGATCATATGATTCGTTCTAATTCATTCGTACGATCCATTCTAATGCATTCATATGATCCATTCTAATTCATTCGCACGAATGTATCCATTCTAGTTCATTCTAATTCATTCGCACGATCCATTGTAATTCGTTCGCACGATCCATTCTAATTCATTCGCACGAATCATTCTAATTCATTCGTATGAGCTATTCTAATTCATTCGTACGATCCATTTTAATTCATTCGTACGATCCATTCTAATCCATTCGTACGATCCATTCTAATTCATTCGTACGATCCATTCTAATTCATTCTCACAAATGTAACCTTTCTAATTCATTTCTACGATTCATTCTAATTCATTCGCACGATCCATTCTAATTCATTCGAATGAATTAGAATGGATACATTCGAGCGAATAAATTAGAATGGATCGTGCGATGAATTAGAATGGATCGTACGAATGGATTAGAATGGATCGTACGAATGAATTAGAATGGATCATACAAATGAATTAGAAAGGTTACATTCATGAGAATGAATTAGAATGGATCATGCGAATGAATTAGAATTGATCGTACGAATGGATTAGAATGGATCGTACGAATGAATTAGAATGGATCGTGTGAATGGATTAGAATGGATCGTATGAATGAGTTAGAATGGATCGTAGGAATGAATTAGAATGGATCGTACGAATGAATTAGAATGGTTACATTCGTGTGAATGAATTAGAATGGATCGTACGAATGAATTAGAATGGATCGTACGAATGGATTAGAATGGATCGTACGAATGAATTAGAATTGATCATACGAATGAATTAGAATGGATCGGACGAATGAATTAGAATAGATTGTACGAATGAATTAGAATGGATCATACGAATGAATTAGAATGGATCATGCAAATGAATTAGAATTGTTCATACGAATGAATGAGAATGGATCGGACGAATGAATTAGAATGGATACATTTGTACGAATGAATTAGAATGGATCGTACGAATGAATTAGAAAAAATCCACCGAATGAGTTAGAATGTATCATACGAATGAATTAGAATGGATTCTGCGAATGAATTAGAATGGATTGTGCGAATGAATCTGAATGGATTATATGAATGAATTACAATGGATCGTACGAATGAAGTAGAATGGATCGTACGAATGAATTAGAATGGATCGTACGAATGAATTAGAATGGATCATACAAATGAATTAGAAAGGTTAAATTTGTGAGAATGAATAAGAATGGATAGTGTTTGGGGGTTTTTTTCACTGGTCCGTGTGGTCTACCTGCAAGACAAGGAAAAACGTAAGAACGGCTGGCTCCCTTAGGAGCGCAGACCCTCCGACGCTCTAGTCAGTCTCTGGAAATCACTGGAGAGCTTGTAATAGACGAAAGTGGTAGGGATGAGGGTTTTCGAACCTGTACTTTGGAGCCTGGGGGTGTGCATTTATAGACATTGGCGACCTACCGATGCCCAACACGTGGAGGTTCTTTCTGGTGCCTTCTAGGCCCCCCACGTTCCGGCCCACATGGGTCTCTGGCAATCTTTGGAACTCGTGCCCCTGACATTCTTTGTCGTCTTACTCGTCAGGCAAAGTAGTGGGGGAGAGTATCTGTCTTGTCCCTGCCAGGTGGCTATTTCTGGAATGTTCAAGTCTGGTTGGTCTCGAACCTACTTGAGCGGGCTTCCGTGGACTACAATCGTCCACGTAGCTTCAGGGGGGTTTTGACACCTGGCAGCCTTTCTGTCTCCAAATGCTCCATCTCCCCTACTTCTGTCAAGAGTCGGGCTTTTACAAGGGCGACCTCTCCGACAAAACGGGGGAGATTCCGGCGAGCTCCTGTGCGAGCCATTTTGTCCCACCGCCTCCTTCCTATGCCAAGAGTCGGGCTCCTAGGAGGGCGACCTCTTCGACAAAGGGGGTTGGCCTGGCGAGCTCCTTGGGCGCGTTCCCGGTGTTCGTTGATGTCATCCTAAGTTTTCTTTTTGACAGAAATTCTGGTGCGAGCCTCGGGGGCGGGCTCTCGCACGAGTTCCTCATCCTTTGGAATCCTGGGGTCTATGAGATCCATGAAAAGGGGACGAATTGGTGGTGAACTTTTTGCGAGTTTAGGGGACGAGCTCCTACGCACTCGGGTACAAATCCCCTCTTAGTCTAATGTGGATCCCGCTCCCAGTTAAAGAGTGATACAGTAAGCTGGGGACGAGCTCCGTGCGAGCTGAGGGGGCGAGCTCTTGGCGAGCTGGGGGGCGAGCTCTAGGCGAGCCGGGGGCGAGCTCTTGGCGAGTTGGGGGCGCGAGCTCTTGGCGAGCTGTGGGCGAGCTCTTGGCGAGCTGGGGGGGCGAGCTCTAGGCGAGCCGGGGGCGAGCTCTTGGCGAGTTGGGGGGCGAGCTCTTGGCGAGCTGGGGGGCGAGCTATTGGCGAGCTGTGGGCGAGCTCCTAGCGAGCTGGGGGGCAAGCACTAGGCGAGCTGTGGGCGAGCTCCTACAGGTGCCCATACAGCCCAATGTGGATCTCGCTCCTAGTTGAGATGAGTCGGCGAGCTGGTGGCGGGCTCTTGGCGAGCTGGGGGGGGGAGCGAGCTTTTGGCGAGCTGTGGGCGAGCTTTTGGAGATCCTCCTGTGTTATGTTCAAAATACGGGGTTTTCGGCTACCCCCAACATTACCCCCTCCTGAGGGAGTGGCTGAGGAGAGCGAGCCACTTGCTTAGGAGTTCTAACGAGCTTACTCTTTCGTGGCTTCCTCTCCTTACGATTTTAGCTTTAGTAAGCTTGGGATCAAGCTCTCATCCTTTGAAATCTGCCTGATATCAATGTTTGCCGCAACAATCATCGGGCGGGCTAGGAGCAGTAGCCACGAGCGACCTCCTTCCGGTGCGAGCTTGCCTCACGCGGACAGGGTCTACTTCGGGCGAGCTGTGGGCACCTACCGCAGGCGATCTTATGGCTTGGGCTTCGCACCAAATCTCCGGCAGTCGTATCACCTTAAATACGACGCGAGACTCGAGATGGATACAATGAATCTCATCATGAGATCCCGATCGGTGCTTGCCACGTGTCTCCTTCTCATTCGCCTTTATTTTTGTCAGGAAAGGACAGCATCGGTACCGGCGTAGCTTTCTCCACGCGTGGTCCACGTGGCAGCTTCTGATTAGAAAGAAACGAACTGTCGCCTCAACCGCCGTCGCATCGCCTCGCTGGGCGCGCTCGAGTATTAACTGCGGTCCGATTCACCTGCCGTTTACCTACCTATAAATAGGGGATGGGGGGGGGGAAATTTGTTACTTCCGCGTGAAAAGAGCTCTCCCTTTCCCTTTTGACTCGCAGCTCGCCCTTTGCTTCCCGCTCCCATGGCCTCTGCCGCTGCCTCCTCTTCTGCTGCTGCTGCTGCATCCCCCCATGGGGAGCCCCTCAACGTCGCTCCCATCTTGGTGCGAGCTCCAGGCTCAGGGGACAGGGCTCCTCTGAGGGAACCCGCCGTCGTGTGGTTTCACGACATCGGCGGCATGCCCATCCCCGAGTCCCTACGGTCCGCAGCGGGCATTCCCCAGGAGCTCACGATTCTCCCCTTTCCAAGCTCGGGGAGGCCGCTCTCTGGCACCGCGGTCTCGGTGGGGCAGGTATGGTCAGGGCTCCGACTGCCCCTAAACCATCTGGCCAGCGAGCTCCTGGAGCTGGCGGGCTTATGCCCCGCCCAGCTCCCAGGATACTTATGGGGGATCCTCTACGGGCTTTCCCGAATCGAGGAAGCCCTAAATGTGAGGATCCCCCTGGCCTACCACCTGAAGAAGTGGTTCCTTAAATAGGGACCCGTCTTCAGCGAGGTAGACTGTGGCCAGTTCTACCTTACAGGACGCTCCGGCGAGGTACTACCGTTCTCCGCCGTCGAGAACAAGGACAGGTACTGGAAGGAGTACCCATTCGTGGTTGAAGGCGACTGGTGAGGTCCCTGCGCCGGCATCCCCTCGCTTCCCGGCAGACCGCCTCTTCCCGTTTTCAAGGAGATCGTGAAATACCGCGCCAAGGGGAAGAAGTGTATCGCCGCGGCTCGAGAGAAGTCTCTTGACGACGCGATCTCGCACTTCCTCGGGGGACGAACTCCCGAGAAGATCCTCGCACCGGACTTCTCCTTCCTTTGGAAGGATCTCCGGACCGACGTCATCACCACCCGGCAGAAGGTGATGCGTAAGAAGATGGCGGTCTCCCGCCGCGCTGGATCAAACCCCACAGCTGCTGCCGCGTCCTCCGGGGCGGGCACTTCATCGGCGAAGAAGGGGAAGAAGCGGGCTTCTCCAACCAAGGTCGCCGTCGAGGACACTCCCCCTCCGCCACCTCCAGCCCACGAAGCTGCCCCAGGTCAGGCGACCAATCCCTTATCCTCCACCTCTCTACAAGGGGCCCATCCCGGAGCCCCGACGGCGTCGTATTACTTTCGTCGAGCCCGAGGATCCGCGCGTCGAGCTGCTTCTAAGCATGGCGGAAGTGGAGTCCCTAATGGCAGAAGTATTGATGCGCGGATTCCCAGGCGACCTTTCTAAACCCTTATTTATTGCGGTGATGACCCCAGAGATGGAGGGCGCCCCCCAGAAGAAGAAGAAGAAGAAGAAAGCTCCATCTGCCCGCCCGACGGTGGAAGATGACATCGTTCGACAGGCTCGCGAAGCCTTCGAACGAGCCCTCGAGGAGCAGCGCAGAAAAGCCACCCTGGACGAGGCGGGCTTAGGGTCGGATGATGACTCCAGCACCGACTCCAGCTCGGGCGAGGAGGATCAGCCCGTATCTATAACTGTGGGGCCTCCCCCACCCTTCGAGGGACCGGCTCCCGGCTCTCCGGTCTTGCCCGCGCCGAGCGCGCCACTGCCGCAGGCCGCGCTTGCTCCGCCGAGCTCGACCCCTCCGGAAGTTCCAGGCACCCGGAGCGTGCCCGCTCGCGTCCCGGCGGCCTCCCCTCCTTCTGCACCCGCTCTCAGCATGACCTCACCACCGGCCGCACTCGCTCCCAGCGCGCCCACTGCTCCCAGCTCGCTCGCCGTTGCACCTTCTGCCGTGCCAATATTCACGCCAACTCCCAGTGCGCCCATCGCTGCGCCTCCCGCGACCTCTCCCATCGCGGCACCGCCCGCGGCTCCCGCGACCTCCGAAGGTCCAGCCCCAGCCCCTGCTTCCCTCGCTCCCGCCTGCATTCCACCAGCCAGCGTCGCAGCGGCCACGCCCTCCGCCATTCCGTCCAATGCTCCCGCGGCTCCTATCCTCTCGGAGGAGCTGAGCGGGCTGGTCTACTGGTCTCCGGACCTGGGGGCCATCCTCGAGGATCTTCTGAGCTCAAGCTCGGAAGCTTCGGACCCTGGCGTTCTCGGTGAAGGGCGAGCCACCGTGCCACCCCCGGCTACTAAAAAGGGCCCCAGCGCTCAAGAGGTTGAGCCCGCCCCGGCCGTGGTCCCCACGGTGCTCGAGCCCGTCGACGCTGCTGCCGCTGCATCTCCCTCTACGGCTCCGGCCGAGGCCAGCCAAGCGGGCTCCTCCTCAGGAGACCCTAAGCGTGCCCCTCACTTTATGTGGGAGGTCCTCGAGCGAAATATTTTCGCCCGGACTCCCTACATCGTCCTCTTCAACCGGCTCACCGAGGTACGATCACCTCTATTTTCCCTTGTCTCAAATCTTCCTTCTCGCTCTAACTTTTTTCTAACTTTTTGACTGTTTTGATTCGCAACAGGTAGAGCGCGTCAGCCGGGCTCTTACCGACGAGGTCGCTGGCGTCGCGGGGGATATGGTTTCCCTCTACGATGACACTCTCCTTGGCTCGGAGAGGAGAGTAGACGAGCATATCCTCCGCCTTCGCGAGATGGACCGATCCGGCGAGCTTTGGGCTGAGGTGGACCGGCTGCGCCAGCAGGTCGCCTCCGCAGACACGGAGGTTGGCCAACTGCACCAGCGGGTCACCTCCCTTACCACGGCGTTGGCTTCGGTCGAGGATGCTCGCGCCCGCGACCTCGCAGATCTCGAAGGAGCGCTTAAAGCCAAGGAGGCCGCCCAGAGGGAGGCTTCCGAGCTGCAAAGCAAGGTGGCAGCTTCCAGAGATGAGATCGCGTTACTGAAAGAAGCGCATCACCAAGACCTCCACTCCCAACGAAACCGTCTTCAGTCGTAGCTCGACGAGCTCCTCCGGAAGGGCGCGCTGGATGCCATTGAGAAATACAAGGCCGAGAGGTCAAGAAAGAGGAAGCGGGGCGACAACGACGGTGCGGGTGCGGGCCCAGCCTAGGCTCATTTATCTTTTTGTAACCTCGCCAATGTAACCTTTAAGATGAATGATAAACATATTTTGAGCTCGTCTCTGTGTCTGTTTTTCTGCGTCTTTGCTTTCCCTTTCCACGAGTCCGCTTAACAATCTTTGCAGCGATCTCGAGGGTCATACCCCGGGCGAGGCAACTAATTCGATTCAACCATTTTTATTTTAAAATATATGCAAACGAAAAAGCTCGGCATGCTCGCTAAATCTCAATATAATCTCTGAGCCCGGAAAAGAAAAAGAAAAGCGAACCAAATATCTTCAAAAATTCCCTATACTCAGAGATTCAAATAATTTTTTTTTTGAAAAAAACCAAGAAGTGCTAGCTGCCCCCTGCCCGGTTAATTACCCCCAACGATCCTGATCACTGGACATGCCCTTTGAGGGGTTACCAAGGGATGTTCGGGCTACCTGAAAGGGTGGTCGTCCTTCTCAAGTTTCCCTAGATCACACCGGGATGCTTCCGTTCATGGCTGGTGAGTGCGAAGAATCCCGGATAGGCTTTAAGTCCTCTTAGCAGCGGACTACCCTGGAGATCTCAAGGTCGCTTACTGGCGGCCTCTGAGGAACCCAGTCTTGCTTTGAGTCCGCGCAGCGGCGGACTACCCCAGGAATCTCAAGGTCGTTTTCTGGCGACCTCTGAGGAATCTGGTGCTGCTTTAAGTCCGTATGACAGCGGACTGAATTGCTTTGTAGGATACACGAGCTCTTCGCGTGCCGAGCTTTTGGGCTTGAATACTTTGGTGAAACCGACATTATTCATTCATAACTTTTAAGAAGATAATTTTACAAACAGGTCACCAGTCCTAGGCATAAAACTTTTGAAGATGCATAGCGTTCCAAGGTCGCTCAAGGAGGTCGCCCTCAGCAGTCATCAACTGGTAGGCCTCGAACCCTCGTGCTTGGTGCACTATGTAGGGGCCTTCCCAGTTCGCCGCGAGCTTCCCGGCATTAGGCTCCTGCGTGTTGGCGAACACTTTCCTCATTACCACGTCGCCAGCTTTGAACGCTTGATGGCGAACTTTCTTATCGTAGGCGCGCTTCATTTCTTGTCAGTACCCGGCGAGGTGCAGATTGGCGCACTCTCATCGTTCCTCGAGCTGGTCGAGGGAGTCAGTGAGCAGTTCATCATTGTCGACCTCCTCTGCCGCGAGCCTTCTTCTAGTGGGTAGCTCGGCTTCTACGGGTAGTTCTGCTTCGCATCCATAAGTGAGACCGAAAGGCGACTCATTAGTCGAGCGACGTGGAGTAGTGCGATAGGCCCATAGGACACCGTCGAGCTCCTGCTCCCACAGTCCCTTCTTTCCTTCCAATCTCTTCTTGAGGTTGTCTAGGATTACGCGATTCGTGGCTTCTGCCTGCCCATTGCTCTGGGGGTATCTCGGAGATGAGAACCTCAGGTCGATCCCATACTTGTCACAAAAGCTTTTGATCAAGTGATTGTCGAACTGGCGACCATTATCGGTGACAAGCAACCGCGGCAAACCGAACCTGCAGAAAATATTCTTCCAGAGGAAGTCCTTTACTTGCTTTTCGCCTATCTTAGCTAGCGGGACCGCTTCCACCCATTTGGTGAAGTAGTCCGTAGCTACTAAGATGAATTTCTTTTGCCGAACTGATATAGGAAAGGGGCCCACAATGTCGAGCCCCCATTGCTGAAAAGGCCAGGGGCTTACCAAAGGATGCAGCTCAACTGCGGGCATATGATTCGTTGTGGCGTGCTTCTGGCATTGAACGCACCTTTGGGCGACCTTCAAGGCGTCTTGCTCCAGAGTGGGCCACCAATATCCTTGTCTCCTAATCTTTGCAGCCAGAGACCGGCCATCTGCGTGGTTTCCCAGCTCGCCTGAATGGATGTAATTCAAAACCTCTTCAGTTTCGGGATGCTCAATACAATGAAGATTTGGCCCACCGAAGAATTTTCTAAAAAGGCGATCCCAGCGAATGAGATAGCGACCAGCGCACTTCTCCATTCGTCGAGCTTCTTCCCTGTCTTTCAGGAGATTGCCCTTCTGAAGAAAACGAATAATAGGCGTGGTCCATCCGCCAGGTGACACGTTGGCCGACACTTGGTTAATGGCGGGCTCTGCTAGTTGGAGCCGAGAATGACTTTGGACTTCGATGAAAATCTGGCGAGCTTCCGATCCTCCCAGCAGGGAGGCGGCATTTGCCAAAGCGTCAGCCCGCCTATTATCGGCCCGCGGAATTTGTTCGAACGAGATCTTCTTGAACCCTGCGGCCTTGTCTTTTACCAGGTCCACGTAGCCCGCCATTCGCGTATCCCGGGAGGTATATTCTCCTTTGATTTGACAAATGATTAGCTGTGAGTCACTAAAGACCTTCTGTCGTTTGGCGCCTACTTCTTGAGCGAGCTCTAGTCCAGCAAGCAGTGCCTCGTACTCTGCTTCGTTGTTGGTGGCAGCGAAGTCCAATCGGATCGATTTCTCAAGGAGTACTGTCTGGGTAATCAATGCGATCCCGATACCGGCCCCCAAGGCGTTAGAGGAGCCATCGACGAATAGCTCCCAATCTCGTACTTCCGAAATTCCTGCTTGAGGGAGCTCGCTCTGGTTGCCCAAGAATCTCGCCTTCCCGGGGTGCGCCTCAGTTGGCTCATCCTCCTGGTACTGGACCGGTTCTTCTATGGGGAAGTCCGATAAGAAATCAGCAAGGGCCTGTCCTTTGACCGCAACTCGAGGGACATACTCCAAGCCATAGGCGGCGAGCTCGGCGGACCATCGATAGAGCCTCCCTGCCACTGAGGGCCTAGAAAGCGCGCTCTTCAAAGGGTGCTCCATGATAACTTTGACAGTATGCACCGAGAAGTATGGGTGAAGCTTTCTCGCGGTAAGGACCAAGGCCAATGCTACCTTCTCGATTGGTCGATACCGGAGCTTGGCAGGGAGCATTGTATGGCTTACGAAATAAACAGGCCGCTCCACCTTCGCCTCTTCCACCACGAGGACCCCGCTCACCGCATTTTCGGTGATCGCAAGATAAACGCCCAGCTCGGCGCCATCCTTAGGTGCCGCTAGGATCGGCAGGCTCGCCAAATATTCCTTGATCTTTTGAAAAGCGAGCTCGCATTTTTCGTCCCATTTGATGCTCGCTCCTTTTCGAAGCAGTTCAAAAAGAGGTCGGCAATTGTCTGAAGACTTATAAATAAACCTGTTCAACGTGGCTATTCGCCCGCTCAATCTTTGAACCTCCTGTCGAGTTTTTGGCACGGGCATTTTGACGAGTGCTCGGATTTGTCCAGGATCGGCCTCGATCCTCTTATGGGTGACCAGGTATCCTAGGAACTTTCCAGAAGTCACCCCGAGTGCGCACTTGGCTGGGTTTAGCCTTATCTGAAATTTTCGCAAAACCTCAAAGATTTCGCGGAGATCGGCGACATGCCCTTCTCGCTCTCGACTCTTTACCAGGAGGTCGTCTGCATAAACGTCGACATTTCTGCCAATCTGGTCTTTAAACATCTGAGTGACTAACCTTTGGTAGGTCGCTCCGGCGTTTTTGAGTCCGAACGGCATTACCCGATAACAGAAAAGCCTCTGGTAGCCCGCCCCATAATAGAAAGCGGTTTTCTCCTGATCGTCAATGTGGAGAGGTATCTGATTATACCCAGAATACCCGTCCATAAAGGATAAGGCCTGGAATCCGACTGCGGCGTCGACCAGCGCGCCTATTCATGGAAGAGGGAATCCGTCCTTCGGGCATGCTTTGTTAAGGTCGGAGAAGTCGATGCACACTCTGACCGCCCCACTTTTCTTGGGCACCGCCACGATATTGGAGATCCAATCGGGGAAGTGCGCCTCACGAATAAAGCCAGCTCGCTCCAGCTTCTCTATCTCTGCCGCCACTGCGGTGGACTTTGCAGCGGGTATGTGCCGAGCTTTTTGTTTCACCGGTGGGAAGTCTCGCAAGGTGTGCAGACGATGGCAGGCGACCTCTGGGTCAATCCCTAGCATATCTTCGAAACTCCAGGCGAACACGTCACGGTATTCCCTGAGCAGGTTGGCTAAGGTTAGGACCTCGCCCTTTGTTAGCGAGGTCCCGAGATGGACGATCCTCGGTCCGTCCTCGCCACCGATGTTGACTTCTTGTAGTGGCTCGGCAACGGGAAAACTTCCTCTCTGGGATCCTGACAGGCGACCTTTATTCTCGAGCTTAAGATCCACACCGCTCCCACCCGGGGGTGAAGTAGGGGATTTAAGCGAGGAGACCCCTCTCGGGCTTTGAGGGAGCCCGCTTGCGGTGGGCGCTAATTGCTAGGAGGGCGCGGGCCTCTTGGCCTCAGTGACCTCTATGTCCATAAGGTGAAAGACATCCTGCTCGCATCTGGTAGCGGCGACCTGGTCCCCCCGAATAACTACGACCCCACTCATGGTGGGGGGGGGGTTCGGTCCCACCTCGCGGCGACCAGCGGGGGCTTCTGTGTGGCAGCCTCCTCGTTGCTGACCCACGGGCTCTTTCAGCGTGACGGCAGGTCGGTGAGAGGCAGTTGCCTCTCGAGCTTCAGAAGGTAAAGCCGCCGCGGGCTCTTTCTCTCACCGTCGATGGCGCGGGTCACGATCCCGCTCTTGAGACCTCGCCTCCGACTCGTTAGAATCGGCACTCCGGCTGTGGCGGCGAGGAAGGGTCGCTCTTGAGGTCGCCTGGTTGCTAGACCGCTGGGTTACTAGCTTTTGCAACCTTGTAAGCAGGGTTTCTCGTGCCCCTCGCATAGCCGTCCTCTCAGTCGGGGGCTCCGGATGGGAAACCCGTCAGGCAGGAATGGCCGTGGGTAGACGCGACAAGACGGGAGGCTGCACAGGGGATGAAACCCTCGCTGGTCCAGATCGTCGGCTCGCCTCCAGGACCTACACAGTCGTGTCAACTCCTCCATCATGGCCCGCTGAGTGGCCAACATCTCCAACAGGAGCTGGTTACTGAGTAGGACAAGGGGCTGGGGGGTCTCAACAGGAGGTTCGCTGCGCACAGACCCAGCACGGGTCCTCGTTCGCCTGCGTCCCCTCGCTGCTGGAGCCATCTTTGGGTTACGAGTCCCCGGCGTTTAACCTTGTGGCCGTGGGCGTTCTCACGGGAACCAGTCGAAAGATCCCACAGACGGCGCCAAATGTTTGGGGGATTTTTTCACTGGTCCGTGTGGTCTACCTGCAAGACAAGGAAAAACGTAAGAACGGCTGGCTCCTTCAGGAGCGCAGACCCTCCGACGCTCAAGTCAGTCTCTGGAAATCACTGGAGAGCTTGTAATAGACGAAAGTGGTAGGGATGAGGGTTTTCAAACCTGTACTTTGGAGCCTGGGGGTGTGCATTTATAGATATTGGCGACCTACCGATGCCCAACACGTGGAGGTTATTTCCGGTGCCTTCTAGGCCCCCCACGTTCCGGCCCATATGGGTCTCTGGCAATCTTTGGAACTCGTGCCCCTGACATTCTTTGTCGTCTTACTCGTCAGGCGAAGTAGTGGGGAAGAGTATCTGTCTTGTCGCTGCCAGGTGGCTATTTCTGGAATGTTCAAGTCTGGTTGGTCTCGAACCTACTTGAGCGGGCTTCCGTGGACTACAATCGTCTACGTAGCTTCAGTGGGGTTTTGACACCTGGCAGCCTTTCTGTCTCCAAATGCTCCAACTCCCCTACCTCTGTCAAGAGTCGGGCTTTTACAAGGGCGACCTCTCCGACAAAACGGGGGAGATTCCGGCGAGCTCCTGTGCGAGCCGTTTTGTCCCACCGCCTCCTTCCTATGCCAAGAGTCGGGCTCCTAGGAGGGCGACCTCTTTGACAAAGGGGGTTGGCCTCACGAGCTCCTTGGGCGCGTTCCCGGTATTCGTTGATGTTATCCTAAGTTTTCTCTTTGACAGAAATTCCGGTGCGAGCCTCGGGGGCGGGCTCTCGCACGAGTTCCTCATCCTTTGGAAGCCTTGGGTCTATGAGATCCATGAAAAGGGGACGAATTGGTGGCGAACTTTTTGCGAGTTTAGGGGACGAGCTCCTACGCACTCGGGTACAAATCCCCTCTTAGTCCAATATGGATCCCGCTCCCAGTTAAAGAGTGATACAGCGAGCTGGGGACGAGCTCCGTGCGAGCTGGGGGGGCGAGCTCTAGGCGAGCTGGGGGCGAGCTCTTGGCGAGCTGGGGGGGCGAGCTCTTGGCGAGCTGGGGGGCGAGCTCTTGGCGAGCTGTGGTCGAGCTCTTGGCGAGCTGGGGGGCGAGCTCTAGGCGAGCTGTGGGCGAGCTCTTACAGGTGCCCATACAGCCCAATGTGGATCTCGCTCCTAGTTGAGATGAGTCGGTGAGCTGGTGGCGGGTTCTTAACGAGCTGGGGGGGGGGGCGAGCTTTTGGCGAGCTGTGGGCGAGCTTTTGGAGATCCTCCTGTGTTATGTTCAAAATACGGGGTTTTCGGCTACCCCCAACAGATAATACGAATGAATTAGAATGGATCGTACGAATGGATTAGAATGGATTGTACGAATGAATTAGAATGGATACATTCGAGCGAATGAATTAGAATAGATCGTAGGAATGAATTAGAATGGATCATACGAATGAATTAGAATGGATCGTGCGAATGAATTAGAATGGATTATACGAATGAATTAGAATAGATCATACGAATGAACTAGAATGGTTACATTAGTGCGAATGAATTAGAATGGATCGTACGAATGGATTAGAATGGATCGTACGATGTACGAATAAATTAGAATGGATCGTGCGAATGAATTAGAATGGATCGTATGAATGAATTAGAATGGATACATTCGAGTGAATGAATTAGAATGGATCATACGAATGAAATAGAATGGATCGTACGAATGAATTAGAATGGATCATACATTTGAATTAGAATGGATCGTACGAATGAATTAGAATGGATCATAGGAATGAATTCGAATGGATCGTGCAAATGAATTAGAATGGATACATTCGTGCGAATGAATTAGAATAGATCGTACGAATAAATTAGAATGGTTACATTCGTACGAATGAATTAGAATGGATCATACAAATGAATTAGAAAGGTTACATTCGTGAGAATGGATTAGAATGGATACATTCGAGCGAATGAATTAGAATGGATCGTACGATCCATTCTAATTCATACGTACAATCCATTCTAATTTATTCATACAATCCATTCTAATCCATCGTGCGAATGAATTAGAATGGATCGTACGAATGAATTAGAATGGTTACATTCGTGAGAATGAATTAGAATGGATCGTACGAATGAATTAGAATGGTTACATTCGTGAGAATGAATTAGAATGGATCGTACAAATGAATTAGAATAGATATATTCATGCGAATGAATTAGAATGGATCGTACGAATGAATTAGAATGGATCATGCGAATGAATTAGAATGGATCGTATGAATAAATTAGAATGGATCGTGCGAATGAATTAGAATGGATCATACGAATGAATTAGAATGGATCGTACGAATGAATTAGAATGGATACATTCGTGCGAATGAATTAGAATGGATCGGACGAATGAATTAGAATGGATCGTACGAATGAATTAGAATGGTTACATTCGTGCGAATGAATTAGAATGGATCGTACGAATGGATTAGAATGGATCGTACGAATGGATTAGAATGGATCGTACGAATGGATTAGAATGGATCGTACAAATGAATTAGAATAGATATATTCATGCGAATGAATTAGAATGGATCGTACGAATGAATTAAATTGGATCTTACGAATGAATTACAATGGATCGTACGAATGAATTAGAATGGATCATACGAATGGTTTAGAATGGATCGTACGATCCATTCTAATTCATTCGCTCGAATGTATCCATTCTAATTCATTCTCACGAATGTAACCTTTCTAATTCATTTGTATGATCCATTCTAATTCATTCGTACGAATGTAACCATTCTAATTCATTCGTACGATCCATTCTAATTCATTCCTACGATCCATTCTAATTCATTCGCACGAATGTATCCTTTCTAATTCATTTGTATGATCCATTCTAATTCATTCGTACGATCCATTCTAATCCATTCGTACGATCCATGCTAATCCATTCGTACGATCCATTCTAATTCATTTGTACGATCCATTCTAATTCATTCGCATGAATATATCTATTCTAATTCATTCGTACGATCCATTCTAATTCATTCTCACGAATGTAACCATTCTAATTCATTCGTACGATCCATTCTAATCCATTCGTACGATGAATGGATCGTATGAATGGATGAGAATGGATCGTACGAATGAATTAGAATGGACCGGAAGAATTAGAATGGATCATACAAATGAATTAGAATGGATCGTGCGAATGGATTAGAATGGATACATTCGTACGATCCATTCTTTTTCATTTGTATGATCCATTCTAATTCATTCGCACGAATATAACCATTCTAATTCATTCGTACGATCCATTCTAATTCATTCCTACGATCCATTCTAATTCATTCGCACGAATGTATCCTTTCTAATTCATTTGCATGATCCATTCTAATTCATTCCTATGATCCATTCTAATTCATTCGTACGATCCATTCTAATTCAAACGTACGATCCATTCTAATTCATTCGTACGATCCATTCTAATTCATTCCTATGATCTATGCTAATTCATTCGCTCGAATGTATCCTTTCTAATTCATTCGTACGATTGATTCTTATTCATTCGTACGATCCATTCAAATTCATTTGCATGATCCATTCTAATTCATTCGTACGATCCATTCTAATTCATTCGCACGAATGTATCCATTCTAATTCATTCGTACAATCCATTCTAATTCATTCGCACAATCCATTCTAATTCATTCGCTCGAATGTATCCATTCTAATTCATTCGTACAATCCATTCTAATTCATTCGCTCGATCCATTATAATTCATTCGTATGATCCATTCTAGTTCATTCCTACGATCTATTCTAATTCATATGTATGATCCCTTCTAATTCATTCATACGAATGAATTAGAATGGATCATACAAATGAATTATAATTCAGTCGTATGAATGTATCCATTTTAATTCATTCGTACGATCCATTCTAATTCATTCGTACAATCTAATTCATTCGTACGATCCATTCTAATTCATTCGTACGATCCATTCTAATTTTTTTGCACGAATGAATTAGAATGGATCGTGCGAATGAATTAGAATGGATCGTACGAATGAATTAGAATGGATCGTACGAATGAATTAGAATGGATCGTGCGAAAGGATTAAAATGGATCGTACGAATGAATTAGAATGGATCGTTCAAATATATCCATTCTAATTCATTCGCACAAATGTATCCATTCTAATTCATTCGTACGATCTATTCTAATTCATTCGTATGATCCATTCTAATTTATTCGCACGATCTATTCTAATTCATTCGTACGATTCATTCTAATACATTCGCACGATCCATTTTAATTCATTCGTACGATCCATTCTAATTCATTCGCACGATTGATTCTAATTCATTCGTATGATCTATTCTAATTCATTCGTACGATCCATTCTAATTCTTTCGTACGATCCATTCTAATTCATTCGCACGATCTATTCTAATTCATTCGTACAATCCATTCTAATTTATTCGTACGATCCATTCTAATTCATTCGCACTATCCATTCTAATTCATTCGTACGATCCATTCTAATTAGATCGTATGATCCATTCTAATTCATTCGCACAAATGTATCCATTTTAATTCATTTGTACGATCCATTCTAATTCATTCGTATGATCCATTCTAATTCATTCGTATGATCAATTCTAATTCATTCGCACGATCCATTCTAATTCATTCGTATGATCCATTCTAATTCAATTCGTACAATCCATTCAAATTCATTCGCACGATCCATTCTAATTCATTCATGCGAATAAATAAGAATGGATCGTACGAATGAATTAGAATGGATCGTACGAATGAATTAGATCGTATGAATGAATTAGAATGGATCGTACGAATGAATTAAAATGGATACATTCATACGACTGAATTAGAATTCATTCCTATGATCCATTCTAATTCATTCGTACGAATGAATTAGAATGGATCATACAAATAAATTAGAAAGGTTATATTCGTGAGAATGAATTAGAATGGATCGTGCGAATGAATTAGAATTGATCATATGAATGGATTAGAATGGATCGTACGAATGAATTAGAATAGATCGTGCGAATGAATTTGAATGGATCGTACGAACGAATTAGAATGGATCGTACGAACGAATTAGAATGGATCATATGAACGAATTAGAATGGATTGTTCGAATGAATTAGAATGGATACATTCGAGCGAATGAATTAGAATGGATCGTACGAATGAATTAGAATGGATCATAGGAATGAATTAGAATGGATCGTGCAAATGAATTAGAATGGATACATTCGTGCGAATGAATTAGAATGTATTATAGGAATGAATTAGAATGGATCGTACGAATGAATTAGAATGGTTACATTCGTACGAATGAATTAGAATGGATCGTAGGAATGAATTAGAATGGATCGTACGAATGAATTAGAATGGTTACATTCGTGCGAATGAATTAGAATGGATCGTACGAATGAATTAGAATGGATCATAGGAATGAATTAGAATTGATACATTTGTACGAATGAATTAGAATGGATCGTACGAATGAATTAAAATGGACATATTTGATCGAATAAATTAGAATGGATCATACGAACGAATTAGAATGGATTGTGAATGAATTAGAATAGATCGTGCGAATGAATTAGGATGGATACATTCATACGAATGAATTAGAATGGATCGGATGAATGAATTAGAATGGATCGTACGATTCATTCTAATTCATTCGTACGATCCATTCTAATGCATTCGTACGATTCATTCTAATTCATTCGCATGATCCATCCTAATTCATTCGTACGATCCATTCTTATTCATTCATACGATCCATTCTAATTCATTCGTACGATCCATTCTAGTTAGATCGTATGATCCATTCTAATTCATTCGCACAATTATATCCATTCTAATTCATTCGTACGATCTATTCTAATTTATTCATACGATCCATTCTAATTCATTCGCACGATCCATTCTAATCCATTCGTACGATCCATTCTAATTCATTCGTACGATCCATTCTAATTAATTCCTACGTACGATCCATTCCAATTCATTCGCACGAATGTAACCATTCTAATTCATTCGTATGATCAATTATAATTCATTCGCACAATCCATTCTAATTCATTCCTACGATACATTCTAATTCATTCGCACGAATGTAACCATTCTAATTCATTCGCACGATCCATTCTAATTCATTCGTATGATCCATTCTAATTCATTCGTACAATCCATTCTAATTCATTCGTACGATCCATTCTAACTCATTCGTATGATCAATTCTAATTCATTCGTACGATCCATTCTAATCCATTCGTATGATCCATTCTAATACATTCGTGCGAATGAATTAGAATGGATCGTAGGAATGAATTAGAATGGATCGTACGAATGAATTAGAATGGATCGTACGAATGGATTAGAATGGATCGTATGAATGAATTAGAATGGATACATTCGAGCCAATGAATTAGAATGGATCGTACGAATGGATTAGAATGGATCGTACGAATGGATTAGAATGGATCATACGAATGGATTAGAATGGATCGTATGAATCAATTAGAATGGATCATACAAATGAATTAGAAAGGTTACATTCGTGAGAATGAATTAGAATGGATCGTGCGAATGAATTAGAATTGATCATACGAATGGATTAGAATGGATCGTACGAATGAATTAGAATAGATCGTGCGAATGAATTAGAATGGATCGTACGAACGAATTAGAATTGATTGTGCGAATGAATTAGAATGGATCATATAATTCATTCTAATTCATTCGTACGATCCATTCTAATTCATTCGTACGATCCATTCTAATTCATTCGGACGAATGTATCCATTCTAATTCATTTGCATGATCCATTCTAATTCATTCCTATGATCCATTCTAATTCATTCGTACGATCCATTTTAATTCATTCGCTCGAATGTATCCATTCTAATTCATTCGTACGGTCCATTCTAATTCATTCGTACGATCCATTCTAATTGATTCGCATAATCCATTCTAATTCATTCGTATGATACATTCATACGATTGAATTAGAATGGATTGTAATTAGAATGGATCGTACGAATGAATTAGAATGGATCGTGCGAATGAATTAGAACGGATCGTCCGAATGAATTAGAATGGATCCACCGAATGAGTTAGAATGGATCATACGAATGAATAAGAATGGATCGTACGAATGGATTAGAATGGATCATACGAATGGATTGTGCGAATGAATAAGAATGGAGCGTACGAATGAATTAGAATGGATCGTACGAATGGATTAGAATGGATCGTACGAATGAATTAGAATGGATCGTACGAATAAAATAGAATGGATCGTGCAAATAAATTAGAATGGATCGTACGAATGAATTAGAATGTATCCACCGAATGAGTTAGAATGGATCATACGAATGAATTAGAATGGATCGTACGAACGAATTAGAATGGATCGTACAAATGAATTAGAATGGATCGTGCGAATGAATTAGAATGGATCGTACAAATGAATTAGTGTGGATCGTACGAATGAATTAGAATGGATCGTACGAATGAATTAGAAGAGATTTATTCGTGCGAATGAATTAGAATGGATCGTATCAATGAATTAGAATGGATCGAACGAATGAATTAGAAAGGATACATTCGAGCGAATGAATTAAAATAGATTGTACGAATGAATTAGAATGGATCGTACGAATAAATTAGAATGGATACATTCATGCAAATGAATTAGAATGGATCGTACGAATAAATTTGAATGGATCATACGAATGAATTAGAATAGATCGAACGAATGAATTAGAATGGATCGTACAAATGGATTAGAATGGATCGTACGAATGAATTAGAATGGATACATTCATACGACTGAATTAGAATGGATTGTACGAATGAATTAGAATGGATCGTACAAATGAATTAGAATGGATCATACGAATCGATTAGAATGGATCATATGAATGAATTAGAATTGATCATACGAATGAATTAGAATGGATCGGACGAATGAATTAGAATGGATTGTACGAATGAATTAGAATTGATGATACGAATGAATTAGAATGGATCGTGTGAATGAATTAGAATTGTTCATACGAATGAATTAGAATGGATCATACGAATGAATCAAAATTGATCGTGCGAATGAATTAGAATGGATCATACGAATGAATTAGAATGGATCGTACGAATGAATTAAAATGGATATATTCGAATGAATTAGAATGGATCGTACGAATGAATTAGAATGGATCATAGGAATGAATTAGAATGGATCGTGCAAATGAATTAGAATGGATACATTCGAGCGAATGAATTAGAATGGATCGTACGAATGAATTAGAATGGATCCACCGACTGAGTTAGAATAGATCATACGAATGAATTAGAATGGATCGTACGAATGAATTAGAATGGATTGTGCGAATGAATTGGAATAGATCGTATGAATGAATTAGAATGGATATATTCGTGCGAATGAATTAGAATGGATCGTAGGAATGAATTAGAATGGATCGTACGAATGAATTAGAATGGATACATTCGAGCGAATGAATTAGAATAGATCGTAGGAATGAATTAGAATGGATCAATCGAATGAATTAGAATAGATCATAGGAATGAATTAGAATGGATCGTACGAATGAATTAGAATGGATCGTAGGAACGAATTAGAATGGATCGTACGAACGAATTAGAATGGATCGTACGAACGAATTAGAATGGATCGTACAAATGAATTAGAATGGATCGTATGAATGAATTAGAATGGATCCTAATTCATATGCACAAAGCTAACCTTTCTAATTCATTTGTATGATCCATTCTAATGCATTCGTACGATCCATTCTAATTCGTTCATACAATCCATTCTAATTTATTCATTCAAATATATCCATTCTAATTCGTTCGTACGATCCATTCTAATTCATTCACACGATCTATTCTAATTCATTTGTACGATCCATTCTAATTCATATGAATGAATTAGAATGGATACATTCGTATGAATGAATTAGAACGGATCGTACGAATGAATTAGAATGGATCGTACGAATGAATTTGAATGTATTGTACGAATGAATTAGAATGGATCGTATGAATGAATTAGATTAGATATATTTGAACGAATAAATTAGATTAGATATATTTGAACGAATAAATTAGAATGGATCGTACGAACGAATTAGAATGGATCGTACGAATGCATTAGAATGGATCATACAAATGAATAGGAAAGGTTACCTTTGTGCATATGAATTAGAATGGATTAGAATTGATTAGAATGGATTAGAATTGATTAGAATGGATCGTACGAATGAATTCTAATTCCATTCTAATTCATTCGTACGATCCATTCTAAATCATTCGTACAATCCATTCTAATCCATTCGCACGATCCATTCTAATTCATTCGTACGATCCATTCTATTTTATTTGCACGAATATACGATCCATTCTAATTCATTCGCACAAATGTATCCATTCTAATCCATTCGTACGATCCATTCTAATTCGTTCCTACGATCCATTCTAATTCATTCGTACTATCCACTCTAATTCATTCATATGATCCATTCTAATTCGTTCGTACGATCCATTCTAATTCGTTCGTACGATCCATTCTAATTCATTCGTACGATCCATTCTAATTCATTCGTACGATCCATTCTAATTCATTCGCACGATTTATTCTAATTCATTCGCTCGAATGTATCCATTCTAATTCATTCGTATGATCCATTCTAATTCATTCGTACGATCCATTCTAATTCATTCGCATGAATCCATTCTAATTCATTCGCACAATCCATTCTAATTCATTCGTATGATCCATTCTAATTCATTCGTATGATCCATTCTAACTCATTCGGTGGATCCATTCTAATTTATTTGTACGATCCATTCTAATTCATTCGCACGATCCATTCTAACTCATTCGTACGATCCATTCTAATTCATTTGTACGACCCATTCTAATTCATTCGCATGATCCATTCTAATTCATTCGTACGATCCATTCTAATTCATTCGCACAAATATATCCATTCTAATTCATTCGCTACGATCCATTCTAATTCATTCCTATGATCCATTCTAATTCATTCGTACGATCCATTCTAATTCATTCTCACAAATGTAACCTTTCTAATTCATTTGTACGATCCATTCTAATTCATTCGTACGATCCATTCTAATCCATTCTTACGATCCATTCTAATCCATTCGTACGATCCATTCTAATTTATTCGTAGGAATGAATTAGAGTGGATACATTTGTACGAATGCATTAGAATGGATACATTCGAGCGAATGAATTAGAATGGATACATTCATACGACTGAATTAGAATGGATTGTACGAATGAATTAGAATGATCGTACGAATGAATAATAATGGATCGTACGAATCCATTCTAATGGATCGTAAGAATGAATTAGAATGGATCGTGCGAATGAATTAGAATGGATCGTACGAATGAATTAGAATGGATCGTACGAATGAATTAGAATGGATATAGTCGTGCGAATGAATTAGAATGGATTGTGCGAATGAATTAGAATGGATCATACGAATGAATTAGAATGGATACATTTGTGAGAATGAATTAGAATGGATCGTACGATCCATTCTAATTCATTCCGCTCGAATGTATCCATTCTAATTCATTCGTTCGATCCATTCTAATCCATTCGTACGATCCATTCTACTCCATTCGTACGATCCATTCTAATCTATTCGTACGATCCATTCTAATCCATTCGTACGATCGATCCATTCTAATTCATTCGTACGATCCATTCTAATCCATTCGTACGATCCATTCAAATCCATTCGTACGATCCATTCTAATCGATTCGTACGATCCATTCTAATTCATTCGCACGATCCACTCTAATTCATTCGTACGATCGATCCATTATAATTTATTCGCACGATCTATTCTAATTCATTCACACGAATGTATCCATTCTAATTCATTCGTAGGATCCATTCTAATTCATTCGTACGGTCCATTCTAATTCATTCGTACGATCCATTCTAATCCATTCGTACGATCCATTCTAATTCATTCGTACGATCAATTCTAATTCATTCGCACGATCCATTCTAATTCATTCGTACGATCGATTCATTCTAATTTATTCACACGATCTATTCTAATTCATTCGCTCGAATGTAACCATCCTAATTCATTCGTACGATCCATTCTAATTCATTCCTATGATCCATTCTAATTCATTCGCATGAATGTATCCATTCTAATTCATTTGCATGATCCATTCTAACTCATTCCTATGATCTATTCTAATTCATTCGTACGATCCATTCTAATTCATTCGCTCGAATGTATCCATTCTAATTCATTCGTACGATCCATTCTAATTCATTCGAATGATCCATTCATACGATCCATTCTAATCCATTCGCACGAATGAATTTGAATGGATCGTACGAATGAATTAGAATGGATCTTACGAATGAATTAGAATGGATACATTCGTGCGAATGAATTAGAATAGATCATGCGAATAAATTAGAATGGATCGATCGTACGAATGAATTAGAATGGATCGTGCGAATGAATTAGAATGGATCGTACAAATGAATTGAATGGATCGTACGAATGAATTAGAATGGATCGAACGAATGAATTAGAATGGATACATTCGAGCGGAATGAATTAGAATGAATCGTACAATCCATTCTAATTCATTCTCACAAATGTATCCATTCTAATTCATTCGTACGATCCATTCTAATTCATTCGCACGATCCGTTCTAATTCATTCCTATGATCCATTCTAATTCATTCGCACGAATGTAACCATTCTAATTCATTCGTACGATCCATTATAATTCAATCCTACGATCCATTCTAATTCATTCGCACGAATGTATCCATTCTAATTCATTTGCACGATCTATTCTAATTCATTCCTATGATCCATTCTAATTCATTCGAACGATCCATTCTAATTCATTCGCTCGAATGTATCCATTCTAATTCATTCGTATGATCCATTCTAATTCATTCGTATGATCCATCCTAATTCATTCGCACGAATGAATTTGAATGGATCGTACGAATGAATTAGAATGGATCGTACGAATGAATTAGAATGGTTACATTCGTGCGAATGAATTAGAATAGATCGTGCGAATAAATTAGAATGGATCGATCGTACGAATGAATTAGAATGGATTGTGCGAATGAATTAGAATGTATCGTACGAATGAATTAGAAAGGATCACACGAATGAATTAGAATGGATCGAACGAATGAATTAGAATGGATACATTCGAGCGGAATGAATT
The DNA here is from genome assembly GCA_947650365.1 of Chamaelirium japonicum. Lineage (NCBI taxonomy): Eukaryota > Viridiplantae > Streptophyta > Magnoliopsida > Liliales > Melanthiaceae > Chamaelirium > Chamaelirium japonicum. The sequence continues at coordinate 1,031,315 of CANTAL010000085.1, read as the reverse complement.
AGAATGGATCGTACGATCCATTCTAATTCATTCTCACAAATGTATCCATTGTAATTCATTCATATGGTCCATTCTAATTCATTCGCATGATCCATCCTAATTTATTCGCACGAATATATCCATTCTAATTCATTCGCACGATCTATTCTAATTCATTCCTATGATCCATTCTAATTCATTCGTACGATCCATTCTAATTCATTCTCACAAATGTAACCTTTCTAATTCATTTGTACGATCCATTCTAATTCATTCGTACGATCCATTCTAATCCATTCATACGATCCATTCTAATCCATTCGAACGATCCATTCTAATTCATTCGTAGGAATGAATTAGAATGGATACATTTGTACGAATGAATTAGAATGGATACATTCGAGCGAATGAATTTGAATAGATACATTCATACGACTGAATTAGAATGGATTGTACGAATGAATTAGAATGGATCGTACGAATGAATAAGAATGGATCGTACGAATCCATTCTAATGGATCGTACAAATGAATTAGAATGGATTAGAATGGATCATACGAATGAATTAGAATGGAACGTGCGAATGAATTAGAATGGATCATACGAATGAATTAGAATGGATACATTTGTGAGAATGAATTAGAATGGATCGTACGAATGAATTAGAATGGATCGTACGAATGAATTAGAATGGATACATTTGTGAGAATGAATTAGAATGGATTGTACGATCCATTCTAATTCATTCCGCTCGAATGTATCCATTCTAATTCATTCGTTCGATCCATTCTAATTCATTCGTATGATCCATTCTAATTCATTCGTACGATTCATTCTAATTCATTCGCACGATCCATTCTAATTCATTCGTATGATCGATCCATTCTAATTTATTCGCACGATCTATTTTAATTCATTCGCACGAATGTATCCATTCTAATTCATTCATACGATCCATTCTAATTCATTCTTACGATCCATTCAAATTCATTCGTGCGAATGAATTGGAATGGATCATACGAATGGATCATGCGAATGAATTAGAATGGATCGTGCGAATGAATTAGAATGGATCGTACAAATGAATTAGAATGGATACATTCGAGCGAATTAATTAGAATGGATCGTACGAATGAATTAGAATGGATCATAGGAATGAATTAGAATGGATCGTGCAAATGAATTAGAATGGATACTTTCATGCGAATGAATTAGAATGGATCGTAGGAATGAATTAGAATGGATCGTACGAATTTATTAGAATTGATCGTGCGAATGAATTAGAATGGATCGTACGAATGGATTAGAATGGATCGTACGAATGAATTAGAACGGATCGTACGAATGAATTAGAATGGATCGTACAAATGAATTAGAAAGGTTACATTCGTGAGAATGAATTAGAATGGATCGTACGAATGAATTAGAATGGATCATGCGAATGAATTTGAATGGATCGTACGAATGAATTAGAATGGATCTAACGAATGAATTAGAATGGATACATTCGAGCGAATGAATTAGAATAGATCGTAGGAATGAATTAGAATGGATCGTACGAATGAATTAGAATGGTTACATTCAGGCGAATGAATTAGAATGGATCGTACGAATGGATTAGAATGGATCGTAGGATCTATTGTAATTCATTCGTACGATTCATTCATTCGTATGAGCTATTCTAATTCATTCGTACGATCCATTCAAATTCATTCGCACGATCCATTCTAATCCATTCGTAGGATCCATTCTAATTCATTCCTACGATCAATTCTAATTCATTCGCTCGAATGTATCCATTCTAATTCATTCATACAATCCATTCAAATTCATTCGTATAATCCATTCTAATTCATTCGTACGATCCATTCTAATTCATTTGTACGAATGTATCCATTCTAATTCATTCGCACGATCCATTCTAATTCATTCGTATGATTCATTCTAATTCATTCGTACGATCCATTCTAATTCATTCGTACGATCCATTCTAATTTATTCATACGATCCATTCTAATTCATTCGTACGATCCATTCTAATTCATTTGCATGAATGTAACCATTCTAATTCATTCGTACAATGCGTTCTAATCCATTCGTATGATCCATTCTAATCCATTCGTACGATCCATTCTAATTCATTCGCACGAATGTAACCATTCTAATTCATTCATATGATCCATTCTAATTCATTTGTACGATCCATTCTAATTCATTCGGACGATTCATTCTAATTCATTCGTACGATCCATTCTAATTCATTCGCACGATCCATTCTAATTCATTCATACGATCCATTCTAATTCATTCGCACAAATATATCCATTCTAATTCATTAATACGATCCATTCTAATTCATTCGCACGATCCATTCTAATTCATTCGTACGATCCATTCTAATTCATTCGTATGATCCATTCTAATTCATTCGCACGAATGTATCCATTCTAATTCATTTGCATGATCCATTCTAATTCATTCCAATGATCCATTCTAATTCATTCGTACGATCCATTCTAATTCATTCGCTCGAATGTATCCATTCTAATTCATTTGTACGATCTATTCTAATTCATTCGTACTATCCATTCTAATTTATTCGCACGAATGTATCCATTCTAATTCATTCGTACAATCCATTCTAATTCATTCGTACGATCCATTCTAATTCATTCCTATGATCCATTCGCACAAATGTATCCATTCTAATTCATTTGTACGATCCATTCAAATTCATTTGCACGATCCATTCTAATTCATTCGTACGATTCATTCTAATTCATTCGTACGATCCATTCAAATTCATTCGAATGTATCCATTCTAATTCATTCGTTCGATCCATTCTAATTCATTCGTACGATCCATTCTAATTCATTCGCATAATCCATTCTAATTCATTTGTACGATCCATTCTAATTCATTCGCACGATCCATTCTAATTCATTCGTATGATCCATTCTAATTCATTCCTACGATCAATTCTAATTCATTCGCTCGAATGTATCCATTCTAATTCATTCGTTCGATCCATTCTAATTCATTCGTACGATCCATTTAAATTCATTCGTACGATCCATTCTAATTCATTCGTATGATCCATTCTAACTCATTCGTACGATCCATTCTAATTCATTCTCACGAATGTAACCGTTCTAATTCATTTGTATGATCCATTCTAATTCATTCGTACGATCCATTCTAATCCATTTGTACGATCCATTCTAATCCATTCGTACGATCCATTCTAATCCATTCGTACGATCCATTCTAATTCATTCTCACAAATATAACCTTTCTAATTCATTTGTATGATCCATTCTAATTCATTCGTACGATCCATTCGTACGATCCATTCTAATTCATTCGTACGATACATTCGAGCGATCCATTCTAATTCAATTGTACGATCCATTCTAATTCATTCCTATGATCCATTCTAATTCATTCGTACGATCCATTCTAGTTCATTCGCATGATCCATTCGTACGATCCATTCTTATTCATTCGCACGATCCATTCTAATTCATTCGTACGATCCATTCTAATTCATTCGAGTGAATGTATCCATTCTAATTCATTCGTACGATCCATTCTAATTCATTCTCACAAACGTAACCATTCTAATTCATTTGTACGATCCTTTCTAATTCATTTGTACGATCCATTCTAATTCATTCTTATGATCCATTCTAATCCATTCGTATGATCCATTCTAATTCATTCGCACGAATGTAACCATTCTAATTCATTCGTACGATTCATTCTAATTCATTCCTACGATCCATTCTAATTCATTCGTACGATCCATTCTAATTCGCACAAATGTATCCATTTTAATTCATTCGTACGATCCATTCTAATTCATTCGCATGATTTATTCTAATTCATTCACACAATCTATTCTAATTCATTCGTCCGATCCATTCTAATTCATTCGCACGATCCATTCTAATTTATTCGTACGATCGATTCTAATTCATTCGCACGAATGTAACCATTCTAATTCATTCGTATGATTCATTCTAATTCACTCGTATGAGCTACTCTAATTCATTCGTACGATCCATTCTAATTCATTCGTACGATCCATTGTAATTCATTCATACAATCCATTCAGATTCATTCGTACATATGTATCCATTCAAATTCATTCGTACGATCCATTCTAATTAATTCGCACGATCCATTCTAATTCATTCGTACGATCCATTCTACTTCATTCGTACGATCCATTCTAATTTATTCGTTCAAATATATTCATTCTAATTCATTCGTATGATCCATTCTAATGCATTCGTATGATTCATCCTAATTCATTCCCACGATCCATTCTAATTCATTCGTACGATCCATTCTTATTCATTCATACGATCCATTCTAATTTATTCGCACAATCCATTCTAATTCATTTGTACGATCCATTCTAATTCATTCGTACGATCCATTCTAATTCATTCTCACAAATATAACCTTTCTAATTCATTTGTACGATCCATTCTAATTCATTCGTACGATCTATTCTAATTCATTCGTTCGATCCATTCTAATTCATTTGTACGATCCATTCTAATTCATTCGCACAAATGGATTAGAATGGATCGTACGAATGAATTAGAATGGATCGTACAAATGAATTAGAATAGATATATTCATGCGAATGAATTAGAATGGATCGTACGAATGAATTTGAATGGATCGTGCGAATGAATTAGAATGGATCGTATGATTAAATTAGAATGGATCGTACGAATGAATTAAAATGGATACAATTTTGCGAATGAATTAGAAGGGATCGTATAAATAAATTATAATGGATCGAACGAATGAATTAGAATGGATCGTATGAATGAATTAGAAAGGTTATATTTGTGAGAATGAATTAGAATGGATCGTACGAATGAATTAGAATGGATCGTACGAATGAATTAGAATGGATACATTCGAGCGAATGAATTATAATGGATCGTACGAATGAATTAGAATGGATCGTGCGAATGAATTAGAATGGATCGTACGAATAAATTAGAATAGATCGTGCGAATGAATTAGAATGGTTCGTACGAATGAATTAGAATGAATCCACCGAATGAGTTAGAATGGATCATACGAATGAATTAGAATGGATCGTACGAATGAATTATAATGGATACATTCGAGCGAATGAATTAGAATAGATCGTAGGAATGAATTAGAATGGATCGTACGAATGGATTAGAATGGATCGTACGAATGAACTAGAATGGATTGTACGAATGAATTAGAATGGATAAATTCGAGCGAATTAATTAGAATATATCGTAGGAATGAATTCGAATGGATCATACGAATGAATTAGAATGGATCGTGCGAAAGAATTAGAATGGATTATACGAATGAATTAGAATGGATACATTCGTGCGAATGAATTAGAATGGATCGGACGAAAGAATTAGAATGGATCGCACGACGTACGAATAAATTAGAATGGATCGTGCGAATGAATTAGAATGGATCATACGAATGAATTAGAATGGATCGTGCGAATGAATTAGAATGGATTGTACTAATGAATTAGAATGGATACATTCGTGCGAATGAATTAGAATAGATCAGACGAATGATTTAGAATGGATCGTACGATCCATTCTAATTCATTTGTACGATCTATTCTAATTCATTCGTATGATCCATTCTAATTCATTCGTATGATCCATTCTAATTCTTTCGTACGATCCATTCTAATTCATTCGTATGATCCATTCTATTTCATTCGTACAAATATATCCATTCTAATTCATTCGTACGATCCATTCTAATTCATTCATACGATCTGTTCTAATTCATTCGCACGAATGTATCCATTCTAATTCATTCACATAATCCAATCTAATTCAAACGTACGAATGAATCTTTTCGAGTGAATGAATTAGAATGGATCGTACGAATGAATTAGAATGGATCGTGCGAATGAATTAGAATGGATCGTACGAATGAATTAGAATGGATACATTCGAGCGAATGAATTAGAATGGATCATACGAGTGAATTAGAATGGATACATTTGTGCGTGCGAATGAATCTGAATGGATTGTAAGAATGAATTACAATGGATCGTACGAATGAATTAGAATGGATCATACGAATGAATTAGAATAGCTCATACGAATGAATTAGAATGAATCGTACGAATGAATTAGAATAGTTACATTCGTGCGAATGAATTAGAATAGATCGTACGAATGAATTAGAATAGATCGTATGAATGAATTAGAATGGATCATACGAATGAATTAGAATGGATCGTGCGAATGAATTAGAATGAATCGTACGAATGCATTAGAAAGGATACATTCGTGCGAATGAATTAGAATGGATCATATGAATGAATTAGAATGGATCGTGCGAATAAATTAGAATGGATCGTATGAATGAATTAGAATGGATACATACAAATGAATCAGAAAGGTTACATTCGTGAGAATGAATTAGAATGGATCGTACGAATGAATTAGAATGGATACATTCGAGCGAATGAATTAGAATGGATCGTACGAATGAATTAGAATGGATCATAGGAATGAATTAGAATGGATCGTGCAAATGAATTAGAATGGATACATTCGTGCGAATGAATTAGAATGGATCGTAGGAATGAATTAGAATGGATCGTACGAATGAATTAGAATGGATCGTACGAATGAATTAGAATGGATACATTCAAGCGAATGAATTAGAATGGATCGTACGAATGAATTAGAATGGATCATAGGAATGAATTAGAATGGATCGTGCAAATGAATTAGAATGGATACATTTGTGCGAATAAATTAGACTGGATCGTAGGAATGAATTAGAATGGATCGTACGAATGAATTAGAATGATTCGTATGAATGCATTAGAATGGATACATTTGTGCGAATGAATTAGAATGGATCGTGCGAATGAATTAGAATGGATACATTCATACAAATGAATTAAAATGGATCGTGCAAATGAATTAGAATGGATCGCACGAATGAATTAGAATGGATACATTTGTGCTAATGAATTAGAATGGATCATACGAATGAATTAGAATAAATCATACGAATGAATTAGAATGGATCATACGAATGAATTAGACTACATTATGTGAATGAATTAGAATGGATCGTACGTTTGAATTAGATTGTATTGTGCGAATGAATTAGAATGGATACATTCGTGCGAATGAATTAGAATAGATCGTATGAATGAATTAGAATGGATCGTACAAATGAATTAGAAAGGTTACGTTCGTGAGAATGAATTAGAATGGATCGTACGATCCATTCTAATTCATTCGTACGATCCATTCTAATCCATTCGTACGATCCATTCTAATCCATTCGTACGATCCATTCTAATCCATTCGTACGATCCATTCTAACTCATTCTCACAAATATATCCATTCTAATTAATTCGTACGATCCATTCTAATTCATTCGTACGATCCATTCTAATTCATTCGTATGATCCATTCTAATTCATTCCTACGATCTATTCTAATTCATTCGCTCGAATGTATCCATTCTAATTCATTCATACAATCCATTCTAATTCATTCGCACGATCCATTCTAATTCATTCCTACGATCCATTCTAATTCATTCGTATGATCTATTCTAATTCATTCGCACGAATGTATCCATTCTAATTCATTTGCACGATCCATTCTAATTCATTCCTATGATCCATTCTAATCCATTCATACGATCCATTCTAATTCATTCGCTCGAATGTATCCATTCTAATACATTCGTACGATCCATTCTAATTCATTCGTACGATTCATTCTAATTCATTCTCACGAATGTAACCTTTCTAATTCATTTGTATGTATCCCTTTTAATTCATTCGTACGATCCATTCTAATTCATTCGCACGATCCATTCTAATTCTATCGTTCGATCCATTCTAATTCATTTGCACGAATGCATCCATTCTAATGCATTCGTACGATTCATTCTAATTCATTCGCACGATCCATTCTAATTCATTCGTACGATCCATTCTAATTCATTCACACGAATGTATCATACGAAAGAATTAGAATGGATCATGCGAATGAATTAAAATGGATCATACAAATGAATTAGAATAGATCGTGGGAATGGATCGTACGAATGGATTAGAATTAGATCGTACGAATGAATTAGAATGGATCGTACAAATGAATTAGAATGAATCGTGCGAACGAATTAGAATGGATCGTACAAATGAATTAGAATGAAATGTACGAATGAATTGGAATGGATCATAGGAATGAATTAGAATGGATCATGCAAATGAATTAGAATGGATACATTCGTGCGAATGAATTAGAATGGATCGTAGGAATGAATTAGAATGGATCGTACGAATGGATTAGAATGGATCATACGAATGAATTAGAATGGATCGTACAAATGAATTACAAAGGTTACATTTGTGAGAATGAATTAGAATGGATCGTACAAATGAATTAGAAAGGTTACATTCGTGAGAATGAATTAGAATGGATCGTACGAATGAATTAGAATGGATACATTTGTGAGAATGAGTTAGAATGGATCGTATGAATGGATTAGAATGGATCATACGAATGAATTAGAATGGATCGTGTGAATGAATTTGAATGGATCGTATGGATGAATTAGAATGGATCATACGAATGAATTAGAATGGATACATTTGTACGAATGAATTAGAATGGATCGTGCAAATGAATTAGAATGGATTGTACGAATGAATTAGAATGGATATATTTGAACGAATAAATTAGAATGGATTATACGAATGAATTAGAATGGATCATACGAATGAATTAGAATGGATCGTGCGAATGAATTTGAATGGATTGCACGAATTGAATTAGAATGGATCGTACGAATGAATTAGAATGGATCGTACGAATGGATTAGAATGGATCGTGCGAATGGATTAGAATGGATCGTGCGAATGGATTAGAATGGATCGTACGAATGGATTAGAATGGATTATACGAATGGATTGAATGGATCTTACGAATGGATTAGAATGGATCGTTTAGAATGGATCATACGAATGAATTAGAATGGATACATTCGTGCGAATGAGTTAGAATGGATCGTACGAATGAATTAGAATGGATCGTACGAATGAATTAGAATGGATCGTACGAATGAATTAGAATGGATCATATGAAAGAATTAGAATGGATCGTATGAACGAATTAGAATGGATCGTACGAATGAATTAGAATGGATACATTCGAGCGAATGAATTAGAATGGATCGTACGAATGAATTAGAATGGATACATTCGAGCGAATGAATTAGAATGGATCGTACGAATGAATTAGAATGGATACATTCGAGCGAATGAATTAGAATGGATCGTACGAATGGATTAGAATGGATCGTACGAATAGATTAGAATGGAATAGAATGGGTCGTACGAATGGATTAGAATGGATCGTGCGAATGCATTAGAATGGATCGTACGAATGAATTAAAAATGGATCGTGCAAATGAATTAGAATGGATACATTCGTGCGAATGAATTAGAATGGATCATAGGAATGAATTAGAATGGATCGTACGAATGAATTAGAATGGATACATTTGTGCGAATGAATTAGAATGGATCGTATGAATGGATTAGAATGGATCATACGAATGGATTAGAATGGATCGTACGAATGAATTAGAATGGATCGTACAAATGAATTAGAAAGGTTACATTTGTGAGATTGAATTAGAATGGATCGTACGAATAGATTAGAATGGATCGTACGAATGGATTAGAATGGATTGTACGAATGGATTAGAATGGATCGTACGAATGAAATAGAATAGATCATACAAATGAATTAGAAAGGTTACTTTCGTGAGAATGAATTAGAATGGATCGTACGAAAGAATTAGAATGGATCATCGGAATGAATTAGAATGGATCATGCAAATGAATTAGAATGGATCGTAGAATGAATTAGAATGGATCGTACGAATGAATTAGAATGGATAGTGCGAATGAATTAGAATGGATCGTACGAATGGATTAGAATGGATCGTACGAATGGATTAGAATTGATCGTACGAATGGATTAGAATGGATCGTACGAATGAATTAGAATGGATCATACAAATGAATTAGAATGGATCATACGTTTGAATTAGAATGTATCGTACGAATGAATTAGAACGGATAGTGCGAATGAATTAGAATGGATCGTACGAATAAATTAGAATGGTTCGTACGAATGAATTAGAATGGATCGTACGAATGGATTAGAATGGATCGTACGAATGGGAATGGATTGTACGAATGAATTAGAATGGATCATACAAATGAATTAGAATGGATCGTGCGAATGAATTAGAATGGATCATACGAATGAATTAGAATGGATCGTACGAATGAATTAGAATGGATATATTCGTGCGAATGAATTAGAATGGATCGTACGAATGAATTAGAATGGATCATAGGAATGAATTAGAATGGATCGTTCAAATGAATTAGAATGGATATATTCGTATGAATGAATTAGAATGGATCGTTGGAATGAATTAGAATGGATCGTACGTTCTAACTTATTCGGTGGATCCATTCTAATTCATTCGTACGATCCATTGTAATTCATTCGCACGATCCATTCTAATTCATTCGTACAATCCATTCTAATTCATTCGCACGATCCCTTCTAATTCATTCATAAGATCCATTCTTATTCATTCATACGATCCATTCTAATTCATTCGTATGATCCATTCTAATTAATTCGCCCGATCCATTCTAATTCATTCGCACAAATGTATCCATTTTAATTCATTCGTACGATCCTTTCTAATTCGTACGATCCACATTCTAATCCATTCGTATGATCAATTCTAATCCATTCGTACGATCCATTCTAATCCATTCGTACGATCCATTCTAATTCATTCCTACGTACGATCCATTCTAATTCATTCGCACGAATGTAACCATTCTAATTCATTCGTACGATCTATTCTAATTCATTCCTACGATCCATTCTAATTCATTCGCACGAATGTATCCATTCTAATTTATTTGCACGATCCATTCTAATTCATTCCTATGATCCATTCTAATTCATTCGTACGATCCATTCTTATTCATTCGCTCGAATGTATCCATTCTAATTCATTCGTACGATCCATTCAAATGAATTAGACTGGATTGTGCGAATGAATTAGAATGGATCGTATGAATGAATAAGAATGGATCGTACGAATGGATTAGAATGGATCGTACGATGCAATCTAATTCATTCTAATTCATTCGCACGAATGTTTCTAATTCATTCGCACGATCCATTCTATTTTATTCGTACGATCTATTCTAATTCATTTGCACGATCCATTCTTATTCATTCATACGATCCATTCTAATTCATTCGCATAATCCATTCTAATTCATTCGTACGATCCATTATAATTCATTCGTATGATCCATTCTAACTCATTCGGTGGATCCATTCAAATTCATTCGTACGATCCATTCTAATTTATTTGCACGAATATACGATCCATACTAATTCATTCGCACAAATGTATCCATTCTAATTCATTCGTACGATCCATTCTAATTCATTCTCACGAATGTAACCTTTCTAATTCATTTGTATGACCCATTCTAATTCATTCGTACGATCCATTCTAATCCATTCGTACGATCCATTCTAATTCATTCTCACGAATGTAACCTTTCTAATTCATTTGTATGATCCATTCTAATTCATTCGTAAGATCCATTCTAATCCATTCGTACGATCCATTCAAATTCATTCGTACGATCCATTCTAATTCATTCTCACAAATGTAACCTTTCTAATTCATTTGTACGATCCATTCTAATTCATTCGTACGATCCATTCTAATCCATTCGTACGGTCCACTCTAATCCATTCGTACGATCCATTCTAATTCATTCGCACGAATATAATCATTCTAATTCATTCGTACGATCCATTCTAATTCGTTCATACGATCCATTCTAATTCATTCGTACGATCCATTCTAATTCGTTCATACGATCCATTCTAATTCGTTCGTTCGATCTATTCTAATTCATTCGTACGATCCATTCTAATTTCTTCCTACGATCCATTCTAATTCATTCGTACGATCCATTCTAATTCATTCCTACGATCTATTCTAATTCATTCGTATGATCCATTCTAATTAATTCCTACGATCTATTCTAATTCATTCGCTCGAATGTATCCATTCTAATTCATTCGTACGATCCATTCTAATTCATTCCTACGATCCATTCTAATTCATTCGCACGAATGTATCCATTCTAATTCATTTATACGATCCATTCTAATTCATTCGTATGATCCATTCTAATTCATTCGTACGATCCATTCTAATTCATTCGTATGATCCATTCTAATTCATTCATACGATCCATTCTAATTCGTTCGTACGATCTATTCTAATTCATTCGTATGATCCATTCTAATTCATTCCTATGATCTATTCTAATTCATTCTCACAAATGTAACCTTTCTAATTCATTTGTATGATCCATTCTAATTCATTCGTACGATCCATTCTAATCCATTCGTACGATCCATTCTATTCCATTTGTACGATCCATTCTAATTCATTTGCACGATCCATTCTAATTCATTCGTATGATCCATTCTAATTCATTCCTACGATCTGTTCTAATTCATTCGCACAAATGTATCCATTCTAATTCATTCGTATGATCCATTCTAATTCATTCGCATGATCCATTCTAATTAATTCGTACGATTCATTCTAATTCATTCATACGATCCATTCTAATTCATTCGCACGAATGAATTAGAATGGATCGTACGAAAGAATTAGAATGGATCATACGAATGAATTAGAATGGATCATACGAATGAATTAGAATCGATCGTGCGAATGAATTAGAATGGATCGTACGAATAAATTAGAATGGATACATTTGTGCGATGAATAAGAATGGAGCATATGAATGAATTAGAATGGAGCGTACGAATGAACTAAAATGGATACATTCGTGAGAATGAATTAGAATGGATCATACGAATGAATTAGAATGGATACATTTGTGCGAATGAATTAGAATAGATCGTAGGAATGAATTAGAATGGATCATACGAATGAATTAGAATGGATCGTGCAAATGAATTAGAATGGTTCGTACGAATGGATTAGAATTGATCGTACGAATGGATTAGAATGGATCGCACAAATGAATTAGAATGGATCGTACAAATGAATTAGAAAGGTTACATTTGTGAGAACGAATTAGAATAGATCATAGGAATGAATTAGAATGGATCATACGAATGAATTAGAATGGATTAGAATGGATATATTCGTGCGAATGAATTAGAAGGGATTGTACGAATAAATTAGAATGGATTGTACGAATGAATTAGAATGGATACATTCTTGTGAATAAATTAGAATGGATCGTATATTCGTGCAAATAAATTAGAATGGATCATACGAATGAATTAGAATGGATCATGCGAATGAATTAGAATGAATCGTACGAATGCATTAGAATGGATTGTACGAATGAATTAGATTGAATCGTACGATCCATTCTAATTCATTTGTACGATCCATTCTAATTCATTCGTACGATCCATTCTAATTCATTCGTATGATCCATTCTAATTCATTCATACGATCCATTCTAATTCGTTCGTATGATCCATTCTAATTCATTCGTATGATCCATTCTAATTCATTCCTATGATCTATTCTAATTCATTCTCACAAATGTAACCTTTCTAATTCATTTGTACGATCCATTCTTATTCATTCGTACGATCCATTCTAATCCATTCGTACGATCCATTATAATCCATTCGTACGATCCATTCTAATTCATTTGCTCGATCCATTCTAATTCATTCGTATGATCCATTCTAATTCATTCCTACTATCTATTCTAATTCATTCGCACAAATGTATCCATTCTAATTCATTCGTATGATCCATTCTAATTCATTCGCACGATCCATTCTAATTCATTCGTACGATCCATTCTAATTCATTCATACGATCCATTCTTATTCATTCGCACGAATGAATTAGAATGGATTGTATGAATGAATTAGAATAGATCGTGCGAATGAATTAGAATGGATCGTACGAAAGAATTAGAATGGATCAGACGAATGAATTAGAATGGATCATACGAATGAATTAGAATCGATCGTGCGAATGAATTAGAATGGATTGTATGAATGAATTAGAATGGATACATTTGTGCGATGAATAAGAATGGAGCGTACGAATGAATTAGAATGGAGCGTACGAATGAACTAGAATGGATACATTCGTGCGAATGAATTAGAATGGGTCATACGAATGAATTAGAATGGATACATTTGTGCGAATGAATTAGAATAGATCGTAGGAATGAATTAGAATGGATCATACGAATGAATTAGAATGGATCGTGCAAATGAATTAGAATGGATCATACGAATGGATTAGAATGGATCGTACGAATGGATTAGAATGGATAGTACGAATGAATTAGAATGGATCGTACAAATGAATTAGAAAGGTTACATTTGTGAGAATGAATTAGAATAGATCGTAGGAATGAATTAGAATGGATCATACGAATGAATTAGAATGGATCGTACGAATGGATTAGAATGGATACATTCGCGCGAATGAATTAGAATGGATTGTACGAATAAATTAGAATGGATTGTAGGAATGAATTAGAATAGATACATTCTTGTGAATAAATTAGAATGGATCATATATTCGTGCAAATAAATTAGAATGGATCATACGAATGAATTAGAATGGATCGTGCGAATGAATTAGAATGAATCGTACGAATGTATTAGAATGGATCGTACGAATGAATTAGAATGAATCGTATGATCCATTCTAATTCATTTGTACGATCCATTCTAATTCATTCGCACGATCCATTCTAATTCATTTGCATGATCCATTCTAATTCATTCCTATGATAGATTCTAATTCATTCTTACGATCCATTCTAATTCATTCGTACGATCCATACAAATGAATTAGAAAGGATACATTCGTGAGAATGAATTAGAATGGATCGTACGAGTGAATTAGAATGGATCATGCGAATGAATTTGAATGGATCGTACGAATGAATAAGAATAGATCGTACGAATGAATTAGAATGGATCGTACGAATGTATCCATTCTAATTCATTCGTACGATCCATTCTAATTCATTCGTTCGATTCATTCTAATTCATTTGCACGATCCATTCTAATTCATTCATATGATCTATTCTAATTCATTCGTACGATCCATTCGCACGATCCATTCTAATTCATTCGTCCGATCCATTCTAATTCTTTCGTCCGATCCATTCTAATTCATTCATATGATCCATTCTAATTCATTCGTACGATCCATTCTAAGTCATTCGTATCATCCATTCTAATTCATTCGTACGATCCATTCTAATTCATTTGCATTAATGTATCCATTCTAATTTATTCGTACGATCCAGTCTAATTCATTCGTACGATCCATTCTAATTCATTCGCATGAATGTATCCATTCTAATTCATTCGCATGATCCATTCTAATTCATTCGCACGATCCATTCTAATTCTTTCATATGACTGAATTAGAATGGATCGTGCGAATGAATTAGAATGGATTGTACGAATGAATTAGAATGGACACATTCGTGCGAATGAATTAGAATGGATCGGACAAATGAATTAGAATGGATACATTCGTGCGAATGAATTAGAATAGATCGGACGAATGAATTAGAATGGATCGTACGATTCATTCTAATTCATTCGTACGATCCATTCTAATGCATTCGTAAGATTCATTCTAATTCATTCGCACGATCCATTCTAATTCATTCGTACGATCCATTCTTATTCATTCATATGATCCATTCTAATTCATTCGTACAATCCATTCTAATTCATTTGCATGAATTTATCCACTCTAATTTATTCATACGATCCAGTCTAATTCATTCGTAAAAGCCATTCTAATTCATTCGTACGAATGTATCCATTCTAATTCATTCGCACGATCCATTCTATTTTATTCGCACGATCCATTCTAATTCTTTTATACGACTGAATTAGAATGGATCGTGCGAATGAATTAGAATGGATTGTACGAATGAATTAGAATGGATACATTCGTGCGAATGAATTAGAATGCATCGGACGAAGGGATTAGAATGGATCGTACGAATGAATTAGAATGGATCGTGCGAATGAATTAGACAGGATTGTATGAATGAATTAGAATGGATCGTACGAATGAATTATAATCGATCGTACGAATGAATTAGAATGGATCGTGCGAATGAATTAGAATGTATTGTACGAATGCATTAGAATGGATACATTCGTGCGAATGAATTAGAATATATCGTACGAATGCATTAAAATGGATCGTGCGAATGAATTAGAATGGATCATATGAATGAATTAGATTGGATCGTGCGAATGAATTAGAATGGATCATACGAATGAATTAGAATGGATCATGCGAATGAATTAGAATGGATCGGACGAATGAATTAGAATGTATCGTATGAATGAATTAGAATGGATAGTGCGAATGAATTAGAATGGATTGTACGAATGAATTAGAATGGATACATTCGTGCGAATGAATTAGAATGGATCGGACAAATGGATTAGAATGGATCGTACGAATGAATTAGAATGGATCGTGCGAATGAATTAGACTGGATTGTACGAATGAACTAGAATGGATCGTACGAATGAATTAGAATCAATCGTACAAATGAATTAGAATGGATCGTGCGAATGAATTAGAATGAATTGTACGAATACATTAGAATGGATACATTCGTGCGAATGAATTAGAATATATCGTACGAATGAATTAAAATGGATCGTGCGAATGAATTAGAATTGATCATATGAATGAATTAGAATGGATCGTATGAATGAATAAGAGTGGATCGTACGAATGAATTAGAATGGATCGTGTGAATGAATCAGAATGGATCGTGCGAATGAATTAGAATGGATCAGACGAATGAATTAGAATGGATCGTATGAATGAATTAGAATGGATCGTGCGAATGAATCAGAATGGATCAAACGAATGAATTAGAATGGTTCGTGCGAATGAATTAGAATGGATCGGATGAATGAATTAGAATGGATCGTGCGAATGAATTAGAATGGATCGTACGAATGAATTAGAATGGATCATATGAATGAATTAGAAATAGATCATACGAATAAAATGGAATGCATTCAAATTCATTCGTACGATGCAATCTAATCCATTCGTACGAATGTATCCATTCTAATTCATTTGCACGATCCATTCTAATTCTTTCGTACGATCCATTCTTATTCATTCATACGATCCATTCTAATTCATTCGTACGATCCATTCTAATTAGATCGTATGATCCATTCTAATTCATTCGCACAAATGTTTCCATTTTAATTCATTCGTACGATCCATTCTAATTTATTCATACGATCCATTCTAATTTATTCGCACGATCCATTCTAATCTATTCGTACGATCCATTCTAATTCATTAGTCCGATCCATTCTAATTCATTCCTACGTACGATCCATTCTAATTCATTCGCACGAATGTAACCATTCTAATTCATTCGTACAATCCTTTCTAATTCATTCCTATGATCCATTCTAATTCATTCGCACGAATGTATCCATTCTAATTCATTCGTACGATCCATTCTAATTCATTCGTACGATCCATTCAAATTCATTCGCACGATCCATTCTAATTCATTCGTACGATCCATTCTTATTCATTCATACGATCCATTCTAATTCATTCGCACAATCAATTCTAATTCATTTGCACAATCCATTCTAATTCATTCGTACGATCCATTCTAATTCATTCGCACAAATGTATCAATTCTAATTCGTTCGCACGATCCATTCTAATTCATTCGTACGATCCATTCTAATTCATTCGCACGAATGTATCCATTCTAATGCATTCGAAATTCATTCGCTCGAATGTATCCATTCTAATTCATTCGTACGATTCATTCTAATTCATTCGTACGATCCATTCTAATTCATTCCTACGATCCATTCTAATTCATTCGTACGATCCATTCTAATTTATTCATACGATCCATTCTAATTCATTCGCATTATCCATTCTAATTCGTACGACCCATTCTAATCCATTCGTACGATCCATTCTAATTCATTCGTACGAATCCCTTCTAATTCATTCGTATGATCCATTCTAACTCATTCGCACGATCTATTCTAATTCATTCGTACGATCCATTCTAATTCATTCGCATGATCCATTCTAATTCGTCCGATCCATTCTAATTTATTCGTACGATCCATTCTAATCCATTCGCACGATCCATTCTAATTCTTTCATATGATCCATTCTAATTCATTCGCACGAATGTATCCATTCTTGTTTATTCGTACGCTCCATTCTAATTCATTCGTAAGCTCCATTCAAATTCATTCGCACGATCCATTCTAATTCATTCGTACGATCCATTCTAATTCATTCGTACGATCTAATTCATTCATACGAATGAATGCATTAGATGGATGGTACGAACACATTGTACGAATGAATTAGAATGGATACATTTGTACGAATGAATTAGAATGGATCATGCGAATGAATTAGAATGGATACATTCGTGCGAATGAATTAGAATGGTTCGGACGAATGAATTAGAATGGATCGTGCGAATGAATTAGAATGGATCATGCGAATGAATTTGAATGGAGTGTACGAATGAATTAGAATGGAGCGTACGAATGAACTAGAATGGATACATTCGTGCGAATGAATTAGAACGGATCATATGAAAGAATTAGAATAGATCGTGCGAATGAATTAGAATGGATCGTACGAATGAATTGGAATTGATCGTACGAATGAATTAGAATGGATTGTACGAATGAATTAGAATGGATCGTGCGAATGATTCGTGCGAATGAATTAGAATGGGTCGTGCGAATGAATTAGAATGGATCGTACGAATGAATTAGAATGGATATATTTGAACGAATAAATTAGAATGGATCATACGAATGAATTAAAATGGATCATACGAATGCATTAGAATGGATCGTACGAATGAATTAGAATGGATACATTCGAGCGAATGAATTAGAATGGATCGTGCGATGAATTAGAATTGATCATACAAATGAATTAGAATGGATTCTAATCCATTCGTACGATCCATTCTAATCTATTCTAATTCATTCTCACAAATGTATCCATTTTAATTCATTAGTACGATCCATTCTAATTCATTCGCACGATTCATTCTAATTCATTCGTATGATCCATTTTAATTCATTCGGACGATCCATTCTAATTCATTCGCACGATCCATTCTAATTCATTCGCACGATCCATTCTAATTCTTTCATATGATCCATTCTAATTCATTCGCACGAATGTATCTATTCTAGTTCATTCGTACGCTCCATTCTAATTCATTCGTACGCTCGATTCAAATTCATTCGCATGATCCATTCTAATTCATTCGCATGATCCATTCTAATTACATCGTCCGATCCATTCTAATTCATTTGCACGAATGTATCCATTCTAATTCATTCGCACGATCCATTATAGTTCATTCGTACGATCCATTCAAATTCATTCTAATGCATTCATTCGTACAAATGAATTAGAATGGTTACATTCGTGCGAATGAATTAGAATAGATCGTACGAATGAATTAGAATAAATCGTGCGAATGAATTTGAATGGAGCGTACGAATGAATTAGAATGGAGCGTACGAATGAACTAGAATGGATACATTCGTGCGAATGAATTAGAATGGATCATATGAAAGAATTAGAATGGATCGTGCGAATGGATTAGAATGGATCGTACGAATGAATTAGAATGGATCGGACGAATTAGAATGGATCATGCGAATGAATTAGAATGGATCGTACGAATGAATTAGAATGGATCGTGCGAATGAATTAGAATGGATCGTATGAATGAATTAGAATGGATTCGTACGAATGAATTAGAATGGATCGTACGAATGGATTAGAATGGATCGTACGAATTAGAATGGATCGTACGAATGAATTAGAATGGTTACATTCCACCGAATGAGTTAGAACGGATCATACGAATGAATTAGAATGGATCGTATGAATGCATTAGAATGGATCATACGAATGAATTAGAATGAATCATACAAATGAATTAGAAAGTGATCGTACGAATGAATTAGAATGGTTACATTCGTGCGAATGAATTAGAATGGATCGTACGAATGAATTAAAATGGATACATTCATACGACTGAATTAGAATGGATCGTGCGAATTAATTAGAATGAATTGTACGAATGAATTTGAATGGATACATTTGTGCGAATGAATTAGAATGGATCGTACGAATGAATTAGACTGAATCGTATGAATAAATTATAATGGATACATTCATACGAATGAATTAGAATGGATCGTACGAATGAATTAGAATGGATCGTACGAATGGATTAGAATGGATCGTACGAATGGATTAGAATGGATCATACAAATGAATTAGAAAGGATACATTCGAGCGAATGAATTAGAATGGATCCATTTAAATTCATTCGCATGATCCATTCTAATTCATTCGTATGATCCATTCTAATTCATTCTCACGAATGTAACCTTTCTAATTCATTTGTATGATCCATTCTAATTCATTCGCACGATCTATTGTAATTCATTCGTACGATCCATTCTAATCCATTCGTATGATCAATTCTAATTCATTCGCACGATCCATTCTAATTCATTCTCACGAATGTAACCTTTCTAATTCATTTATATGTTCCATTCTAATTCATTGGTACGATCCACTTTAATCCATTCATACGATCCATTCTAATTCAATTCGTGTAATCCATTCAAATTCATTCGCACAAATGTATCCATTCTAATTCATTCGTATGATCCATTCTAATTCATTCGCACGAATGTATCCATTCTAATGCATTCGTACGATCCATTCTAATTCATTCGCACGACCCATTCTAGATCGGACAAATGAATTAGAATGGATCGTGCGAATGAATTAGAATAGATCGTGCGAATGAATTAGAATGGATCATACAAATGAATTAGAAAGGTTACATTCGTGAGAATAAATTAGAATGGATCGTACTAATGAATTAGAATGGATCATGCGAATGAATTTGAATGGATCGTATGAATGAATATGAATGTTTTGTGCGAATAAATTAGAATGGATCGTAGGAATGAATTAGAATGGATCATACGAATGAATTAGAATTGATCGTGCGAATGAATTAGAATGGATTATACGAAGGAATTAGAATGGATACATTCATACAAATGAATTTGAATGGATTAGAATGGATCATACGAATGGATTATAATGGATTGTGCGAATGAATTAGAATGGATACATTCGTGCGAATGAATTAGAATGAATCGTACGAATGCATTAGAATGGATCGTACGAATGAATTAGAATGGATACATTTGTGCGAATGAATTAAAATGGATCGTACGAATGAATTAGAATGGATCATACGAATGAATTAGAATTGATCGTACGAATGAATTAGAATGGATCCTACGAATGAATTAGAATGGATCGTGCGAATGAATTAGAATGAATCGTACGAATGCATTAGAATGGATCATACGAATGAATTAGAATGGATACATTTGTGCGAATGAATTAGAATGAATCGTACGGTTGAATTAGAATAGATCGTACGAATGAATTAGAATTGATCATACGAATGAATTAGAATGGATCATACGAATGAATTAGAATGGATCGTGCGAATGAATTAGAATGGTTCGTACGAATGAATTAGAATGGATCATACGAATGAATTAGAATGGATCGTACGAATGAATTAGAATGGATCGTATGAATGAATTAGAATGGATCGTATGAATGAATAAGAAGTACGATCCATTCTAATCCATTCGTACGATCCATTCTAATCCATTCGTACGATCCATTCTAATTCATTCGCACGAATGTAACCATTCTAATTCATTCGTACGATCCATTCTAATTCATTCCTACGATCCATTCTAATTCATTCGCACGAATGTATCCATTCTAATTAATTTGCACGATCCATTCTAATTCATTCCTATGATCCATTCTAATTCATTCGTACGATCCATTCTAATTCATTCGTCCGATCCATTCTAATTCATTCCTACGATCTAGTCTAATTCATTCGCTCGAATCATTCGTACGATCCATTCTAATTCATTCCTATGTATCCATTCTAATTCGTTCGTACGATCCATTCTAATTCTTTCATACGATCCATTCTAATTCATTCGCACGATCCATTCTAATTCATTCGTATGATCCATTCTAATTCATTCCTACGATCTATTCTAATTCATTCACTCGAATGTATCCATTCTAATTCTTTCGTACGATCCATTCTAATCCATTCGTACGATCCATTCTAATTCATTCGCACAAATATAACCATTCTAATTCATTCATATGATCCATTCTAATTTATTCCTACGATCCATTCTAATTCATTCGCACGAATGTATCCATTCTAATACATTCGTACGATCCATTCTAATCCATTCGTACGATCCATTCTAATTCATTCGTACGATCCATTCTAATTCATTCTCACAAATGTAACCTTTCTAATTCATTTGTACGATCCATTCTAATTCATTCGTACGATCCATTCTAATCCATTCGTACGATCCATTCTAATTAATTCGCACGATCCATTCTAATTCATTCTCAGGAATATGACCTTTCTAATTCATTTCTATGATCCATTCTAATTCATTCGTACGATCTATTCTAATCCATTCGTACGATCCATTCTAATCCATTCATACGATCCATTCTAATTCATTCGTACGATCCATTCTAATTTATTCTCACAAATGTAACCTTTCTAATTCATTTGTACGATCCATTCTAATTCATTCGCACGATCTATTCTAATTCATTCGTACAATCCATTCTAATTCATTCGTACGATCCATTCTAATTCATTCGCACTATCCATTCTAATTCATTCTAATTTATTCTTAGGAGCTATTCTAATTCATTCGTACGATCCATTCTACTTCATTCATACGATCCATTGTAATTCATTCATACAATCCATTCAGATTCATTCGCATAAATGTATCGATTCAAATTCATTCGTAGGATCCATTCTAATTAATTCACACGATCTATTCTAATTCAGTCATATGAATGTATCCATTCTAATTCATTCGTACGATCCATTCTAATTCATTCGTGATGCGTTCTAATTCATTCGCACAAATGTATCCATTCAAATTCATTCGTACGATCCATTCTAATTAATTCGCACGATCCATTCTAATTCAGTCGTATGAATGTATCCATTTTAATTCATTCGTACGATCCATTCTAATTCATTCGTACGATCTAATTCTTTCGTACGATCCATTATAATTCATTCGTACAACCGATTCTAATTCATTCGCACGATCCATTCTAATTCATTCGTACAATCCATTCTAATTCATTCGTATGATCCATTCTAATCTATTCGTTCAAATATATCCATTCTAATTCATTCGTACGATCCATTCTAATTTATTCGCATGATCCATTCTAATTCATTCGCACGAATGTATCCATTCTAATTCATTTGCATGATCCATTCTAATTCATTTGTACGATACATTCCTATTCATTCATACGATCCATTCTAATTCTTTCACACAATCCATTCTAATTCATTCGTACGATCCATTCTAATTCATTTGTACGAATGAATTAGAATGGATCGTACGAATGGATTAGAATGGATCGTACGAACGAATTAGAATGGATCGTACGAACAAATTAGAATGGATCGTATGAACGAATTAGAATGGATCGTACGATCCATTCTAATTCATTCCTACGATCCATTCTAATTCATTCGCACGAATGTATCCATTCTAATTCATTTGCACGATCCATCTAATTCATTCCTATGATCCATTCTAATTCATTCATACGATCCATTCTAATTCATTCGCTCGAATGTATCCATTCTAATTCATTCGTACGATCCATTCTAATTCGTTCATACGATCCATTCTAATTTGTTCGTACGATCCATTCAAATTCGTTCGTACGATCCATTCTAATTCATTCGCACGATCTATTCTAATTCATTCGTACGATCCATTGTAATCCATTCGTATGATCAATTCTAATTCTTTCGTATGATCTATTCTAATCCATTTGTATGATCCATTCAAATTCATTCGTACGAATGAATTCTAATTCAGTCGTATGAATGTATCCATTTTAATTCATTCGTACGATCCATTCTAATTCATTCGTACGATCTAATTCATTCATACAATCCTTACTAATTCATTCGTACGATCCATTCTAATTTATTCGCACGAATGAATTAGATTGGATCGTGCGAATGAATTTGAATGAATTGCACGAATTAAATTAGAATGGATCATACGAATGAATTAGAATGGATCGTGTGAATGAATTAGAATTGATCATAGGAATGAATTAGATGGATCGTACGAATGAATTAGAATGGATCGTGCGAATGAATTAGAATGGACCGTATGAATAAATTAGAATAGATCGTACGAATGAATTAAAATGGATTCATTTGTGCGAATGAATTAGAATGGATCATACGATCTAATTAGAATGAATCGTACGAATGAATTAGAATGGATCGTACAAATGAATTAGAATGGATAGTGCTAATGAATTAGAATGGATCGTACGAATAAATTAGAATGGATTGTACGAATGAATTAGAATAGATCGTGCAATGAATTAGAATGGATCGTACGTAAGAATTAGAATGGATCATACGAATGAATTAGAATGGATCGTACGAATGAATTAGAATCGATAATGCGAATGAATTAGAATGGATCGTACGAATGAATTAGAATGGATCGTGCGAATGAATTAGAATGAATCGTACGAATGAATTAGAATAGATCGTGCGAATAAATTAGAATGGATCACACAAATGAATTAGAATAGATCGTACGAATGAATTAGAATGGATACATTTGTGCGAATGAATTAGAATGGATATATTTGAACGATCCATTCTAATTCATTCGTACGATCCATTCTAATCCATTCGCATGATCCATTCTAATTCATTCGTATGATCTATTCTAATTCATTCGTACGATCCATTCTAATTCATTCGTACGATCCATTCTAATTCATTCGCACGATCCATTCTAATTCATTCGTGCGAATAAATTAGAATGGATCGTACGAATGAATTAGAATGGATCGTACGAATGAATTAGATCGTACGAATGAATTAGAATGGATCGTATGAATGAATTAAAATGGATACATTCATACGACTGAATTAGAATTCATTCGTATGATCCATTCTAATTCATTCATACGAATGAATTAGAATGGATTGTACGAATGAATTAGAATGGATACATTCGTGCGAATGAAATAGAATGGATCGTACGAATGAATTAGAATGGATCATGCGAATGAATTTGAATGGATCGTACGAATGAATATGAATGGATCGTATGAATGAATTAGAATGGATACAATCGAGCGAATGAATTAGAATAGATCGTAGGAATGAATTAGAATGGATCGTACGAATGAATTAGAATGGATCATAGGAATGAATTAGAATGGATCGTGCAAATGAATTGGAATGGATAGATTCGTGCGAATGAATTAGAATGGATCGTAGGAATGAATTAGAATGGATCGTACGAATGAATTAGAATGGTTACATTCGTGCGAATGAATTAGAATGGATCATACAAATGAATAAGAATGGATCGTACGAATGTATACATTTTAATTCATTCGCTCGATCCATTCTAATTCATTCGCACGAATGTATCCATTCTAATTCATTCGCACGATCCATTCTAATTCATTCGCACGAATGTTTCCATTCTAATTCATTTGCACGATCCATTCTAATTCGTTCATACGATCCATTCTAATTCATTCGCATGATCCATTCTAATCCATTTGTATGATCCATTCTAATTCATTCGTACGAATGAATTAGAATGGATCATACGAATGAATTCTAATTCAGTCGTATGAATGTATCCATTATAATTCATTCGTACGATCCATTCTAATTCATTTGTACGATCTAATTCTAATTCATTCGTACGATCCATTCTAATTCATTCGCACGAATGAATTAGAATGGATCGTGCGAATGAATTAGAATGGATCGTACGAATGAATTAGAATGGATCGTACGAATGAATTAGAATAGATCGTACGAATGAATTAGAATGGATCGTGCGAATGGATTCGAATGGATCGTACGAATGAATTAGAAAGGATTGTTCAAATATATCCATTCTAATTCATTCGCACAAATGTATCCATTATAATTCATTCATACGATCTATTCTAATTCATTCGCTCGAATGTATCCATTCTAATTCATTTGCATGAATGTATCCATTCTAATTTATTCGCTCGAATGTATCCATTTTAATTCATTCGTACGATCCATTCAAATTCATTCGTACGATCTAATTCATTCGTACGATCCATCCTAATTAATTCGTACAATCCATTCTAATTCACTCGTATGATTCATTCTAATTCATTCGTACGATCCATTCTAATTCATTCGAGCGAATGAATTAGAATAGATCATACGAATGAATTAGAATGGATTCATTCGTGCCAATGAATTAGAATCGATCGTACGAATGAATTAGATTGAATCGTACGAATGAATTAGATTGTACGAATGAATTAGAATGGATCGTATGAATGAATTAAAATGGATACATTCGAGCGAATGAATTAGAATGGATACATTCATGCAAATGAATTAGAATGGATCGTACGAATGAATTAGAATGGATACATACATCCTTTCTAATTCTTTCATATGATCCATTCTAATTCATTCACACGAATGTATCCATTCTTGTTCATTCGTACGCTCCATTCAAATTCATTCGTACGCTCCTTTCAAATTCATTCACATGATCCATTCTAATTCATTCGCACGATCCATTCTAATTTATTGGTCCGATCCATTCTAATTTATTCGCACGAATGTATCCATTCTAATTCATTCGTACAAATGTATCCATTCTAATTCATTTGTACAATGCGTTCGTACGATCCATTCTAATGCATTCATTCGTACGAATGAATTAGAATGGTTACATTCGTGCGAATGAATTAGAATAGATCGTACGAATGAATTAGAAAGGATCGTATGAATGAATTAGAATGGATCGTGTGAATGAATTAGAATGGAGCGTACGAATGAATTAGAATGGAGCGTACGAATGAACTAGAATGGATACATTCATGCGAATGAATTAGAATTGATCATATAAAAGAATTAGAATGGATCGTGCGAATGGATTAGAATGGATCGTACGAATGAATTAGAATGGATCGGACAAATTAGAATGGATCAAGCGAATGAATTAGAATGGATCGTACGAATGAATTAGAATGGATCGTGCGAATGAATTAGAATGGATCGTACGAAAGAATTAGAATGGATTTGTACAAATGAATTAGAATGGATCGTATGAATGGATTAGAATGGATCATACGAATTAGAATGGATTGTACGAATAAATTAAAATGGATACATTTATACAACTGAATTAGAATGGATCGTATGAATTAATTAGAATGGATCGTACGAATGAATTTGAATGGATACATTTGTGCGAATGAATTAGAATGGATCGTACGAACGAATTAGACTAGATCGTACAAATAAATTAGAATGGATACATTCATACGAATGAATTAGAATGGATCGTTCGAATGAATTAGAATGGATCGTACGAATGGATTAGAATGGATTGTAGGAATGGATTAGAATGGATCGTACGAATGAATTAGAATGGATCATACAAATGAATTAGAAAGGATACATTCGAGCGAATGAATTAGAATGGATCCATTCAAATTCATTCGCATGATCCATTCTAATTCATTCGTACGATCCATTCTAATTCATTCTCACGAATGTAACCTTTCTAATTCATTTGTATGATCCATTCTAATTCATTCACACGATCTATTCTAATTCATTCGTACGATCCATTCTAATCCATTCGGATGATCAATTCTAATTCATTCGCACGATCCATTCTAATTCATTCTCACGAATGTAACCTTTCTAATTCATTTGTATGATCCATTCTAATTCATTCGTACGATCCATTCTAATCCATTCGTACAATCCATTCTAATTCAACTCGTGCAATCCATTCAAATTCATTTGCACAAATGTATCCATTCTAATTCATTCGTATAATCCATTCTAATTCATTCGCACGAATGTATCCATTCTAATGCATTCGTACGATCCATTCTAATTCATTCGCACGATCCATTCTAGATCGGACGAATGAATTAGAATGGATTGTGTGAATGAATTAGAATAGATCGTGCGAATGAATTAGAATGGATCATACAAATGAATCAGAAAGGTTACATTCGTGAGAATGAATTAGAATGGATCATACGAATGAATTAGAATGGATCATGCGAATGAATTTGAATGGATCGTACGAATGAACAAGAATGTTTTGTGCGAATGAATTAGAATGGATCGTAGGAATGAATTAGAATGGATCATACGAATGAATTAGAATGGATCGTGCGAATGAATTAGAATGGATTGTACGAATGAATTAGAATGGATACATTCATGCAAATGAATTAGAATGGATCGTACGAATGAATTAAAATGGATCATACGAATAAATTAGAATGGATCGTACGAATGAATTAGAATGGATCGTCCAAATGAATTAGAAAGGTTACATTTATGAGAATGTATTAGAATGGATCGTACGAATGTATTAGAATGGATAGTACGAATGGATTAGAATTGATCGTACGAATGATACGATCCATTCTAATTTATTCGTACGATCCATTCTAATTCATTCGTACGATCCATTCTAATCCATTCGTACGATCCATTCTAATCCATTCGTCCGATCCATTCTAATCCATTTGTACGAATGTATCCATTCTAATTCATTTGTACGATCCATTCTAATTCATTTGTGTGAATGAATTAGAATGGATTAGAATGGATCGTACGAATGGATTAGAATGGATTGTGCGAATGAATTAGAATGGATACATTTGTGCGAATGAATTAGAATGAATCGTACGAATGTATTAGAATAGATCATCCGAATGAATTAGAATGGATACATTTGTGCGAATGAATTAGAATGGATCGTACGAATGAATTAGAATGGATCGTACGAATGAATTAGAATTGATCATACGAATGAATTAGAATGGATCATACGAATGAATTAGAATGGATCGTGCGAATGAATTAGAATGAATCATACGAATGCATTAGAATAGATCGTACGAATGAATTAGAATAGATACATTTGTGCAAATGAATTAGAATGGATCGTACGAATGAATTAGAATGGTTCGTACGAATGAATTAGAATTGATCATACGAATGAATTAGAATCGATCATACGAATGAATTAGAATGGATCGTGCGAATGAATTAGAATGGATCGTACGAATGAATTAGAATGGATCGTACGAATGAATTAGAATGGATCGTACAAATGAATTAGAAGTACGATCCATTCTAATCCATTCGTACGATCCATTCTAATCCATTCGTACGATCCATTCTAATTCATTCGCACGAATGTATCCATTTAAATTCATTTCATGATCCATTCTAATTCATTCCTATGATCCATTCTAATTCATTCGTACGATCCATTCTAATTCATTCCTACGATCTATTCTAATTCATTCGCTCGAATCATTCGTACGATCCATTCTAATTCATTCCTATGTATCCATTCTAATTCATTCGTACGATCCATTCTAATTCGTTCATACAATCTATTCTAATTCATTCGCACGATCCATTCTAATTCATTCGTATGATCCATTCTAATTCATTCCTATGATC
This sequence comes from Chamaelirium japonicum, assembly GCA_947650365.1. NCBI lineage: Eukaryota > Viridiplantae > Streptophyta > Magnoliopsida > Liliales > Melanthiaceae > Chamaelirium > Chamaelirium japonicum. The sequence continues at coordinate 1,001,368 of CANTAL010000085.1, read as the reverse complement.
TATTCTAATTCATTCCCTCGAATGTATCCATTCTAATTCATTCGTACGATCCATTCTAATCCATTCGTACGATCCATTCTAATTCATTCGCACGAATGTAACCTTTCTAATTCATTCGTACGATCCATTCTAATTGACTCCTACGATTCATTCTAATTCACTCCCCATTCTAATCCATTCGTACGATCCATTCTACTCCATTCGTACGATCCATTCTAATCCATTCGTATGATCCATTCTAATTCATTCTCACAAACGTAACCTTTCTAATTTATTTGTATGATCCATTCTAATTCATTCGTACGATCCATTCTAATCCATTCGTACGTTCCATTCTAATTAATTCGCACGATCAATTCTAATTCATTCTCACGAATGTAACCTTTCTAATTCATTTGTATGATCCATTCTAATTCATTCGTACGATCCGTTCTAATCCATTCGTCTGATCCATTCTAATCCATTCGTACGATCCATTCTAATTCATTCGTACGATCCATTCTAATTCATTCTCACAAATGTAACCTTTCTAATTCATTTTTACGATCCATTCTAATTCATTCGCACGATCTATTCTAATTCATTCGTACAATCCATTCTAATTCATTCGTATGATTCATTCTACTTCATTCACACTATCCATTCTAATTCATTCTAATTCATTCGTATGAGCTATTCTAATTCATTCGTACGATCCATTCTAATTCATTCGTACGATCCATTATAATTCATTCATACAATCCATTCAGATTCATTCGCACAAATGTATCCATTCAAATTCATTCGTACGATCCATTCTAATTAATTCGCACGATCCATTCTAATTCAGTCGTATGAATGTATCCATTCTAATTCATTCGTACGATCCATTCTAATTCATTCGCTCGAATGTAACCATTCTAATTCATTCGTAAGATCCATTCTAATTCATTCGCACGAATGTAACCATTCTAATTCATTCGTACGATCCATTCTACTTCATTTGCACGAATGTATCCATTCTAATTCATTTGCACGATCCATTCTGATTCATTCGTACGATCCATTCTAATTCATTCCTACGAATTAGAATGGATCGTACGAATGGATTAGAATGGATCGTACGAATGAATTAGAATGGATACATTCGAGCGAATGAATTAGAATGGATCGTACGAATGAATTAGAATGGTTACATTCGTGCGAAATAATTAGAAGGATCGTACGAATGGATTAGAATGGATCGTACGAATGAATTAGAATGGATACATTCCAGCGAATGAATTAGAATAGATCGTAGGAATGAATTATAATGGATCAGACAAATGAATTAGAATGGATCATGCGAATGAATTAGAATGGATCGTACGAATGAATTAGAATGGATCGAACGAATGAATTAGAATGGATACATTCGAGCGAATGAATTAGAATATATCGTAGGAATGAATTAGAATGGATCATACTAATGAATTAGAATGGATCGTGCGTATGAATTAGAATGGATTGTATGAATGAATTAGAATGGATACATTCGTACGAATGAATTAGAATGGATCATACGAATGAATTAGAATGGATCGTAGGAATGAATTAGAATGGATCATGCGAATGAATTAGAATGGATTATACGAATGAATTAGAATGGATACATTCGTGCGAATGAATTAAAATGGATCAGACGAATGAATTAGAATGGATCGTACGAATGCATTAGAATGGTCCATTCTTATTCATCGCACAAATGTATCCATTCTAATTTATTCGTACGATCCATTCAAATTCAATCGTATGATCCATTCTAATTCATTCGCACAAATGTATCGTACGAATGAATTAGAAAGGATCATACAATTGAATTTGAATGGATCGTACGAATAAATTAGAATGGATACATTTGTGCGATGAATACGAATGGAGCGTACGAATGAATTAGAATGGAGCGTACGAATAAACTAGAATGGATACATTCGTGCGAATGAATTAGAATGGATCATATGAAAGAATTAGAATGGATCGTGCAAATGAATTAGAAAGGATCGTACGAATGAATTAGAATGGATCGTACGAACGAATTAGAATGGATCGTACGAACGAATTAGAATGGATCGTACGAACGAATTAGAATGGATCGTACGAATGAATTAGAATGGATCATAGGAATGAATTAGAATGGATCGTGCAAATGAATTAGAATGGATACATTCATACGAATGAATTAGAATCGATCGTACGAATGAATTAGAATGGATTGTGCAAATGAATTAGAATGGATCGTATGAATGAATAAGAATGGATCGTACGAATGAATTAGAATGGATCGTTCAAAGAATTAAAATGGATACATTCGTGCGAATGAATTAGAATGGATCGTGCGAATGAATTAGAATGGATCGTACGAATGAATTAGAATGGATATATTTGAACGAATAAATTAAAATGGATCATACGAATGAATTAGAATGGATCGTACGAATGAATTAGAATGGATCGTACGAATGAATTAGAATGGATAGTGCGAATGAATTAGAATGGATCGTACGAAAGAATTAGAATGGATTGTACGAATATATTAGATTAGATCATGCGAATGAATTAGAATGGATTGTACAAATGAATTAGAATAGATCGTATGAATGAATTAGAATGGATACATTCGAGCGAATGAATTAGAATGGATCGTACGAATGAATTAGAATGGATCGTGCAAATGAATTAGAATGGATACATTCGTGCGAATGAATTAGAATGGATCGTAGGAATGAATTAGAATGGATCGTACGAATGAATTAGAATGGATCGTACGAATGAATTAGAATGGATCGCCCGAATGTATCATTTCTAATTCATTTGTATGATCCATTCTAATTCATTCGTACGATCCATTCTAATCCATTCGTACGATCCATTCTAATCCATTCGTACGATCCATTCTAATTCATTCGTATGAATGTACCCATTCTAATTTATTCGTACGATTCAGTCTAATTCATTCGTACAATCCATTCTAATTCATTCGCACAAACGTATCCATTCAAATTCATTCGTACGATCCATTCTAATTAATTCGCACGATCCATTCTAATTCAGTCGTTTGAATGTATCTATTTTAATTCATTCGTACGATCCATTCTAATTCATACGATCCATTCTAATTCATTTGTACGATCCATTCTAATTCATTCTTACGATCCATTCTAATTCATTCTCACGGATGTAACCTTTCTAATTCATTTGTAAGTATCCATTCTAATTTATTCGTACGATCCATTCTAATTCATTCGCACGATCCATTCTAATTCATTCGCACAAATGTATCCATTCTAATTCATTCGTACGATCCATTCTTATTCATTCATACGATCCATTCTAATTCATTTGCACGATCCATTCTAATTCATTCGCACGATCCATTCTAATTCTTTCATATGATCCATTCAAATTCATTCGCACGAATGGATTAGAATGGATCATACGAATGAATTAGAATGGATATATTCGTGCGAATGAATTAGAATGGATCATACGAATGAATTAGACTGGATCGTACAAATAAATTAGAATGGATCATAGGAATGAATTAGAACGGATCGTACGAATAAATTAGAATGGATCATATGAATGAATTAGAATGGTTACATTCGTGCGAATGAATTAGAATGGATCATACGAATGAATTAGAATGGATCATATGAATGAATTAGAATGGTTACATTCGTGCGAATAAATTAGAATGGATCGTACGATCCATTCTAATTCATTCGTATGATCCATTCAAATTCATTCGCACGATCCATTCTAATTCATTCGTATGATTTATTCTAATTCATTCGTACGATCTATTCTAATTCATTCGCTCGAATGTATCCTTTCTAATTCATTCGTACGATCCATTCTAATTCATTCATATGATCCATTCTAATTCATTCGCACGAATGTATCCATTCTAATTCATTTGCACGATCCATTCTAATTCATTCCTATGATCCATTCTAATTCATTCGTACGATCTATTCTAATTCATTCTCACGAATGTAACCTTTCTAATTCATTTGTTTGATCTATTCTAATTCATTCGTACAATCCATTCTAATCCATTCGTACGATCCATTCTAATCCATTCGTACGATCCATTCTAATCCATTCGTACGATCCATTCTAATTCATTCGTACGATGCAATCTAATTCATTCGCACAAATATATCTATTCTAATTCATTCGTACAATGCGTTCTAATCCATTCGTATGATCCATTCTAATCCATTTGTACGATCCATTCTAATTCATTCGCACGAATGTAACCATTCTAATTCATTCATATGATCCATTCTAATTCATTCGTACGATCTATTCTAATTCATTCGCATGATCCATTCTAATTCATTCGTACGATTTATTCTAATCCATTCGTACGATCCATTCTACTCCATTCGTACGATCCATTCTAATTCATTCGCACGAATGTAACCATTCTAATTCATTCGTATGATCCATTCTAATTCATTCCTACGATCCATTCTAATTCATTCGCATGAATGTATCCATTCTAATTCATTTGCACGATCCATTCTAATTCATTCCTATGATCCATTCTAATTCATTCGTACGATCCATTCTAATTCATTAGCTCGAATGTATCCATTCTAATTCATTCATACGATCCATTCTAATTCATTCGTACAATCCATTCTAATTCATTCGCACGATCAATTCTAATTTATTCGTACGATTTATTGTAATTCATTCGCACGATCCATTCTAATTCATTCGTACGATCCATTCTTATTCATTCATACGATCCATTCTAATTCATTCGTACGATCCATTCTAACTCATTCGCACGAATGTAACCATTCTAATTCATTCATACGATCCATTCTAATTCATTCCTACGATCCATTCTAATTCATTCGCACGAATGTATCCATTCTAATTCATTCACATGATCCATTCTAATTCATTCGTACGATCCATTCTAATTCATTCGTACAATCCATTCAAATTCATTCATACGATGCAATCTAATTCATTCGCACAAATGTATCTATTCTAATTCATTCGTACAATGCGTTCTAATCCATTCGTACGATCCATTCTAATCCATTTGTACGATCCATTCTAATTCATTCGCACGAATGTAAACATTATAATTCTAATTCGTTCGTACGATCCATTCTAATTCATTCGTACGAATAAAATAGAATGGATACATTCATGCAACTGAATTAGAATGGATCGTACGAATGAATTAGAATGGATCATACGAATGAATTAGAATGGATTGTACGAATGAATTAGAATGGATCATATGAATGAATTTGAATGGTTACATTCGTACGAATGAATTAGAATGGATCGTACAAATGGATTAGAATGGATCGTACGAATGGATTAGAACGCATTGTACGAATGAATTAGAATAGATACATTTGTGCGAATGAATTAGATTGCATCGTGCGAATGGATTAGAATGGATCGTATAAATGGATTAGAATGGATCGTACGAATGGATTAGAATGGATCGTACGAATGAATTAGAATGGATCATACAAATGAATTAGAAAGGTTACATTAGTGAGAATGAATTAGAATGGATCGTACGAATGAATTAGAATGGATCATAGGAATGAATTAGAATGGATCGTGCAAATGAATTAGACTGGATACATTCGTGAGAATGAATTAGAATGGATCGTAGGAATGAATTAGAATGGATCGTACGAATGAATTAGAATGGTTACATTCGTGCGAATGAATTAGAATGGATCGTACGAATGGATTAGAATGGATCGTACGAAAGGATTAAAATGGATCGTACGAATGAATTAGAATGGATCGTACAAATGAATTAGAAAGGTTGCATTTGTGAGAATGAATTAGAATGGATTGTACGAATGAATTAGAATGGATCGTACGAATGGATTAGAATGGATCATATGAATGGATTAGAATGGATCGTACGAATGGATTAGAATGGATCATGCGAATGAATTTGAATGGATCGTACGAATGAATTAGAATGGATCGAACGAATGAATTTGAATGGATCGTACGAATGTATCTATTCTAATTCATTCGTACGATCCATTCTAATTCATTCATACGATCCATTCTAATTCGTTCGTACGATCCATTCTAATTCATTCGCACGATCCAGCCTAATTCATTCGCACGATCCATTCTAATTCTTTCATATGATCCATTCTAATTCATTCGCACAAATGTATCCATTCTAGTTCATTCGTACGCTCCATTCTAATTCATTCGTACGCTCCATTCTTATTCATCGCTCAAATGTATCCATTCTAATTCATTCGTACGATCCATTCTAATTCATTCGCACGATCGATTCTAATTCATTCGTATGATCCATTCTAATTCATTCGTACGATCCTTTTTAATTCTTTCGTACGATCCATTCTAATTCATTCGCACGATCTATTCTGATTCATTCGTACAATCCATTCTAATTCATTCGTACGATCCATTCTAATTCATTCACACTATCCATTCTAATTCATTCGTACGATCCATTCTAATTCATTCATACGATCCATTCTAATTCATTCGTACAAATGTATCCATTCTAATTCATTCGTACGATCCATTCTAATTCATTCATACGATCTATTCTAATTCATTCGCTCGAATGTATTCATTCTAATTCATTCGCACAATCCAATCTAATTCAAACGTACGATCCATTCTAATTCATTCACTTGATGTATTCTTATTCATTCGTATGATCCATTCTAATTCATTCTTACGATTCATTCTAATTCATTCGTACAATCCATTCTAATTCATTCATACGATCAATTCTAATTCATTTGTACGAATGTATCCATTCTAATTTATTCGTACAATCCATTCTAATTCATTCGTACGATCCATTCTAATTCATTCGTATGATCCATTCTAATTCATTCCTACGATCTATTCTAATTCATTCGCTCGAATGTATCTGTTCGGGGGATTTTTTCGCTGGTCGGCGGGCTGCCTGCAAGACAAAGAGAAAGCGTTAGAACGGCTGGCTCCCTTCGGAGCGCAGACCCTCCGACGCTCAAGTCAGTCTCGATTGCACAACGGCGAGCTTTAGTGGACGAAAGTGGAAGGGAATAGGGTTTCGAACCTGTACTATGGAGCCTGGGGGTGAGCATTTATAGCAATCGGCGGCCTACCGTAGCCCGACACATGGAGATTCTTCCAGGGCCTTCTAGACCCCTACGATCCGGCTCGCGTGGGTCTCTGACAGTCCTTGGTACTCACGCCCTGATATTCTGTCGTCAAGCCTGCCAGGCGGTTTGAGTGGGGGAGAGCATCTTTCTTGTGGCTGCCAGGTGGCTGTTCTAGAATGTTCAAGTCTAGGAGATCTTTGTGCACTGTGGGCGACCTCCGGTGGGAAGCCAGGGCGAGCTCGCCCTCTATTGCTTCGCCTTCTCTCCCATTTCTATCAAGAGTCGAACCTCGCGGAAGCGACCTCTTCGATAAACTGGGGAATTCTGGCGAGCTTGGGCGAGCTCCTGAGGGAGCTTGATCGAGCTCCTGAGCGAGCTTGGGCGAGCTCCTGAGCGAGCTTGGACGAGCTCCTGAGCAAGCTTGGGCGAGCTCCTGAGCAAGCTTGGGCGAGCTCCTGAGCGAGCTCTTTGCCTAAAGCACCTTCGGCCCAATGTGGAGCTCGCTCCCTGTCAAGGTGACTTGGTTAGCATGGGGGGGGAGGGCGAGCCCCTGGACGAGTTTTCTGCTACCCCCAACATTACCCCCTCCTGAGGGAGCGACTAAGGAGACTTTGGCGCTTGCTCAGGAGTCTTATTGCACACGATGGTCGAATGGGGAGTACTAGTCATTTGCGACCTCCACCCGGTAGGCTACGGGCACCAACCGCGGGTGGTCTGCGCCGAGAGCTTTGACTGTCAGTACTTCACAAACGCTGGGCAGGCCGGGAGCGTCAGCCACAAGCGATCTCCTTCCGGTGCGAGCTCATCACACGCGGTCAGGGTCTACCTCGGGCGAGCTGCGGGCACCTGCCGCGAGCGGTCTGCGCCGAGAGTTTTGACTCCCAGTATTTCACAAACGCTGGGCGGGCCGGGAGCGTCAGCCACGAGCGATCTCCTTCTGGTGCGAGCTTGTCACACGCGGTCAGGGTCTGCCTCGGGCGAGCTGCGGGCATCTGCCGTGTGCGGTTTGCACCGAGAGCTTTGACTGCCAGTACTCCACAAACGCCGGGCGGGCCACGAGCGTCAGCCACGAGCGATCTCCTTCCGGTGCGAGCTTGTCACACGCGGTCAGGGTCTGCCTCGAGCGAGCTGCAGGCACCTGCCGCGAGCGGTCTGCGTCGAGAGTTTTGACTCTCAGTATTTCACAAACGCTGGGCGGGCCGGGAGCGTCAGCCACGAGCGATCTCCTTCCGGCGCGAGCTCATCACGCGTGGTCAGGGTCTGCCTCGGGCGAGCTGCGGGCACCAGCCTTGGGCGATCTGCGCCTAGAGTTTTGACTCACAGTATTTCACAAACGCTGGGCGGGCCGGGAGCGTCAGCCACGAGCGATCTCCTTCCGGCGCGAGCTCATCACGCGCGGTCAGGGTCTGCCTCGGGCGAGCTGCGGGCACCTGCCGCGAGCGGTCTGCGCCGTGAGTTTTGACTCTCAGTATTTCACAAACGCTGGGCAGGCCGGGAGCATCAGCCACGAGCGATCTCTTTCCGGTGTGAGCTTGTCACACGCTGTCAGGGTCTGCCTCGGGCGAGCTGCGGGCATCTGCCGTGTGCGGTCTGCGTCGAGATCTTTGACTGCCAGTATTCCACAAATACCGGGCGGGCCGCGAGCGTCAGCCGCGAACGATTTCCTTCCGGTGTAAGCTTGTCACATGCGGTCAGGGTCTACTTCGGGCGAGCTTGGGCACCAGCCGTGGGCGATCTGCGTCGAGAGTTTTGACTCCCAATATGTCACAAATGCTGGGCGGGTCACGAGCATCAGCCATGAGCGATCTCCTTTCGGTGCGAGCTCATCACACGCGACCAGGGTCTACCTCGGGCGAGCTACGGGCACCAGCCACGGGCGATCTTGTGACTTGGGTATCGCACCAAATCTCCAACGGTCGCTTCACCTTAAATGCGGCGTGAGGCTCGATACTGATACAGCGAATCTCATCATGAGATCCCGATCGGTGCGAGACACGTGTCTCCTCCTCATTCGCTCTTCTTTTGTCAGTAAATGACAGTGTCGGCACCGGCGCAACCTTTTCCACGCGTGGCTCACGTGGTGCTCGACGATTGGAAAGAAGCGAGCTGTCGCTTCGATTGCTATCACGTCGCCTCGCCACGCGCGCTCGGGCATTAACTGCGGCTCGATTCACCTGCCTCTCACCCGTCTATAAATAGGGGATGGGGGGCGATAATTACCGTCGTGTGAAAACAGCTCTCCCTTCAATCTTTGCTTTTAGCCCGCCCTGATCACTTTTGCTTCTAGCTCGCCTTAGCCCTTCTGCTCTAATGGCCTCCGCTTTCGACGTTGCTGCTGCTGTTGCTGCCGCTGCTGCCGCCGCCCAAGCCTCTGAGCCCGCTGCTGAGAGGGCAGTGGTCTGGCTGCAGAACCCGATCGAGGTGCTCGTCGGGGATAGTATCCGGGCGGCGATCGATCTCCCTCGGGAGATCATCGTCATCGAGATGCCACTCTCGGGGAGGCCGCCCCAGGGCACAGTAGCTTCTGTCGGGCTGCTGTGGTCTGGGCTGCGGTTCCCCCTGAGTCATTTCGCCGGGGAGCTCCTGGAGTTGATGGGGCTTTGCCCCGCCCAGCTCTCAGGAAACTCCTGGGGGATACTCTACGGGCTGTCCCAGCTGGAGACAGCCCTGAAGGCGAGGATCCCACTGAGCTACTTGCTCAAAAAGTGGCTCCTCAAGCCCGGGCCGGTCTTCACCATCATGGGCTGCGGCTACTTCTACCTCGCCGGGCGGCCTGGCGAGGTGCTCCCCTTCTCCGCCATTGAGAACAAGGACCGCCACTGGAAGGACCACCCTTTCGTGGCAGTCGGCAACTGGCGCGGGCGGCACAGCAGAGTCCCGGCTCATCCTGGGGTTCCCCCAACGGCGGTCTTCCGGGAGATGGCCCTCTTCCGGGCGGGGAAGAAGAAGTGCATCGCTCTCGACCGGGAGCGATCTCTGGACGAGGCGTTCCTCCACTACCTCAGAGGGCGAACTCCGGAGAAGATCACTGCTCCAGACTTCATCTTCCAACTGAAGGACGGGAAGACCGGCGCTATTCTACTGAAGCAGAAGACCGTCCGGAAGAAGAAGGAGGAGGAGATCGGCGCTATTCCGCCGATGCAGAACGCCCCTCCTCCCTCCAAAGGGGCCAGCAAGGGGGCGGGGAGTTCGGGAGGCAATCCTCGCAAGAAGATGGTCCGGAGGCGGGCTTCACCCATCCGCCTCAACGACCCCGACACCATGGAGATGCTCCGCCAGGGCGAAGCCTCCGCTCCTGCACCACCTCCTCACCCGGACGCCGGCCCAGGTCAGCCACCTGCCCCACCTCCAATAGTTCGCCGCAAGATTCAAATGGTCGAGCCCGACGACCCAAACATCGACCTCCCGCTAACCATGGCGGAAGTCGAATCCGAGATGGCCCAAATATTAATGGGCTACTTCCCCGGCGATCTGACCGTTCCTCTCCGTGTAGTAGTGCTGACGCCGGAGATGGAGGCCCGCGGGAAGAAGAAGGTAAAGCTTGCGAGGCCCGCGCCTTCGAATGCCCAGACGGAGCAGCGGCGAAAAGCGCTGGAGGAGGCGGGCTTGGACTCGGAGCCAAGCTGGACGGACTCCGGGGAGGAGGTATCAGGCTCCGAGGAGGAAGAGCCCGTTCCTCAACCTTCCCAAGCGAAGCCTTCCGCTTCCGCCCAAGTGGAGAAGCCCCCGGCTCCACCAGTTCCCGCACCAGGGGAGGGACCGAGCGGGCAGAAGCTTCCGCCTCCCACCGCCGTGGCAGGGGTCCAGCAGGGCGAGCCCAACGCCACTGCTGCGACCTCATCGCCGGCGGCAGCTCCGGCTCCCGCCCCTCAGGCCTCTCCTTCAGCAGAAGGCCAGGAGGGAGCGGGCTCCCAACAGGGCTTGGGGGACCTGGTCTACAGGTCCCCCAGCTTTGTAGACATTGGCTCTGACTCCGAGTCCTTCAGCTCGGAGCCGGAGGCCAAAGTTGCCAGGGCGGACCCTCCGAGCCCGGCAGCACCCGGAGCGAGCCCGGGGGAGGTACCGGCCCCCACTCCTTCCCCCGGGGTGCCACCTCCTATCGAAGCTCCGGGGGGTCCCAGCACGGGCTCCTCTGCGGAGGAGGGGAGGGTGCCCTATTACGTGCGGCAGCTGCTGGGCCGCAACGTCTTCGCCCGAGCCCCCTTCGCTTCAATAAGCGAACGCTTGGCCGAGGTACATTTTGCCCTCTCTGACCCTTCCGCCAAAAATGCTGTCTTTCTTTCTAACTTTTTCAGCTTCCTTATGCAGGCGGAGAGACAGAGCCAGGCACTGGCCGCGGAAGTCGCTGAGGCCGGGAAGGCGCTGGCCGCCTTGTTTGACGGTTCCCTTCGGGGGTCTGAGCGCAAGGTGGACGAGCACATCCACGAGCTCCAGCGGGCTTCGTAGGCCGGGGCGCTGAAAGAGACGGAAGAGCTTCGGCAGAGGGTCGCGACCCTGGTGTCGGGCATGGCCGAGCTGAAGGAGGCCCAGCTCAAGACCTCCGATGACCTTTAAAAGGTTGTGGCGGAGCGGGACGAGGCCATCACCGCCCGAGAGGCCGCTAGGAAGGAGGCGGCTCGACTTCAAGGCGAGGTCGCTGCTCTGAAGACAGAGATCGCCGCCCTGAAGGAGATGCACGCTGAAGGCCTTCGGGCTCAACAAGGTCGCCTCCAAGCCCAGCTGGACGATCTCCTCAAGAAGGGCGCCCTGGCCGCTGTGGAAAGGTACAAGACCGAGAGGTCGAAGAAGCGGCGCCGAGGGGACGACAGTGGGGCGGAGCCTAGCAAGCCTTGAACTTGCAGCCTTGTAACTGCTTTTGTAATCTTTTGTCAATCAATGAAATTTTCATCCTTTTGAACTCGTCTATGCGTTTCTTTCTCTCTCTTTGTTGCTCATGAGTCCGCTTTAGGAGTTTCGCAGCGATCTCGAGAGCGATACCCCGGGCGAGGCAACTAATTCGATTCAACCATTCTATTTTAAAACACATGCAAATGAAAAGCTCGGCATGCTCGCTAAAACTCAATAGTCTCTGAGCCCGGAAAAAAACGATAAGCGAACCAAAAGACTAAAAAGTTCCCTACACTCAGAGACTTAAACCATTTTTATTTTAAAAGGAAACTAATAAGTGCTAGCTGCCCCCTGCCCGGTTAATTTCCCTCGATGATCCTGTTCGGCGGGCTCGCCCTTTGAGGGGTATGCCAACGCCAGGATGCTTCCGTTCATGGCAGGTGAACGCGAAGGATCCTGGTTAGGTTTAGAGTCCACTAGGCAGCGGACTTCCTCGGGAATCTCAAGGTCGCCCACTAGCTGCCTCTGAGGATCCCGGTCTTGCTTTAAGTCCGCACGACGGCGGACTACCCCAGGAAGCTCAAGGTCGCCCACTGGCTGCCTCTGAGGATCCCGGTCTTGCTTTAAGTCCGCACAACGGCGGACTACCCCGGGAAGCTCAAGGTCGCCCACTGGCTGCCTCTGAGGATCCCGGTCTTGCTTTAAGTCCGCACAACGGCGGACTACCCCGGGAAGCTCAAGGTCACCCACTAGCTGCCTCTGAGGATCCCGGTCTTGCTTTAAGTCCGCACAACGGCGGACTGCCCCGGTAAGCTCAAGGTCGCCCACTGACTGCCTCTGAGGATCCCGGTCTTGCTTTAAATCCGCACAACGGCGGACTGCCTCGGGAAGCTCAAGGTCGCCCACTGGTTGCCTCTGAGGATCCCGGTCTTGCTTTAAGTCCGCACAATTGCGAGCTGCACATTATAGATCATGCGGGCTCTTTTCTGTGCCAAGCTTCCGAGCTAACTTCTTTGTTGAAACCACCGTCGTTCGGTGAAATCCCGCTCCCCGGGTCCCGGAGGCAGGCGCCAGTTCGACGGCCTTCCAGCGACCACCGGGGGGGCTTCCGCGTGCTATACGGCAGGAGCTGCGGGCGGTCCGGGCGAAGGTGCCACCTGTGGCACCTCCCGCCTCTCCACGGCCTTAACGACGAGAGGTTGCAGAGCCGAAGGAGGTCGCTGCTCGACTGCCTTTCCCTTTCGGTCTTACACCGCATCCTCGAGCCTGATGTGCTGCTGGACAAGGGCAAATAGCTCCACGATCGTGCGGGGATCCTTGATTACCAGGGCGTCATGAAGCTTGCTTCCCTCGGGGAGGGCGTTCCGGAATGCGCTCACCGTCGTGAGATCTTGGCCGACAGCGTCCTCCAGAGCGAGGTAGGCGCTTTGGAAGCGTGTCGCGAAGCTTCGAAGAGTTTCGTGGGCTCCCATGGACAAAGTGAAGAGGGACTCGATCCTCTTAGGGGGCTGTCTGTTGCACCGGTACTGCTCCAGAAACAACCTGGAGAGAGTTTGGAAATCTGGAATGGTGCCCAACGGCAATTTGTGGAACCAATTTAACGCCGAGCCCGTCAAGCTGCTCGGGAAAGCCCGGCACAAAACATGATCTTGGTCCCGGAAGAATAACAGCTTCCGGTAAGCCAATAGGTGGTCGACTGGATCTTGCGATCCATCGAACAGTACAAACTTAGGCGGGGTCCAATGGTGAGGGAACCCTCCTTGGTGCACCTCGCTTGTGAAGGGCGAGCTACCCCCGTGGGCGGCGAGGTCCTCCAGCAGGTCTACCGTCGTGTTAGGTCGCTGCCAGTGCCCAGGGAAAACTCCCAGAGGCTGCTGCGCAGGTCCTAGGCGGCCGAGCACGCTCCCTCGAGGGAGGTTCGGGTCTACCCCGCAGCGACCCTCGGGGGCCACCGCTCGGCGGCATCCTCGCTGTTCGCCCGCGGATTCCTTCAGCGTGGCGGTTGGTCTGTGGGAGGCCGTTGCCTCTCGAGCTTCGGAAGGCGTAGCCACCGCGGGCTCTTTCCCACGTCGCCGATGGCGCGGGTCGTGATCCTGCTCTAGAGATCTTGCCTCCGACTCGTTAGAATCGGTGCTCTGGCTACGGCGGCGAGGGATGGTCGCCCGCGAGGTTGCCTGGTTGTTAGACCATTGGGTTACCAGCTTCTGTAGCCTCGTAAGCGGGGTTTCTGGCACCCCACGCACGGCCGCTCTCTCGACCGGGGGTTCCGGGCGGGAAACCTGCCGCGCCGGAACGGTCGTGGGCGGATGCGATGTTGATGCCGGTGGTCGCACCGGAGACGCCGTCTTCGCCGGCCCAGACCGTCGGCTGGCCGCCGGAGCCTGACGCAATCGCGTCAGTTCCTCCATCATGGCCCGCTGGGTGGCCAACATCTCCAACAAGAGCTGGTCACTGAGCAGGACCTGGGGCTGAGGGGTCTCAACAGGACGTTCGCTGCGCGCAGATCTCGCACGGGTCCTTGGTCGCCTGTGTCCCCTTGTCGCTGGAGCCATCTTTGGGGTCACGAGAGCTGACGGCGTTCAACCGCGTGGTCGTGGGCGTTCTCGCCGGAACCAGTCGAAAGATCCCATAGACGGCGCCAAATGTTCGGGGGATTTTTTCGCTGGTCCGAGCGGGCTGCCTGCAAGACAAAGAGAAAGCGTTAGAACGGCTGGCTCCCTTCGGAGCGTAGACCCTCCGACGCTCAAGTCAGTCTCGATTGCACAACGGCAAGCTTTAGTGGACAAAAGTGGAAGGGAATAGGGTTTCGAACCTGTACTATGGAGCCTGGGGGTGAGCATTTATAGCAATCGGCGGCCTACCGTAGCCCGACACGTGGAGATTCTTCCAGGGCCTTCTAGACCCCCACGATCCGGCTCGCGTGGGTCTCTGACAGTCCTTGGTACTCACGCCCTGACATTCTATCGTCAAGCCTGCCAGGCGGTTTGAGTGGGGGAGAGCATCTTTCTTGTCGCTGCCAGGTGGCTGTTCTAGAATGTTCAAGACTGGGAGATCTTCGTGCACTGTGGGCGACCTCCGGTGGGAAGCCAGGGCGAGCTCGCCCTCTATTGCTCCGCCTTCTCTCCCATTTCTATCAAGAGTCGGACCTCGTGGGAGCGACCTCTTCGATAAACTGGGGAATTCTGGCGAGCTTGGGCGAGCTCCTGAGGGAGCTTGATTGAGCTCCTGAGCGAGCTTGGGCGAGCTCCTGAGCGAGCTTGGACGAGCACCTGAGCAAGATTGGGCGAGCTCCTGAGCAAGCTTGGGCGAGCTCCTGATCGAGCTCTTTGCCTAAAGCACCTTCGGCCCAATGTGGAGCTCGCTCCCTGTCAAGGTGACTTGGTTAGCATGAGGGGGGAGGGCGAGCTCCTGGGCGAGTTTTCTGCTACCCCCAACAGTATCCATTCTAATTCATTCGTTCGATCCATTCTAATTCATTCGTACGATCCATTCAATTTCATTCGCATGATCCATTCTAATTCATTCGTACGATCAATTCTAATTCATTCTCACGAATGTAACCTTTCTAATTCATTTGTATGATCCATTCTAATTCATTCGTACGATCCATTCTAATCCATTCGTACGATCCCTTCTAATTCATTCTCACAAATGTAAACTTTCTAATTCATTTGTACGATCCATTCTAATTCATTCGTACGATCCATTCTAATCCATTCGTACGATCCATTCTAATTCATTCGCATGAATGTAACCATTCTAATTCATTCGTACGATCCATTCTAATTCATTCCTATGATCCATTCTAATTCATTCGCACGAATGTATCTATTCTAATTCATTCGTTTGATACATTCATACGACTGAATTAGAATGGATCGTACGAATGAATCAGAATGGATCGTATGAATGAATAAGAATGGATCGTACGAATGAATTAGAATAGATCATACGAATGAATTAGAATGGATCGTGCGAATGAATTAGAATGGATCATACGAATGAATTAGAATGGATACATTTGTGCGAGTGAGTTAGAATGGATCATACGAATGAGTCAGAATGGGTCGTACGAATGAATTAGAATGGATCATACGAATGAATTAGAATGGATCGTGCGAATGAATTAGAATGGATTGTACGAATGAATTAGAATGGATACATTCGAGCGAATGAATTAGAATAGATCGTAGGAATGAATTAGAATGGATCATACGAAAGAATTAGAATGGATCGTGCGAATGAATTAGAATGGATTGTACGAATGAATTAGAATGGATACATTCGTGCGAATGAATTAGAATGGATCGGACAAATGAATTAGAATGGATCATACGATTCATTGTAATTCATTCGTACGATCCATTCTAATGCATTCGTACGATTCATTCTAATTAATTCGCACGATCCATTCTAATTCATTCGCTCGAATGTATCCATTCTAATTCATTCGTACGATCCATTCTAATTCGTTCATACGATCCATTCTAATTCGTTCGTACGATCCATTCTTATTCATTCATACGATCCATTCTAATTCGTTCGTATGATCCATTCTAATTCATTTGTCCGATCCATTCTGATTCATTCGCACGAATGTATCCATTCTAATTCATTCGCAGGATCCATTCTAATTCATTCATACAATCCATTCTAATTCATTCGCACGAATGTATCCATTCTAATTAATTCGTACGATCCATTCTAATTCATTCGTATGATCCATTCTTATTCTTTCGCACGATCCAGTCTAATTGATTCGCACGATCCATTCTAATTCATTCGCACGAATGTATCCATTTTAATTCATTCGTACGATCCATTCTAATTCATTATATGATACATTCTAATTCATTCGTACGATCCATTCTAATTCATATGCACAAAGGTATCCATTCTAATTCATTCATATGATCCATTCTAATTCATTCGTACGATCCATTCTAATTCATTCGCACGATCCGTTCTAATTCATTCCTATGATCCATTCTAATTCATTCGCACGAATGTAACCATTCTAATTCATTCGTACGATCCATTCTAATTCATTCCTGCGATCCATTCTAATTCATTCGCACGAATGTATCCATTCTAATTCATTTGCATGATCCATTCTAATTCATTCCTATGATCCATTTGAATTCATTCGTACGATCAATTCTAATTCATTCGCTCGAATATATCCATTCTAATTCATTCGTACGATCCATTCTAATTCATTCTCACGAATGTAACCTTTCTAATTCATTTGTATGATCCATTCTAATTCATTCGTGCGATCCATTCTAATCTATTCGTACGATCCATTCTAATCCATTCGTATGATCCATTCTAATCCATTCGTACAATCCATTCTAATTCATTCGTACGATCCATTCTAATTCATTCGCTCGAATGTATCCATTCTAATTCATTCGTACGATCCATTCTAATCCATTCGTACGATCCATTCTAAACCATTCGTACGATCCATTCTAATTTATTCGCACGAATGTAACCATTTTAATTCATTCATACGATCCATAATAATTCATTCGCACAATCCATTCTAATTCATTCGTACGATCCATTCTAATTCATTCGTATGATCCATTCTAACTCATTCGTACGATCCATTCTAATTCATTCTCACGAATGTAACCTTTCTAATTCATTTGTATGATCCATTCTAATCCATTCGTACGATCCATTCTAATCCATTCGTATGATCCATTCTAATTCACTCGTACGATCAATTCTAATTCATTCTCACAAATGTAACCTTTCTAATTCATTTGTACGATCCATTCTAATTCATTCGTACGATCCATTCTAATCCATTCGTACGATCCATTCTAATTCATTCGCACGAATGTAACCATTCTAATTCATTCGTGCGATCCATTCTAATTCATTCCTACGATCCATTCTAATTCATTCGCACGAATGTATCCATTCTAATTCATTTGCACGATCCATTGTAATTCATTCGTACGATCCATTCTAATCCATTCGTATGATCCATTCTAATCCATTCGTACGATCCATTCTAATCCATTCGTACGATCCATTCTAATTCATTCGTACGATCTATTCTAATTCATTCGCACGAATGTAACCATTCTAATTCATTCGTACAATCTATTTTAATTCATTCCTACAATCTGTTCTAATTCATTCGCACGAATGTATTCATTATAATTCATTTGCATGATCCATTCTAATTCATTCCTACGATCCATTCTAATTCATTCGTACGATCCATTCTAATTCATTCGTACGATCCATTCTAATTCATTCGCACGAATGTATCCATTCTAATTTATTCGTACAATCCATTTTAATTCATTCGCACGATCCATTCTAATTCATTCGTATAATCCATTCTAATTCATTCCTACGATCTATTCTAATTCATTCGCACGAATGTATCCATTCTAATTCATTCGTATGATCTATTCTAATTCATTCGTACGATCCATTCTAATTCATTTGTACGATCCATTCTAATTCATTTGCACGAATGTATCCATTCTAATTCATTCGTACGATCCATTCTAATTCAGTCGTATGAATGTATCCATTCTAATACATTCGTACAATCCATTCTAATTCATTCGCACGATCCATTCTAATTCATTCATATGATCCATTCTAATTATTCCTACGATCTATTCTAATTCGTTCGCTCAATGTATCCATTCTAATTCATTCGCATGATCCATTCAAATTCATTCGTATGATCAATTCTAATTTATTCGTACAATCCATTCTAATTCATTCGTATGATCCATTCTAATTCATTCCTACGATCTATTCTAATTCATTCGCTCGAATGTATCCATTCTAATTCATTCGTTCGATCCATTCTAATTCATTCACATGATCCATTCTAATTCAGTCGTACGATCCGTTCTAATTCATTCTCACGAATGTAACCTTTCTAATTCATTTGTATGATCTATTCCAATTCATTCGTACGATATATTTGTGCGAATGAATTAGAATGGATCGTAGGAATGAATTAGAATGGATCGTGCGAATGAATTAGAATGGATCGTTCGAATGAATTAGAATAGATCGTAGGAATGAATTAGAATGGATCGTGTGAATGAATTAGAATGAATCGTACGAATAAATTAGAATGGATCGTACGAATGAATTAGAATGGATCATGCGAATGAATTAGAATGGATCGTACGAATGAATTAGAATGGATCATGCGAATGAATTAGAATGGATCATACAAATGAATTAGAAAGGTTACATTCGTGAGAATGAATTAGAATGGATCGTACGAATGAATTAGAATGGATCATGCGAATGAATTTGAATGGAGCGTACGAATGAATAAGAATGGATCGTACGAATGAATTAGAATGGATACATTCGAGCGAATGAATTAGAATAGATCATAGGAATGAATTAGAATGGATAATGTAACACCTGAGGTGTTAAAATTTGAGAATAATAAAAATCCTCCCAGGGCTCTTTTCGTCTTTTTACCGTCAGACTTTCTTGCTGGGCTTTTTCTAGAATAATGGGTCGTAAACCCATGAGATATTTTATGTTCACTTTTTCTATATTTTCGACCACGTCGTATTGGTGTGTCCCGTGCAAGGATCGGGTGTATGCGCAGCCTGTTTCGGCAGCCCGGTAGTTAAAACCCTAGAATTTCGATAATCAGCCCACTGTCGGTATTGTTTGGTTTACCACAGGAGATTGGTTGATCGGATCGTATCAAGGCTGGATACGTTGGGTGAGGCTCTGAAAGAGCTTTCCAACGAGCCTGAGCGGGGGTCGATCCGACACCCGGACAATAAGTTATTATTATTTTAAAGTTTAGAGTATTTCCTTTATTGTGGGAGATCTACAAGTCAGAAAAATTTGTACCAAGTGTCAATGTGTTCGTGTCAATGAGACCTTTCCAACGGATCCTTCCGTGCCCATTTCTGACCTTCGGTTTGTTACTTATGGCTGATTATTCTTTTCAGCCAGGTAAGTCGATGGTTTGCACCCGGGTTTCAACCGAGCACAGTTCAGGGCTCGGGACCGAGCCCGATCAGCCCTATGACCTTTCTCCCAACCTTTTAGCTGGGTTTAGACCCCCTCGATCGCCCACCCCGGTAATTAAAATTTAAAATTCGGATTAGGGAGATCGGAAATATTTAAGACGATATGGCCAAATATTCTCCTCCATAATTCCCTCCTCTTTGTTAGGAAGCTCTAACAACCCGATCTTCCCAGCGTACTTGCCATAATTCCCTCCTTTTTGTTATGTGAACCGGGAGAGAGAGGCCAGGAGAGAACGGGAGGAATATAGAGAGAGAGAGAGGGAGAGAGAGAGAGAGAGAGAGAGAGAGAGAGAGAGAGAGAGAGAGATGGAGGGAGAGGACTAGAGAGAGGATCAGCGGCTTCATCTCTATCCCCGACACCGGTGAGCACCGGCGAACCCGACGACACACCCAGGTCAGCCCTCCCCCCTTCCCGCCTCCTCTCTTCCGTCCGAACAAACCGAACCTGACCACACCCTCCTCCTCCTCCCAAACCCGTGGACCCTCCTCCGACCGAGGTCCTTCCGGACTTCGACGGCACACCGGCCACCTCCTCCCGTGCCTCCCCTACGAGGGTGATGCGGGGGAGACCGGCCGGGCACCGCCGGCGTACCCAAACCCGACCACCCCGCCGCCGGCGTCGCTCAAAAAAAAACCAGAGCTCTGTTTCCTTGTTGAGAAGAAACAGGGCAGGACCAATCCGTAATTAAAGATCTACCCCAGGTCTTTTAGAAAGTAGTAATACTGTAGACCCAACCCGACTGCACTGCAGATCTGACCCGACCTGTAGACCCGACCTGTTGACCCAGAACCGACCCAGCAGTGAACCGGTCTGGTTCACCTGAACCAGACCCGTAAACCGACAAGAAATGGGTTCAGCCGCCAATTCTTCGTCCGATCTCGGAATCGAACGAAACCAGCGGCATTTCGACCGGCTCGAAGAGACCCACTTGTTGAACTAGAATTTGTACAGTAATTTTACTATCTAGGATCCTTTTTTATCCATGGGCCCGATCTAGTTGGCGCACCGTGGTTTGATCGCCAATTCTCCGTCCGATCTCGGAATTGGACGAAACCAGTGGCATCATGTTCAGATCATCGATGCCGATGTATGAAACCTATTTTAGGACCCTAGAGCCCCCTTGCCCTATTGAACCGATCATAGGCCAGTTTTCACCGGTTCGACCCTAAAACCTCCGACCGAAGTCGGACTCGAGCGAGACCGGATCCCGTGGGTCCCTCATCCCTAAAACAACCGTTTTAGAACCCTGGTTCGAGTAATTTATAGATGTGACAACTTATACATTTTAAACCATGATGGTCAGTTTCTCCTTCGATGGTACACCGGACCGATAGGCATGAGGAGCGTGGACCACCGAGCCATTCTCCAGGTGAACATGATTAATTCTATTCTAGTTAGAGTAGATTGTAGTTGTATCTATAAAATAATAAATAAAACCGTATATGGCATAGTATGTCCAATGCATGCAGGCGGGAAACCGGTACTGCATGTGGGAGGTGGGCATACTATCCCTGGCCTCTGAATAATCATATATGTAATATTTTGATAGCTGTAACAGTGATTGACTCAACCTAGATTCACACTAAGATGCATGCAAACAAGTAGATACATGTACTGATTATTTATTAATATTCTGTTGAATGAGTGTGTTTGGTGACCATGGGTCACGTGGTGCAGTCCAGTTGCTATTGAGCAACAAAGACTGGTGGTCTCAGTGGAGAGACCGGTGGTCTCAGTAGAGAGACCGGTTGTTGTACTTCCTCAGTCGAGGTTCTCTTCCCAAAGGGAAGACTCACTACTCACGGGCATGGGTAGGGGACCCGAGTGCACAGGATGGGAGGTGAACCACCGCCTGTGCATAATCCGAATCAAGTAGGTAGGGCCACAGGGTTGGGCAGGCGGTAAAGCCCCTAGTGGCCTAGTAGTCCACCCCTGGGTAATGACCCCTAAAAGCAAGGTGGGCGGGAGTGCCCCGTGGTGAAAGACCAAGCCCCCTTATGGCCATATGGGTATTTCTGGCTCTCCAGGTACACTTGGACCCAGGTTCTGTTGGCAGACCCAGTTAGAAAACTGCCGGTTCACTTTAGGAGTAGGTAGAACTAACCTTCGGTGATTAGTTGCATACTTTTAATTTGGATTCTTATTTGTCTTACATTTACTAGTTGTAGTTGTACCATCGTAGAACTGTCATATTAGCTAGCTGAACTATCTTATTTACAATATATATATGTATATGTTGTCGCCCTCGTAGACTTCTAGAAGGGCAGGGTATGACTATGGTTTACCCTAGCTAGTTTAGGGTTAACGGTTCACTGAGTTTACCTAGTAAACTCACCCCGTTGTTGCACACTCTTTTCAGGTACCATAGATCCTTCTCAGGCGCTTCCTAGAGGAGCTTGATTAGCTATCGAGGGAGGACATTAGAGGTGTTAACTAGTTTTATTATTTTCAGTTGATTATGTAATAACTGTAGAACCATGTTCTAGATGCTCTGAATAATGCCAGAACCAGTAATATTCCTTTGGTAAGCTTCTTCTCAAAGCTTCATGCCTGGTAGGCCTTTCCTCAAGGCCAAGTTATTGGTAGGCTTCTCCTCAAAGCCGTCCCTCATCAGCTAGTAAGTAGTTAATGATAAATTAGAAATAAATAACTAAATAATAAAATCAACCTCGCAACCTTATAACATTGACTTACCCTTAAAACCCCATCACCCCCGGGTTTGACTGGTTTACCCTTGTAGTCAGATCCGGGGCGTGACAGATAATACGAATGAATTAGAATGGATCGTGCGAATGAATTAGAATGGATTGTACAAATGAAGTAGAATGGATACATTCGTGCGAATGAATTAGAATGGATCGTATGAATAGATTAGAATGGATCGTACAAATGGATTAGAACGGATCGTACGAATGGATTAGAATGGATCATACGAATGAATTAGATTGGATCGTACGAATGGATTAGAATGGATCGTATGAATGAATTAGAATGGATCATGCGAATGAATTTGAATGGATCGTACGAATGAATTAGAATGGATCGAACGAATGAATTAGAATGGATACATTCGAGCGAATGAATTAGAATAGATCGTAGGAATGACTTAGAATGGATCATACGAATAAATTAGAATGGATCGTGCGAATGAATTAGAATAAATTGTACGAATGAATTAGAATGGATACATTCGTGCGAATGAATTAGAATGGATCGGACGAATGAATTAGAATAGATTGTGCGAATGAATTAGAATGGATCGTATGAATGAATAAGAATGGATCGTACGAATTAATTAGAATGGATCGTACGAATGGATTAGAATGGATCGAACGAATGAATTAGAATGGATGCATTCGAGCAAATGAATTAGAATAGATCGTAGGAATGAATTATAATGGATCGTACGAATGGATTAGAATGGATCGTACGAATGGATTAGAATGGATCGTACGAATGGATTAGAATGGATCGTACAAATGAATTAGATCGTACGTATGAATTAGAATGGATCGTACGAATGAATTAAAATGGATACATTCGTGCGAATGAATTAGAATGGATCGTACTAATGGATTTGAATGGATCATAGGAATGAATTAGAATGGATCGTACGATTGAATTAGAATGGATCGTACAAATGAATTAGAAAGGTTACATTTGTGAGAATGAATTAGAATGGATCGTACGATTCATTCTAATTCATTCGTACGATCCATTCAAATTCATTCGCACGATCCATTCTAATTCATTCGTACGATCCATTCTAATTCATTCGCACGATCCATTCTAATTCATTCCTACGATCCATTCTAATTCATTCGCACGAATGTATACATTCTAATGCATTCGTACGATTCATTCTAATTCATTCGCACGATCTATTCTAATTCATTAGTACGATCCATTCTAATTCATTCGTCCGATCCATTCTAATTCATTCGCACGAATGTATCCTTTCTAATTCATTCGTACAATCCATTCTAATTCATTCACACGATCCATTCTAATTCATTCGTATGATCCATTCTAATTCATTCCTACGATCTATTCTAATTCATTCGCTAGAATGTATCCATTCTAATTCATTTGTTCGATCCATTCTAATTCATTTGTACGATCCATTCTAATTCATTCGTATGATCCA
This sequence comes from Chamaelirium japonicum, assembly GCA_947650365.1. Classification (NCBI taxonomy): domain Eukaryota; kingdom Viridiplantae; phylum Streptophyta; class Magnoliopsida; order Liliales; family Melanthiaceae; genus Chamaelirium; species Chamaelirium japonicum. The sequence continues at coordinate 977,182 of CANTAL010000085.1, read as the reverse complement.
TTCTAACTCATTCGTACGATCCATTCTAATTCATTCTCACGAATGTAACCTTTCTAATTCATTTGTATGATCCATTCTAATTCATTCGTACGATCCATTCTAATCCATTCGTACGATCCATTCTAATTCATTCTCACAAATGTAACCTTTCTAATTCATTTGTATGATCCATTCTAATTCATTCGTACGATCCATTCTAATCCATTCGTACGATCCATTCTAATTTATTCGTACGATACATTTGAGCGATCCATTCTAATTCATTTGCACGATCCATTATAATTCATTCCTATGATCTATTCGAATTCATTCGTACGATCCATTCTAATTCATTAGCTCGAATGTATCCATTCTAATTCATTCGTACGATCCATTCTAATTCGTTCGTACGATCTATTTTAATTCGTTCGTACGATCCATTCTAATTCGTTCGTACGATCCATTCTAATTCATTCGCACGATCAATTCTAATTCATTCGTACGATCCATTCTAATCCATTCGTATGATCAATTCTAATTCATTCGCACGATCCATTCTAATTCATTCTCACGAATGCAAACTTTCTAATTCATTTGTATGATCCATTCTAATTCATTCGTACGATCCATTCTAATCCATTCGTACGATCCATTCTAATTCATTTCGTGCAATCCATTCAAATTCATCCGCACAAATGTATCCATTCTAATTCATTCGTATGATCCATTCTAATTCATTCGCAAGAATGTATCCATTCTGATGCATTCGTACGATCTATTCTAATTCATTCGCACGATCCATTCTAATTCATTCGTATGATCAATTCTAATTAATTCGCATGATCCATTCTAATTCATTCGTACGATCTAATTCATTCGTACGATCCATTCTAATTCATTCGTATGATCGATTCTAATTCATTCGCACGATCTATTCTAATTCATTCGCATGAATGTATCCATTCTAATTTAATCGTACGATCCTGTCTAATTCATTCGTACGATCCATTCTATTTCATTCGCATGAATATATCCATTCTAATTCATTCGTATGATCCTTTCTAATTCATTCGCACGATCCATTCTAATTCTTTCATATGATCCATTCTAATTCATTCGCACGAATGTATCCATTATAGTTCATTCCTACGCTCCATTGTAATTCATTCGTACGCTCCATTCTTATTCATCGCACAAATGTATCCATTCTAATTTATTCGTACGATCCATTCAAATTAAATCGTATGATCCATTCTAATTCATTCGCACGATCAATTCTAATTCATTCGTCCGATCCATTCTAATTCATTCGCACGAATGTATCCATTCTAATTCATTCGTACGATCCATTCTAATTCATTCGCATAATTCATTCTAACTCATTCGGTGGATCCATTCTAATTCATTCGTACGATCCATTCTAATTCATTCGCACGCTCCATTCTAATTTTTTCGTACGATCCATTCTAATTCATTCGTACGATCTATTCTAATTCATTCGCATGATCCATTCTAATTCATTCGTACGATTCATTCTAATTCATTCGTACAATCCATTCAAATTCATTCGTACGATGCAATCTAATTCATTCGCACAAATGTATCTATTCTAATTCATTCTTACAATGCGTTCTAATCCATTCGTACGATCCATTCTAATTCATTCGTATGATCAATTCTAATTCATTCGCACGATCCATTCTAATTCATTCGTACGATCCATTCTAATTCATTCGCACGAATGTAACCATTCTAATTCATTCGTACGATCCATTCTAATTCATTCGTACAATCCATTCTAATTCATTCGTACGATCCATTCTAATTCATTCGGACGAATGTATCTATTATAATTCATTCGTACGATCCATTCTAATGCATTCATACGATTCATTCTAATTCATTCGCACGATCCATTCTAATTCATTCGTACGATCCATTCTAATTCATTCGTACGATCCATTGTAATTCATTCATACAATCCATTCAGATTCATTCGCACAAATGTATCCATTCAAATTCATTTGTACGATCCATTCTAATTAATTCGCACGATCCATTATAATTCAGTCGTATGAATGTATCCATTTTAATTCATTCGTATGATCCATTCTAATTCGTACGATCCATTCTAATCCATTCGCACGATCCATTCTAATCCATTCGTACGATCCATTCTAATTCATTCGTACGATCTATTCTTATTCATTCCTACGATCCATTCTAATTTATTCGCACGAATGTATCCATTCTAATTCATTCCTATGATCCATTCTAATTCATTCTCATAAATTAGAATGAATCGTACGAATTAATTAGAATGGATCGTACGAATGAATTAGAATGGATACATTTGTACGAATAAATTAGAATGGATTGTACGAATGAATTAGAATGGATACATTCTTGCGAATAAATTAGAATGGATCGTATATTTGTGCAAATAAATTAGAATGGATCATACGAATGAATTAGAATGGATCATGCGAATGAATTAGAATGAATCGTACGATTACATTAGAATGGATCGTACGAATGAATTAGAATGAATCGTATGATCCATTCTGATTCATTCGTCCGATCCATTCTAATTCATTCGCATGAATGTATCCATTCTAATTCATTCGTACAATCCATTCTAATTCATTCGCACAATCCATTCTAATTTATTCGTATGATCCATTCTAATTCATTCCTACGATCTATTCTAATTCATTCGCTCAAATGTATCCATTCTAATTCATTCGTTCGATCCATTCTAATTCATTCGTACGATCCATTCAAATTCATTCGTATGATCCATTCTAATTCATTCGTACGATCCATTCTAATTTATTCTCACGAATGTAACCTTTCTAATTCATTTGTATGATCCATTCTTATTCATTCCTACGATCCATTCTAATCCATTCGTACGATCCATTCTAATCCATTCGTACGATCCATTCTAATTTATTCTCACAAATATAACCTTTCTAATTCATTTGTACGGTCCATTCTAATTCATTCGTACGATCCATTCTAATCTATTCGTACGATCCATTCTAATTCATTCGCATGAATGTAACCATTCTAATTCATTCGTACGATCCATTCTAATTCATTCCTATGATCCATTCTAATTCATTCGCACGAATGTATCCATTTTAATTCATTTGCACAATCCATTCTAATTCATTCCTATGATCCATTCTAATTCATTCGTACGATCCTTTCTAATTCATTCGCTCGAATGTATCCATTCTAATTCATACGTACGATCCATTCTAATTCATTCGTACGATCCATTCTAATCCATTCGTACGATTCATTCTAATTCATTCGTATAATGCGTTCTAATTCATTCGCACGAATGTATCCATTCTAATTCATTTGCACGATCCATTCTAAGTCATTCCTATGATCCATTCTAATTCATTCGTAAGATCCATTCTAATTCATTTGCTCGAACGTATCCATTCAAATTCATTCGTACGATCCATTCTAATTCGTTCATACGATCCATTCTAATTCGTTCGTATGATCCATTCTAATTCATTCGCACGATCCATTCTAATTCATTCGCACGATCCATTCTAATTCATTTGTACGATCCATTTTAATTCATTCGCATGATCCATTCAAATTCATTCGTATGGTACATTCGTGCGAATGAATTAGAATGGATCGTACGAATGAATTAGAATGGATCGTACGAATGAATTAGAATAGATCGTGCGAATAAATTAGAATGGATCAAACGAATGAATTAGAATAGATATATTCATGTGAATGAATTAGAATAGATCGTACGAATGAATTAGAATGGATCGTGCGAATGAATTAGAATGGATCGTATGAATAAATTAGAATGGATCATCCGAATGAATTAAAATGGATACATTTGTGCGAATGAATTAGAATGGATCATACGATTGAATTTGAAAGGATCGTACGAATAAATTAGAATGGATTCTTTTGTGCGATGAATAAGAATGGAGCGATCCATTTTAATTTTTTCACATGATCCATTCTAATTCATTCGTATGATACATTCATACGACTGAATTAGAATGGATTGTACGAATGAATTAGAATGGATCATACGAATGAATTAGAATGGATCGTACGAATAAATTACAATGGATTGTGGGAATGAATTAGAATGGATCGTACGAATGAATTAGAATGGATCGTTCAAATGAATTAGAATGAATCGTACGAATGCATTACAATGGATCGTACGAATGAATTAGAATGAATCGTACGAATGAATTAGAATGGATACATTCGAGCGATTGAATTAGAATGGATCGTACGAATGAATTAGAATGGATCGTACGAATGAATTAGAATGGATCGTACGAATGAATTAGAATGAATTAGAATAGATACATTCGTACGAATGAATTAGAATGGATCGTACGAATGAATTAGAATGGATCGCACGAATGGATTAGAATGGATCGTGCGAATGAATTAGAATGGATCGTACGAATGAATTAGAATGGATACACTTGGGCGAATGAATTAGAATGGATCGTACGAATGAATTAGAATGAATCATACGAATGAATTAGAATGGATTATACGAATGAATTAGAATACATCATGTGAATGAATTAGAATGGATAGTACAAATGAATTAAAATGGGTCATACGAATGAATTAGAAAGGTTACATTCGTGAGAATGACTTAGAATGGATCATGCGAATTAATTAGAATGGATCGTACGAATGAATTTGAATGGATACATTTGTGCGAATGAATCTGAATGGATTGTATGAATGAATTACAATGGATCGTATGAATGAATTAGAATGGATACATTCGAGCGAATGAATTAGAATGGATCGTACGAATGAATTAGAATGGATCATAGGAATGAATTAGAATGGATCGTGCAAATGAATTAGAATGGATACATTCATGCGGATGAATTACAATGGATCGTAAGAATGAATTAGAATAGATCGTACAAATGAATTAGAATGGTTACATTCGTGCGAATGAATTAGAATAGATCGTACGAATGGATTAGAATGGATCGTACGAATGGATTAGAATGGATCGTACGAATAAATTAGAATGGATCGTACAAATGAATTAGAAAGGTTACATTTGTGATAATGAATTAGAATGGATCGTACGAATGGATTAGAATGGATCATACGAATGGATTAGAATGGATCATACGAATGGATTAGAATGGATCGTACGAATGAATTAGAAAGGTTACATTCGTGAGAATGAATTAGAATGGATCGTATGAATGAATTAGAATGGATCATGCGAATGAATTAGAATGGATCGTACGAATGGATTAGAATGGATCGTACGAATGCATTAGAGTGGATACATTCGTACGAATGCATTAGAGTGGATCATACGAATCAATTAGAATGGATACATTTGTGTGAATGAATTTGAATGGATTGCACGAATTCAATTAGAATGGATCGTACGAATGGATTAGAATGGATCGTACGAAAGAATTAGAATGGATCATACAAATGAATTAGAAAGGTTATATTCGTGAGAATGAATTAGAATGGATCATGCGAATGAATTAGAATTGATCATACGCATGGATTAGAATGGATCGTACGAATGAATTAGAATAGATCGTGCGAATGAATTAGAATGGATCGTATGAACGAATTAGAATGGATCGTACGAACGAATTAGAATGGATCGTATGAACGAATTAGAATGGATCGTACAAAAGAATTAGAATGGATACATTCGAGCGAATGAATTAGAATGGATCGTACGAATGAATTAGAAAGGATCATAGGAATGAATTAGAATGGATCGTGCAAATAAATTAGAATGGATACATTCATGTGAATGAATTAGAATGGATCGTAGGAATGAATTAGAATGGATCGTACGAATGAATTAGAATGGTTACATTCGTGCAAATGAATCAGAATGGATCGTACGAATGAATTAGAATGTATCGTGTGAATGAATTAGAATGGATTGTACGATCCATTCTAATTCATTCGTATGATCAATTCTAATTCATTCGCACGATCTATTCTAATTCATTCGTACGATCCATTCTAATTCATTCGCACGAATGTATCTATTCTAATTCATTTGCATGATCCATTCTAATTCATTCCTATGATCCATTCTAATTCATTTGTACGATCCATTCTAATTCATTCGCTCGATTGTATCCATTCTAATTCATTCGTACGATTCATTCTAATTCATTCGCACGATCCATTCTAATTCATTTGTACGATCCATTCTTCTTCATTCATACGATCCATTCTAATTCATTTCTACGAATGAATTAGAATGGATCTTACGAATGGATTAGAATGGATCGTACGAATGAATTAGAATGGATCGTACGAACGAATTAGAATGGATCGTACGAACGAATTAGAATGGATCGTATGAACGAATTAGAATGGATCGTACGAATGAATTAGAATGGATGCATTCGAGCGAATAAATTAGAATGGATCGTACGAATGAATTACAATGGATCATAGGAATGAATTAGAATGGATCGTGCATATGAATTAGAATGGATACATTCGTGCGAATGAATTAGAATGGATCGTAGGAATGAATTAGAATGGATCGTACGAATGAATTAGAATGGTTACATTCGTGCGAATGAATTAGAATGGATCGTACGAATGGATTAGAATGGATCGTACGAATGGATTAGAATGGATCGTACTAATGAATTAGAATGGATCGTACAAATAAATAAGAAAGGTTACATTTGTGAAAATGAATTAGAATGGATCGTACGAATGGATTAGAATGGATCGTACGAATGGATTAGAATGGATCGAACGAATGAATTAGAATGGATCATACAAAATGAATTAGAAAGGTTACATTTGTGAGAATGAATTAGAATGGATCATACGAATGAATTAGAATGGATCATGAGAATGAATTTGAATGGATCGTACGAATGAATTAGAATGGATCGAACGAATGAATTAGAATGGATACATTTGAGCGAATGAATTAGAATAGATCGTACGAATGAATTAGAATGGATCATACGAATGAATTAGAATGGATCGTGCGAATGAATTAGAATGGATTGTATGAATGAATTAGAATTGATACATTCGTGCGAATGAATTAGAATGGATCGGACGAATGAATTAGAGTGGATCGTACGATTCATTCTAATTCATTCGTACGATCCATTCTAATGCATTCGTACGATTCATTCTAATTCATTCGCACGATCCATTCTAATTCATTCGTATGATCCATTCTAATTTATTTGCACGAATATACGATCCATTCTAATTTATTCGCAAGAATGTATCCATTCTAATTCATTTGTACATTCCATTCTAATTTATTCGTACAAATATATCCATTCTAATTCATTCGTACAATCCATTCTAATTCATTCGTACGATTTATTCTAATTCATGAGAATGAATTAGAATGGATCATAGGAATGAATTAGAATAGATACATTCGTGCGAATGAATTAGAATGGATCGTAGGAATGAATTAGAATGGATCGTACGAATGAATTAGAATGGATCGTACGAATGGATTAGAATGGATCGTACGAATTAGAATGGATCGTACGAATGAATTAAAATGGATACATTCATACGACTAAATTAGAATGGATCGTGCGAATTAATTAGAATGGATCGTACGAATGAATTTGAATGGATACATTTGTGCGAATGAATCTGAATGGATTGTATGAATGAATTACAATAGATCGTACGAATGGATTGGAATGGATCGTACGAATGAATTAGAATGGATCATACAAATGAATTAGAAAGGTTATATTCGTGAGAATGAATTGGAATGGATCGTACGAATGAATTAGAATGGATCGTGCGAATGAATTAGAATGAATCGTATGAATGCATTAGAATGGATCGTACGAATGAATTAGAATGAATTAGAATGGATCGTACGAATGAATTAGAATGGATCATGCGAATGAATTAGAATAGATCGTATGAATGAATTAGAATGGATCGTACGAATAAATTAGAATGGATCGTGCGAATGAATTAGAATGGATCGTACGAATGAATTAGAATGGATCCACTGAATGAGTTAGAATGGATCATGTGAATGAATTAGAATGGATCGTACGAATGAATTAGAATGGATACATTCGTGCGAATGAATTAGAATGGATCGGACGAATGAATTAGAATTGATCGTGCGAATGAATTAGAATGGATCATACGATTGAATTTGAATGGATCGTACGAATAAATTAGAATGGATACATTTGTGCGATGAATAAGAATGGAGCGTACGAATGAATTACAATGGAGCGTACAAATGAACTAGAATGGATACATTCGTGCGAATGAATTAGAATGGATCATATGAAAGAATTAGAATAGATCGTGCGAATAAATTAGAAAGGATCGTACGAATGAATTAGAATGGATATATTCGTGCGAATGAATTAGAATTGATCGTACGAATGAATTAGACTGGATCGTACGAATAAATTAGAATGGATACATTCATGCAAATGAATTAGAATGGATCATGCGAATGAATTAGAATGGATCGTACGAATACATTAGAATGGATACATTCTTGCGAATGAATTAGAATGGATCATACGAATGAATTAGAATGGATACATTTGTGCGAATGAATTTGAATGGATTGCACGAATTGAATTAGAATGGATCGTACGAATGGATTAGAATGGATCGTACGAATGAATCAGAACGGATCATACAAATGAATTAGAAAGGTTACATTCGTGAGAATGAATTAGAATGGATCGTGAGAATGAATTAGAATTGATCATATGAATGGATTAGAATGGATCGTACGAATGAATTAGAATTGATGGTGCGAATGAATTAGAATGGATTGTACGAACGAATTAGAATGGATCGTATGAACGAATTAAAATAGATCTTATGAACGAATTAGAATGTATCGTACAAATGAATTAGAATTGATACATTCGAGCGAATGAATTAGAATGGATCGTACGAATGAATTAGAATGGATCATAGGAATGAATTAGAATGGATCGTGCAAATGAATTAGAATGGATCGATCGAATGTATCGTATGAATGAATTAGAATGGATCCTACGAATGGATTAGAATGGATCGTACGAATGAATTATAATGGATCATACAAATGAATTAGAAAGGTTACATTTGTGAGAATGAATTAGAAAGGATCATACGAATGGATTAGAATGGATCGTACGAATGGATTAGAATGGATCGTACGAATAGATTAGAATGGATTGTACGAATGAATTAGAATGGATCATACAAATGAATTAGAAGGGTTACATTCGTGAGAATGAATTAGAATGGATCGTACGAATGAGTTAGAATGGATCATACGAATGAATTAGAATGGATCATACAAATGAATTAGAATGGATCGAACGAATGAATTAGAATGGATACATTCGAGCGAATGAATTAGAATAGATCGTAGGAATGAATTAGAATGGATCATACGAGTGAATTAGAATGGATCGTGCGAATGAATTAGAATGGATTGTACGAATGAATTAGAATGGATACATTCGTACGAATGAATTAGAATGGATCGGATGAATGAATTAGAATGGATTGTACGAATGAATTAGAATAGATCGTGCGAATGAATTAGAATGAATCGTATGAATGCATTAGAATGGATATATTCGTGCGAATGAATTAGAATGGATCGTATGAATGAATTAGAATGAATCATGCGAATGAATTAGAATGGATCGTACGAATGAATTAGAATAAATCGTGCGAATGAATTAGATTGGATCGTGCGATTGAATTTGAATGGATCATACGAATGAATTAGAATGAATCGTACGATCCATTCTAATTCATTCTCACAAATGTAACCTTTCTAATTCATTTGTACGAACCATTCTAATTCATTCGTATGATCCATTCTAATTCATTCCTATGATCCATTCTAATCCATTCGTACGATCCATACTAATTCATTCGCACGAATGTATCCATTTTAATTCATTCGTACGATCCATTCTAATTCATTCGTACGATCTAATTCATTCATACGATCCATTCTAATCCATTCGTACGATCCATTCTAATCCATTCGTACGATCCATTCAAATTCATTCCTACGATCTATTCTAATTCATTTGCTCGAATGTATCCACTCTAATTCATTCGTTCGATCCATTCTAATTCATTCGTACGATCCATTCTAATTCAGTCGTTCGATCCATTCTAATCCATTCGTACGATCCATTCTAATCCATTCGTACGATCCATTCTAATTCATTCGTATGATCCATTCTAATTCATTTGCATGAATGTATCCATTCTAATTCTTTCGCATGATCCATTCTAATTCATTCGTACGATCCATTCTAATTCATTCTCATGAATGTAACCTTTCTAATTCATTTGTATGATCCATTCTAATTCATTCACACGATCTATTCTAATTCATTCGCACGATCCATTCTAATTCATTCGTCCGATCCATTCTAATTCATTCGCACGAATGTATCCATTCTAATTCATTCGTACGATCCATTCAAATTCATTCGCACGATCCATTCTAATTCATTCGTATGATTCATTCTAATTCATTCGTACAATCCATTCTAATTCATTCGCACGAATGTAACCATTCTAATTCATTCGTACGATCCATTCTAATTCATTCCTACGATCCATTCTAATTCATTCGCACAAATGTTACCATTCTAATTCATTCGTACGATCCATTCTAATTCATTCCTATTATCCATTCTAATTCATTCGCACGAATGGATCCATTCTAATTCATTTGCACGATCCATTCTAATTCATTCCTATGATCCATTCTAATTCATTCGTACGATCCATTCTAATTCATTCGCACGAATGTATCCATTTGAATTCATTCGCACAAATGTATCCATTCTAATTCATTCGTACGATCCATTCTTATTCATTCATACGATCCATTCTAATTCATTTGCACGATCCATTCTAAATCATTCCTATGATCCATTCTAATTCATTCGTACGATCCATTCTATTTCATTCGTACGATCCATTCAAATTCATTTGCACGAATATATCCATTCTAATTCATTCGTATGATCCATTCTAATCCATTCGCACGATCCATTCTAATTCATTTGCATGAATGTATCCATTCTAATTCATTCGTACGATCCATTCCAATTCATTCGTAAAATCCATTCTAATTCATTCATGCAATCCATTCTAATTCATTCATACGATCCATTCTAACTCATTCATACGATCCATTCTAATTCATTCGCATGAATGTATGTATCCATTCTAGTTCATTCGCACGGATTTATCCGTTCTAATTCATTCGTACGATCTATTCTAATTCAATTGCAAGATCCATTCTAATTCATTCGTACAATCCATTCTAATTCATTCGTACGATCCATTCTAATTCATTCGTACGATCCATTTTAATTAATTCGCACAAATGTATCCATTCTAATTCATTCGTACGATCCATTCAAATTCAATCGTATGATCCATTCTAATTCATTCGCACAAATATATCCATTTTAATTCATTCGTACGATCCATTCTAATTCATTCGCACGATCCATTCTAATTCGTTCGTACGATCCATTCTAATTCATTCATACAATCCATTCTAATCCATTCGTCCGATCCATTCTAATTCATTCGCACGATCCATTCTAATTCATTCGCACAAATGTATCCATTCTAATTCATTCGTACAATCCATTCTAATTCATTCGCATGATCCATTTTAATTCATTCGTATGATCCATTCTAATTCATTTGTACGATCCATTCTAATTCATTCGCACGAATGTATCCATTCTAATTTATTCGTACGATCCATTCTAATTCATTCTCATAAATGTATCATACGAATGAATTAGAATGGATCATACGAACGAATTAAAATGGATCGTACAAATGGATTAGAATTAGATCATACGAATGGATTAGAATGGATCGTACGAATGAATTAGAATGGATCGTATGAATGAATTAGAATGGATCGTACGAATGAATTAGAATGGATCATACGAATGAATTAGAATAGATCGTAGGAATAAATTAGAATGAATCACATGAATGAATTAGAATACATCATGTGAATGAATTAGAATGGATCGTATGTTTGAATTAGATTGGATTGTGCGAATGAATTAGAATGGATACATTCGTGCAAATAAATTAGAATAGATCGTATGAATAAATTAGAATGGATCGTACGAATGAATTAGAATGGATCGTGCGAATGAATTTGAATGGATCGTGCGAATGAATTAGAATGGATCATACGAATGAATTAGAATGGATCGTACGAATGAATTAGAATGGATCGTGCGAATGAATTAGAATGAATCGTACGAATGCATTAGAATGGATCGTGCGAATGAATTAGAATGGATACATTCGTACAAATGAATTAGAATGGATCGTGCGAATGAATTAGAATGGATCATACACATGAATTAGAATGGATCGTACTAATGAATTAGAATGGATCGTGCGAATGAATTTGAATGGATCGTGCGAATGAATTAGAATGGATCATGCGAATGAATTAGAATGGATCGTACGAATGGATTAGAATGGATCATACGAATGGATTATAATGGATCGTACGAATAAATTAGAATGGATACATTCGTGTGAATGAATTAGAATGGATCGTGCGAATGAATTAGAATGAATCGTACGAATGAATAAGAATGGATCGTATGAATGGATTAGAATGGATCGTACGAATGAATTAGAATGGATCATACAAATGAATTAGAAAGGTTACATTCGTGAGAATGAATTATAATGGATCGTGCGAAAGAATTAGAATTGTCGTACGATCCATTCTAATTCATTCGCTTTAAATGTATCCATTCTAATTCATTCGTACGATCCATTCTAATTTGTTCATACGATCCATTCTAATTCGTTTGTACGATCCATTCTAATTCGTTCGTAAGATTCATTCTAATTCATTCGTACGATCCATTCTAATGCATTCGTACGATTTATTCTAATTCATTCGTACGATCCATTCTAATCCATTCGTACGATCCATTCTAATCCATTCGTACGATCCATTCTAATTCATTCGTATGATCCATTCTAACTCATTCGGTGGATCCATTCTAATGCATTCGTACGATTCATTCTTAGTCATTCGCACGATCCATTCTAATTCATTTGCACGATCCATTCTAATTCATTCCTATGATCCATTCCAATTCGTTCGTACGATCCATTCTAATTTATTCGCTCGAATGTATCTATTCTAATTCATTCATACGATCCATTCTAATTCATTCGTACGATCCATTTTAATTCATTCGTACGATCCATTCTAATCCATTCTTACGATCCATTCTAACTCATTCGGTGGATCCATTCTAATTCATTCCTTTGATCCATTCTAATTCATTCGTACGATCCATTCTAATTCATTCGCTCGAATGTATCCATTCTAATTCATTCGTACAATCCATTCTAATTCAGTCGTATGAATGTATCATACGAATGGATTAGAATGGATCATGCGAATGAATTAAAATGGATCGTACAAATGAATTAGAATGGATCATACAAATGGATTAGAATGGATCGTACGAATGGATTAGAATGGATCGTACGAATGAATTAGAATGGATCGTGCGAATGAATTAGAATGGATCGTACGAATGAATGAATTAGAATGGATCGTGCGAATGAATTAGAATGAATCGTACGAATGCATTAGAATGGATACATTCGTGCGAATGAATTAGAATGGATCGTACGAATGAATTATAATGGATCGTACGAACGAATTAGAATGGATCATACGAACGAATAAGAATGGATCGTACGAACGAATTAGAATAGATCGTACGAATGAATTAGAATGGATACATTTGAGCGAATGAATTAGAATGGATCGTACGAATGAATTAGAATGGATCATAGGAATGAATTAGAATAGATCGTGCAAATGCATTAGAATGGATACATTCGTGCAAACGAATTAGAATGGATCGTAGGAATGAATTAGAATGGATCGTACGAATGAATTAGAATGGTTACATTCGTGCGAATGAATTAGAATGGATCGTACGAATGGATTAGAATGGATCGTACGAATGAATTAGAATGGATCATACAAATGAATTAGAAAGGTTACATTCAAGAGAATGAATTAGAATGGATCGTACGAATGAACTAGAATGGATCGTACGAATGAATTAGAATGGATACATTCGAGCGAATGAATTAGAATGGATCGTACGAATGAATTAGAATGGATCATAGGAATGAGTTAGAATGGATCGTGCAAATGAATTAGAATGGATACATTCGTGCGAATGAATTAGAATGGATCGTAGGAATGAATTAGAATGGATCGTACGAATGAATTAGAATGGTTACATTCGTGCAAATGAATTAGAATGGATCGTACGAATGAATTAGAATGGATCGTGCGAATGAATTAGAATAGATTGTACGAATGAATTAGAATGGATACATTCGTGCAAATGAATTAGAATGGATCGGACGAATGAATTAAAATGGATCGTACGAATGAATTAGAATGGATCGTGCGAATGAATTAGTATGAATCGTACGAATGCATTAGAATGGATACATTCGTGCGAATGAATTAGAATGGATCGTACGAATGAATTAGAATGGATCGTGCGAATGAATTAGAATGGATCGTACGAATGAATTAGAATGGATCGTGCGAATGAATTAGAATGGATCGTGCGAATGAATTAGAATGGATCGTACGAGTGAATTAGAATGGATCATGCGAATGAATTAGAATGGATCGTACGAATGAATTAGAATGGATCGTGCGAATGAATTAGAATGGATCGTGCGAATGAATTAGAATGGATCGTACGAATGAATTAGAATTGATCGTGCGAATGAATTAGTATGAATCATACGAATGCATTAGAATGGATACATTCGTGCGAATGAATTAGAATGGATCGTACGAATGAATTAGAATGGATCGTGCGAATGAATTAGAATGGACCGTACGAATGAATTAGAATGGACCGTGCGAATGAAGTAGAATGGATGGTGCGAATGAATTAGAATGGATCGTGCGAATGAATTAGAATGGATCATGCGAATGAATTAGAATGGATTGTGCGAATGAATTAGAATGGATCGTGTGAATGAATTAGAATGGATCGTACGAATGAATTAGAATGGATACATACAAATGAATTAGAAAGGTTACATTCGTGAGAATGAATTAGAATGGATCGTACGAATGAATTAGAATGGATCGTACGAATGAATTAGAATGGATACATTCGAGCGAATGAATTAGAATGGATCGTACGAATAAATTAGAATGGATCATACGAGTGAATTAGAATGGATCATACGAATGAATTAGAATGGATCATACGAATGAATTAGAATGGATCGTACGAATGGATTAGAATGGATCGTACGAATGAATTAGAATGGATCGTACGAATGAATTAGAATTGATCGTACGAACGAATTAGAATTGATCATACGAATGAATTAGATTGCATCGTACGATCAATTCTAATTCATTTGCACGATCCATTGTAATTCATTCCTATGATCCATTCTAATTCATTCGTACGATCCATTCTAATTCATTCGCTCGAATGTATCCATTCTAATTCATTCGCACGATCCATTCTAATCCATTCGTACGATCCATTCTAATCCATTCATACGATCCATTCTAATTTATTCGCACGAATGTAACCATTCTAATTCATTCGTACGATCTATTCTAATTCATTCCTACGATCCATTCTAATTCATTCGCACGATCCATTCTAATTCATATGCACAAAGGTATCCATTCTAATTCATTCGTACGATCCATTCTAATTCATTCGTACGATCCATTCTAATTCATTCGCACGATCCGTTCTAATTCATTCCTCTGATCCATTCTTATTCATTCGCACGAATGTAACCATTCTAATTCATTCATACGATCCATTCTAATTCATTCCTACGATCCATTCTAATTCATTCGCACAAATGTATCCATTCTAATTCATTTGCACGATCCATTCTAATTCATTCGTATGATCCATTCTAATTCATTCGCTCGAATGTATCCATTCTAATTCATTCGTACGATCCATTCTAATTCATTCGTACGATCCATTCTAATTCATTTGCATGATCCATTCGTATGATCCATTCTAATCCATACGTACGATCCATTCTAATTCATTCATACGATCCAGTCTAATTCGTTCGTACAATCCATTCAAATTCATTCGTATGATCCATTCTAATTCATTCGCACGATCCATTCTAATTCATTCGTACGATCCATTCTAATTCATTCGTATGATCCATTCTAATTCATTCGTACAAATGTATCCATTCTTATTCATTTGTACGATCCATTCTAATTCATTCGTACGATTCATTCTAATTCATTCGCACGATCCATTCTAATTCATTCGTACGATCCATTCTAATTCAGCCGTATGATCTATTCTAATTCATTCACACGAATGTATCCATTCTAATTCATTCGTACGATCCATTCTAATTCATTCCTATGATCCATTCTAATTCATTCGTACGATCCATTCTAATTCATTCGTTCGAATGTATCCATTCTAATTCATTCATACGATCCATTCTAATTCGTTCGTACGATCTATTCTAATTCGTTCGTACGATCCATTCTAATTCGTTCGTACGATCCATTCTAATTCGTTCGTACGATTCATTCTAATTCATTCGTATGATTCATTCTAATGCATTCGTACGATTCATTCTAATTCATTCGCACGATCCATTCTAATTCATTCGTATGATCCATTCTAATTCATTCCTACGATCTATTCTAATTCATTCGCTCGAATGTAACTTTTCTAATTAGAATGGATCGTACAAATGAATTAGAAAGGTTACATTCGTGAGAATGAATTAGAATGGATTGTACGAATGAATTAGAATGGATACATTCGAGCGAATGAATTAGAATGGATCGTACGAACGAATTAGAATGGATCATATGAATGAATTAGAATGGATCGTGCAAATAAATTAGAATGGATCATGAGAATGAATTAGAATGAATCGTACGAATGAATTAGAATGGATTCATGCGAATGAATTAGAATGGATCGTATGAATGAATTAGAATGGATCATACAAATGAGTTAGAAAGGTTACATTCGTGAGAATGAATTAGAATGGATCGTACGAATGAATTAGAATGGATCATGCGAATGAATTTGAATGGATCATGCGAATGAATTAGAATGGATCGAACGAATGAATTAGAATGGATACATTCGAGCGAATGAATTAGAATAGATCGTAGGAATGAATTAGAATGGATCGTGCGAATGAATTAGAATGAATCGTACGAATGAATTAGAATGGATTGTACGAATGGATTAGAATGGATACATTCGTGCGAATAAATTAGAATGGGTCGTACGAATGAATTAGTATGGATCCACCGAATGAGTTAGAATGGATTGTACGAATGAATTAGAATGGATCGTACGAATGAATTAGAATGGATTGTGTGAATGAATTAGAATGGATCGTATGAATGAATAAGAATGGATCGTACGAATGAATTAGAATGGATCGTGCGAATGAAATAGAATGAATCGTACGAATGCATTAGAATGGATCGTGCGAATGAATTAGAATAGATCGTACGATGCAATCTAATTCATTCGTACTATCCATTCTAATTCATTCGTATGATCAATTCTAATTCATTTGCATGATCCATTCTAATTTATTCGTATGATCCATTCTAATTCATTCCTATGATCTATTCTAATTCATTCGCTCAAATGTATCCATTCTAATTCATTCGTACGATCCATTCTAATTCATTCGCATAATTCATTCTAACTCATTCGGTGGATCCATTCTAATTCATTCGTACGATCCATTCTAATTCATTCGCACGATCCATTCTAATTCATTCGTACGATCTATTCGAATTCATTCACATGATCCATTCTAATTCATTCGCATGATCCATTCTAATTCATTTGTATGATTCATTCGTACAATCCATTCTATTCATTCGTACGAATGAATTTGAATGGATCATACAAATGAATTAGAAAGGTTACATTCGTGAGAATGAATTAGAATGGATACATTTGTGCGAATAAATTAGAATAGATTAGAATGGATCGTACGAATGGATTAGAATCCATTCAATTTCATTTGTATGATCCATTCTAATTCATCACACGATCCATTCTAATTCATTCGCTCGAATGTATCCATTCTAATTCATTCGTATGATCCATTCTAATGCATTCTTACGATCCATCCTAATTCGTTCGTCCGATCCATTCTAATTCATTCGCACGAATGTATCCATTCTAATTCATTCGTACAATTCATTCTAATTCATTCGCACGATCCATTCTAATTCATTCGCACGATCCATTCTAATTCATTCGTATGATCCATTCTAATTCATTCCTACGATCTATTCTAATCCATTCGCTCGAATGTATCCATTCTAATTCATTCGTTCGATCCATTCTAATTCATTCGTATGATCCATTCAAATTCATTCACATGATCCATTCTAATTCATTCGTACGATCCATTCTAATTTAATCGTATGATCCATTCTAATTCTATCGCACAAAGATCGTACGAATAAATTAGAATGGATACATTCATGCAAATGAATTAGAATGGATCGTACGAATGAATTAGAATGGATTGTGCGAATGAATTAGAATGGATACATTCGTGCGAATGAATTAGAATGGATCGTGCGAATGAATTAGAATGGATCGTACGAATGAATTAGAATGGAGATATTTGAACGAATAAATTAGAATGGATCATACGAATGAATTAGAATGGATCGTACGAATGAATTAGAATGGATCGTGCGAATGAATAAGAATTGATCGTACGAATGAATTCGGATGGATTGTACGAATGAATTAGATCGTACGAATGAATTAGAATGGATCGTACGAATGAATTAAAATGGATACATTCATACGACTGAATTAGAATGGATCGTATCGTACGAATGAATTAGAATGGATTGTACGAATGAATTAGAATGGATACATTCGAGCGAATGAATTAGAATGGATCGTACGAATGAATTAGAATGGATCATAGGAATGAATTAGAATGGATCGTACGGACGAATTAGAATAAATCGTACGAATGAATTAGAATGGAGTAGAATGGATCGTACGAATGAATTAGAATGGATCGTATAAATGAATTAGAAAGGTTACATTTTTGAGAATGAATTAGAATGGATCGTATGAAGAAATTAGAATGGATTGTGCGGATGAATTAGAATGGATCGTATGAATGAATTAGAATAGTTATATTCGTGCGAATAAATTAGAATGGATCGTACGAATGGATTAGAATGGATCGTACGAATGAATTAGAATGGATCGTACAAATGAATTAGAAAGGATCGTACGAATGAATTAGAATGGATCGTATGAATGAATTAGAATGGATACATTCGATCGAATGAATTAGAATGGATCGTACGAATGAATTAGAATGGATCGTACGAATGAATTAGAATGGATCATGCGAATGAATTAGAATGGATCGTACGAATGAATTAGAATAGATCGTAGGAATGAATTAGAATGGATCGTGTGAATGAATTAGAATAGATATATTTATGCGAATGAATTAGAATGGATCGTACGAATGAATTAGAATGGATCATGCAAATGAATTAGAATTGATCATACGAACGAATTAGAATGGATCGTGCAAATGAATTAGAATGGATCGTACGATGCAATCTAATTCATTCGTACGATCCATTCTAATTCATTCGTATGATCAATTCTAATCCATTCGTACGATCCATTCTAATCCATTCGTACGATCCTTTCTAATCCATTCGTACGATCCATTCTAATTATTCTAACAAATGTAACCTTTCTAATTCATTTGTACGATCCATTCTAATTCATTCATACGATCCATTCTAATCCATTCGTACGATCCATTCTAATTCATTGGCACGATCCATTCTAATTCATTCCTACGATCCATTCTAATTCATTCGCATGAATGTATCCATTCAAATTCATTTGCACGATCCATTCTAATTCATTCCTATGATCCATTCTAATTCATTCGAACGATCCATTCTAATTCATTCGCTCGAATGTATCCATTCTAATTCATTCGTACGATTCATTCTAATTCATTCGTACGATCCATTCTAATGCATTCGTACGATTCATTCTAATTCATTTGCACGATCCATTCTAATTTATTCGTACGATCCATTCTAATTCATTCGAACGATCCATTCTAATCCATTCGTATAATCCATTCTAATCTATTCGTACGATCCATTCTAATCCATTCGTAGAATGGATCGTACAAATGGATTAGAATGTACTAATGAATTAGAATGGATCGTAAAAATGAATTAGAAAGGTTACATTTGTGAGAATGAATTAGAATGGATCGTACGAATGAATTAGAATGGATCGTGCAAATGGATTAGAATGGATCGTACGAATGAATTAGAATGGATCGTACGAATGAATTAGAATAGCTCATACGAATGAATTAGAATGAATCGTACAAAAGAATTAGAATGGTTACATTCGTGCGAATGAATTAGAATAGATCATACGAATGAATTAGAATGGATTGTACGAATGAATTAGAATGGATCGTACGAATGAATTAGAATGGATCGTGCAAATGAATTAGACTGGTTACATTCGTGAGACTGAATTAGAATGGATTGTACGAATTAATTAGAATTGATCATACGAATGAATTAGAATGGATCGTACGAATGAATTAGAATGGATCGTGCGAATGAATTAGAATGGATATATTGGAACGAATAAATTAGAATAGATCGTAGGAATGAATTAGAATGGATCGTATGAATGAATTAGAATTGATCATACGAATGAATTAGAATGGATACATTCAAACGAATGAATTAGAATAGATCGTAGGAATGAATTAGAATGGATCATACGAATGAATTAGAATGGATCGTGCGAATGAATTAGAATGGATCGTACGAATGAATAAGAACGGATCGTACGAACGAATTAGAATGGATCGTACGAACGAATTATAATGGATCGTACGAATGAATTAGAATGGATACATTCGAGCAAATGAATTAGACTGGATCATACGAATGAATTAGAATGGATCGTGCGAATGAATTTGAATGGATCGTACGAATGAATTAGAATGGATCGAACGAATGAATTAGAATGGATACATTCGAGCGAATGAATTAGAATAGATCGTTGGAATAAATTAGAATGGATCATACGAATGAATTAGAATGGATCGTGCGAATGAATTAGAATGGATTGTACGAATGAATTAGAATGGATACATTCGTGCGAATGAATTAGAATGGATCGGACGAATGAATTAGAATGGATTGTGCGAATGAATTAGAATGGATCGTATGAATGAATAAGAATGGATCGTACGAATGAATTAGAATGGATACATTCGAGTGAATGAATTAGAATAGATTGTAGGAATGAATTAGAATGGATCATATGAATGAATTAGAATGGATCGTGCGAATGAATTAGAATGGATTGTACGAATGAATTAGAATGGATACATTCGTGCGAATGAATTAGAAATGATCATACGAATGAATTAGAATGGATCGTACGAAAGGATTAGAATGGATCGTACGAATGGATTAGAATGGATCGTACGAATGGATTAGAATGGATCGTACGAATGGATTAGAATCGATCGTACAAATGAATTAGAATGGATCATGCGAATGAATTTGAATGGATCGTACGATTGAATTAGAATGGATCATATGAACGAATTAGAATGGATCGTATGAATGAATTAGAATGGATACATTCGTACGATCCATTCTAATTCATTCGTACGATCCATTCTTATTCATTCGTACGATCCATTCAAACGTACGAATGAATTAGAATGGATCATAGGAATGAATTAGAATGGATCGTGCAAATGAATTAGAATGGTTACATTCATGCGAATGAATTAGAACGGATCGTAGGAATGAATTAGAATGGATCGTACGAATGAATTAGAATGGTTACATTCGTGCGAATGAATTAGAATGGATCGTACTAATGGATTAGAATGGATCGTACGAATGGATTAGAATGGATCGTACAAATGAATTAGAATATATCGTGCGAATGAATTAGAATCGATCGTGCGAATGAATTAGAATGGATCATACGATTGAATTAGATTGGATTGTGCGAATGAATTAGAATGGATACATTGATGCGAATGAATTAGAATAGATCGTATGAATGAATTAGAATGGATCGTACGAATGAATTAGAATGGATCGTGCGAATGAATTAGAATGGATCGTGCGAATGAATTAGAATGGATCGTACGAATGAATTAGAATGGATACAATCGAGCGAATAAATTTGAATAGATCGTAGGAATGAATTAGAATGGATCGTACTAATGAATTAGAATGGATACATTCGTGCGAATGAATTAGAATGGATCGTACGAATGAATTAAAATGGATACATTTGTGCGAATGAATTAGAATGGATCGTACAAATGAATTAGAATGGATCGAAGGAATGAATTAGAATGGATCGTATGAATGAATTAGAATGGATCATACGAATGAATTAGAATGGTTACATTCATGCGAATAAATTAGAATGGATCCTACGAATGGATTAAAATGGATCGTACGATGTACGAATGAATTAGAATGGATCGTGCGAATGAATTAGAATGGATCGTACGAATGAATTAGAATGGATACATTTGTACGATGAATAAGAATGGAGCGTACGAATGAATTAGAATAGAGCGTATTAATGCCATTCGTACGATCCATTCTAATTCATTCGTACGATCCATTCTAATTCATTCGTACGATCCATTCTAATTCATCGCACAAATATATCCATTCTAATTCATTCGTACGATCCTTTCTAATTCATTCGCACGATCCATTCTAATTCATTCGTACGATCCATTCTAATTCGTTCATATGATCCATTCTAATTCATTCGTACGATCCATTCAAATTCTTTCGCATGATCTATTGTAATTCATTCGTACGATCCATTCTAATCCATTCTAATTCATTCATATGATCCATTCTAATTCGTTCGTACGATCCATTCTAATTCATTCACACAAATGTTTCTATTCTAATTCATTCGTACGATCCATTCTAATTCGTTCATACGATCTATTCTAATTCGTTCGTACGATCCATTCTAATTCGTTCGTACGATCCATTCTAATTCATTCGCACGATCTATTCTAATTAATTCTCACGAATATAACCTTTCTAATTCATTTATATGATCTATTCTAATTCATTCGTACGATCCATTCTAATCCATTCGTACGATCCATTCTAATTCATTCATACGATCCATTCTAATCCATTCGTACGATCCATTCTAATTCATTCGTACACTCCATTCTTATTCAGTCGCACAATCCATTCAAATCCATTCGTATGATCCATTCTAATTCATTCGTACGATCCATTTTAATTCATTCTCACAAATGTAACCTTTCTAATTCATTTGTACGATCCATTCTAATTCATTTGTACGATCCATTCTAATTCATTCGTATGATCCAATCTAATTCATTCGTACGATCCATTCTAATTCATTCGCACGATCTATTCTAATTCATTCGCTCGAATGTATCCATTTTAATTCATTCGTACGATCCATTCTAATGCATTCGTACGATCTATTCTAATTCTTTCGTACGATCCATTCTAATTCATTCGTATGATCTATTCTAATTCATTTGCACGATCGTAACCATTCTAATCCATTTGTACGATCCACTCTTATTCATTCCTAGGAATGTATCCATTCTAGTTCATTCATACGCTCCATTCTAATTCATTTGCACGCTCCATTCTTATTCATCGCACAAATGTATCCATTCTAATTCATTCGCACAATCCATTCTAATTCATTCGTACGATCCATTCTAATTCATTCGTATGATCCATTCTAACTCATTCGGTGGATCCATTCTAATTCATTCGTACGATCCATTCTAATTCATTCGCACGATCCATTCTAATTTATTCGTACGATCCATTCTAATTCATTCGTACGATCTATTCTAATTCATTCGCACGAATGTAACCATTCTAATTCATTCGTACGATTCATTCATTCGTATGAGCTATTCTAATTCATTCGTACGATCCATTCTAATTCATTCGTACGATCCATTCTAATCCATTCGTACGATCCATTCTAATTCATTCGTACGATCCATTCTAATTCATTCTCACAAATGTAACCTTTCTAATTCATTTGTACGATCCATTCTAATTCATTCATACGATCCATTCTAATCCATTCGTATGATCTATTCTAATTCATTCTAATTCATTCGTACGATCCATTCGTATGATCCATTCAAATTCATTCTTACAAATGTATCCATTTTAATTCATTCGTACGATCCATTCTAATTTATTCAGACGATCCATTCTAATTCATTCGTACGTTCCATTCTAATTCATTCGCATGAATATATCTATTCTAATTCTTTCGTATGATCCATTCTAATTTATTCGCATGATCTATTCTAAGTCATTCATACGATCCATTCTAATTCATTCGCACGATCCATTCTAATTTATTCGTACGATCCATTCTAATTCATTCGTACGATCTATTCTAATTCATTCGCACGATCCATTCTAATTCATTCGTACGATCCATTCTCACGAATGTACCCTTTATAATTCATTTGTATGATCCATTCTAATTCATTCGTACAAATGAATTTGAATGGATCGTACGAATGAATTAGAATAGATCGTACGAATGAATTAGAATGGATCGTACGAATAAATTAGAATGGATCGTGCGAATGAATTAGAATAGATCGTGCGAATTGTTCGGGGGATTTTCGCTGGTCCGTGCGGGCTGCCTGCAACACAAAGAAAAGAGAACGTGAGAACGGCTGGCTCCCTTAGGAGCGCAGACCCTCCGACGCTCAAGTCAGTCACGGTGGCACAACGTCGAGCTTTAGTGGACGAAAGTGGAAAGGAATAAGGTTTCCAACCTCTACTATGGAGCCTGGGTGTGAGCATTTATAGCAATCGGTGGCCTACCGTGGCCCGACACGTGGAGATTCTTCCGACGCCTTCTAGACCCCCCACGTTCTGGCTCGCGTGGGTCTGACAGTCCTTGGTACTCGCGCCCTGACATTCTGTCGTCAAGCCTGCCAGGCGGTTTGAGTGGGGGAGGGAATCTTTCTTGTCGTGGCCAGGTGGCCATTCTGGAATGCTCGAGTCTGGGTGGTCTCAGGGAGGAAGCAAAGGCCAGCTCGCCCGACACCGCTCTGTCCTTTCGCCCATATTTATCAAGAGTCGGACCTCGCGGGGGCAACCTCTTCGATAAACAGGGGTCAGGGCGAGCTTGTGCGAGCTCCTGAGAGAGCTTAGGCGAGCTCCTGGCCGCGTTTGGGCGAGCTCCTGGGAGAGCTTAGGCGGGCTCCTGAACGAACATGGGCGAGCTCCTGCGCGAGCTAGGCGAGCTCGTTCGAGAGCACGGGCGAGCTCCTACGCGAGCTAGGCAAGTTCATGCGAGAGCATGGGCGAGCTACTCAGCAAGCTCTTGACCTTGGGCGAGCTCCTGTGCGAGCATGGGCAAGCTCCTTAGCGAGCTCTTGGCCTTGAGCCCCTTCAGCCCAATGTGGATCTCGCTCCACTGCCAAGGTGATTTTAGTGAGCACGGGGGCGGGAACTCCTACGGGGTCTGGGAGGGGGCGAGCTGCACTCAGATACAAGGTGTCCATCCAGCTCCCTGTGGGGGCGAGCTTCTTGCGGGCTGGGGGTGAGCTGCACTCAGATACAAGGTGTCCATCCAGCTCCCTGTGGGGGCGAGCTTCTTGCGGGCTGGGGGTGAGCTGCACTCAGATACAAGGTGTCCATCCAGCTCCCTGTGGGGGCGAGCTTCTTGCGGGCTGGAAAGGGGGCACGCTCGGCTTCCGAGGGTTCCAGCTCCTGGATGGGCTCCCTCGAGAACTCTACCTCAGGTGCGTTTGCAATGCTACCCAAGATATGTGGTTTCTGACTACCCCCAACACGAATAAATTAGAATGGATCATACGAATGAATTAGAATAGATATATTCATGCGAATGAATTAGAATGGATCGTACGAATGAATTAGAATGGATCGTGCGAATGAATTAGAATGGATCGTATAAATAAATTAGAATGGATCGTATGAATGAATTAAAATGGATGCATTTGTGCGAATGAACTAGAATGGATCATACAATTGAATTTGAATGGATCGTACGAATAAATTAGAATGGATACATTTGTGCGATGAATAAGAATGGAGCGTACGAATGAATTAGAATGGAGCGTACGAATGAACTAGAATGGATACATTCGTGCGAATGAATTAGAATGGATCATATGAAAGAATTAGAATGGATCGTGCGAATGAATTAGAAAGGATCGTACGAATGAATTAGAATGGATATATTCGTGCCAATGAATTAGAATGGTTCGTACGAATGAATTCGACTGGATCGTACGAATAAATTAGAATGGATACATTTATGCAAATGAATTAGAATGGATCGTACGAACGAATTAGAATGGATCATACGAATGAATTAGAATGGATCGTACGAATGAATTAGAAATAAATTAGAATGGTTACATTCGTGCGAATGAATTAGAATGGATCGTACGAATGGATTAGAATGGATCGTACGAATGGATTAGAACGCATTGTACGAATGAATTAGAATAGATACATTTGTGCGAATGAATTAGATTGCATCGTACGAATGAATTTGAATGCATTCCAATTCATTCGTATGATCTAATTCTAATTCATTCGTACGATCCATTCTAATTCATTCGTACGATCCATTCTAATCCATTCGTACGATCCATTCTAATTCATTCGTACGATCCATTCTAATTCATTCGCACGAATGTATCCATTCTAATCCATTCTAATTCATTCGTACGATCTATTCTAATTCATTCGCACGAATGTAACCATTCTAATTCATTCGTACGATCCATTCTAATTCATTCGTATGATCCATTCTAATTCTTTCCTACGATCCATTCTAATTCATTCGCACGAATGTCTCCATTCTAATTCATTCGTACAATGCATTCTAATCCAGTCGTACGATCCATTCTAATCCATTCGTACGATCCATTCTAATTCATTCGCACGAATGTAACCATTCTAATTCATTCATATGATCCATTCTAATTCATTCGTACGATCCATTCTAATTCATTCGTTTGATCCATTCTAATTCATTCGTACGATCCATTCTAATTCATTTGCATAAATGTATCCATTCTAATTTATTCGTATGATCCAGTCTAATTCATTCGTACGATCCATTCAGATTCATTCTCACAAATGTATCCATTCGCACGATCCATTCTAATTCATTTGTACGATCCATTTTAATTCATTCGCATGATCCATTCTAATTCATTCGTATGATACATTCGTGCGAATAAATTAGAATGGATCGTACGAATGAATTAGAATGGATACATTCGAGCAAATGAATTAGAATGGATCATACGAATGAATTAGAATGGATCGTGCGAATGAATTAGAATGGATCGTGCGAATGAATTAGAATGGATCGTACGAATGAATTAGAATGGATCGTGCGAATAAATTAGAATGGATAGTGCGAATGAATTAGAATGGATCGTACGAATGAATTAGAATGGATCGTACGAATGAATTAGAATGGATCGTACGAATGAATTATAATGGATCGTACGAATGAATTAGAATGGATCGTGCAAATGATTTAGAATGGATCGTACAAATGCATTAGAATGGATCGTATGAACGAATTAGAATGGATCGTACGAATGAATTAGAATGGATACATTCGAGCGAATGAAGTAGAATGGATCGTACGAATGAATTAGAATGGATCATAGGAATGAATTAGAATGGATCGTGCAAATGAATTAGAATGGATACATTCGTGCGAATGAATTAGAATAGATCATACGAATGAATTAGAATGGATCGTAGGAATGAATTAGAATGGATCGTGCGAATGAATTAGAATGGATTGTACGAATGAATTAGAATGGATACATTCGAGTGAATGAATTAGAATAGATCGTTGGAATGAATTAGAATGGATCATACGAATGAATTAGAATGGATCGTATGAACGAATTATAATAGATCGTATGAATGAATTAGAATGGATACATTCGAGCGAATGAATTAAAATGGATCGTACGAATGAATTAGAATAGATCATAGGAATTAATTAGAATGGATCGTGCGAATGAATTAGAATGGATCGTACGAATGATTTACAATGGATCGTACGAATGAATTAGAATGGATTGTGCGAATGTATCTATTCTAATTCATTCATATGATCCATTCTAATTCATTCGTACGATCCATTCTAATTCATTCGTATGATCCATTCAAATTCATTCGTACGATCCATTCTAATTCATTTGCATGAATGTATCCATTCTAATTTATTCGTACGAATGAATTAGAATGGATCGTACGAACGAATTAGAATTAGAATGGTTACATTCGTTCGAATGAATTAGAATGGATCGTACAAATGGATTAGAATGAATCGTACGAATGGATTAGAACGCATTGTACGAATGAATTAGAATAGATACATTTGTGCGAATGAATTAGATTGCATCGTACGAATGAATTTGAGTGGATTGTACGAATGAATTAGAATAGATCGTACGAATGAATTTGAATAGATCATGCGAATGAATAAGAATGGATCGTATGAATGAATAAGAATGGATCGTACGAATGAATTTGAATGGATTGTACGAATGAATTAGAATGGATCGTACGAATGAATTAGAATGGATCATATGAATAAATTAGAATGGATCGTACGAATGAATTAGAATGGATACATTTGTGCGATTGAATTATAATGGATCGTACGAATGAATTAGAATGGATACATTCGAGCGAATGAATTAGAATAGATCGTAGGAATGAATTAGAATGGATCATACGAATGAATTAGAATGGATCGTGCGAATGAATTAGAATGGATTGTACGAATGAATTAGAATGGATACATTCAAACGAAAGAATTAGAATAGATCATAGGAATGAATTAGAATGGATCATACGAATGAATTAGATTGGATCATGCAAATGAATTAGAATGGATTGTACGAATGAATTAGAATGGATACATTCATGCGAATGAATTAGAATGGATCGGGCGAATGAATTAGAATGGATCGTACGATTCATTCTAATTCATTCGTACGATCCATTCTAATGCATTCGTACGATTCATTCTAATTCATTCGCACGATCCATTCTAATTCATTCGTATGATCAATTCTAATTCATTCGCACGATCCATTCTAATCCATTGGCACGATCCATTGTAATCCATTCGTATGATCCATTCTAATCCGTTCGTACGATCCATTCTAATTCATTCCTATGTATCCATTCTAATTCATTCGTACGATCCATTCTAATTCTTTCATACAATCCATTGTAATTCATTCGCACGATCCATTCTAATTCATTCATCCATTCTAATTCATTCCTACGATCTATTCTAATTCATTCGCTCGAATGTATCCATTCTAATTCATTCGTACGATCCATTCTAATCCATTCGTACAATCCATTCTAATTCATTCGCACGAATATAACCATACGGATCGTACGAATAAATTTTAATGGATACATTCGTGCGAATGAATTAGAATGGATCGTACAAATGCATTAGAATGGATTGTACGAATGAATTAGAATAGATCATGCGAATGAATTAGAATGGATTGTACGAATGAATTAGAATAGATACATTTGTGCGAATGAATTAGAATGGATCGTGCGAATGAATTAGAATGGATCGTACGAATGGATTAGAATGGATCGTACGAATGAATTAGAATGAATCATCCGAACGAATTAGAATGGTTACATTCGTGCGAATGAATTAGAATGGATCGTACGAATGGATTAGAATGAATCGTACGAATGGATTAGAATGGATCGTACGAATGGATTAGAATGGATCGTACAAATGAATTAGAAAGGTTACATTTGAGAGAATGAATTAGAATGGATCGTACGAATGAATTAGAATGGATCGTACGAATGGATTAGAATGGATCGTACGAATGGATTAGAATGGATCGTACGAATGAATTAGAATGGATCGTACAAATGAATTAGAAAGGTTACATTTGTGAGAATGAATTAGAATGGATCGTACGAATGAATTAGAATGGATCGTATGATCCATTCAAATTCATTCGCATGATCCATTCTAATTCATTCGTACGATCCTTTCTAATTCATTCTCATGAATGTAACCTTTCTAATTCATTTATATGATCCATTCTAATTCATTCGTACGATCCATTCTAATCAATTCGTACGATCCATTCTAATCTATTCATACGATCCATTCTAATTCATTCACACGAATTTAACCATTCTAATTCATTCGTAAGATCCATTCTAATTCATTCCTACGATCCATTCTAATTCATTCGCACGAATGTATCCATTCTAATTCATTTGCACGATCCATTCTAATTCATTCCTATGATCCATTCTAATTCATTCGTACGATCCATTCTAATTCATTCGCTCGAATGTATCCATTCTAATTCATTCGTACGATCCATTCTAATTCATTCGTACGATCCATTCTAATTCGTTCGTACGATCCATTCTAATTCATTCGTCCGATCCATTCTAATTCATTCGCACGAATGTATTAGAATGGATCAAATTCATTAGCTCGAATGTAACCTTTCTAATTTGAATGGATCGTACAAATGAATTAGAATGGATCATACGAATGAATTAGAATGGATCGTACGAATGAATTAGAATGGATACATTCGAGCGAATGAATTAGAATGGATCGTACGAATGAATTAGAATGGATCATAGGAATGAATTAGAATGGATACATTCGTGCGAATGAATTAGAATGGATCGTACGAATGAATTAGAATGGATCGTGCGAATGAATTAGAATGGATAGTGCGAATGAATTAGAATGGATCATACGAATGAATTAGAATGGATAGTATGAATGGATTAGAATGGATCGTACGAATGGATTAGAATGGATCATACAAATGAATTAGAAAGGTTACATTCATGAGAATGAATTAGAATGGATCGTGCGAATGATTTAGAATGGATCATAGGAATGAATTAGAATGGATCGTGCAAATGAATTAGAATGGATCGTACGAATGGATTAGAATGGATCGTATCGTATGAACAAATTAGAATGGATCGTGCGAATGAATTAGAATGGATCGTACGAATGAATTAAAATGGATACATTTGTACGAATGAATTAGAATGAATCATACGAATGAATTAGAATGGATCATACGAATGAATTAGAATACATCATGTGAATGAATTAGAATGGATCGTACGTTTGAATTAGATTGGATTGTGTGAATGAATTAGAATGGATACATTCGTGCGAATGAATTAGAATAGATCGTATGAATTAATTAGAATGGATCATACGAATGAATTAGAATGGATCGTGTGAATGAATTTGAATGGATCGTACGAATGAATTAGAATGGATTGTACGAATGAATTAGAATGAATCATACGAATGAATTAGAATGGATCGTGCGAATGAATTTGAATGGATCGTACGAATGAATTAGAATGAATCGTACGATCGATCCATTCTAATTTATTCGCACGATCTATTCTAATTCATTCGCACGAATGTATCCTTTCTAATTCATTCCTACGATCTATTCTAATTTAGAATGGATCGTACGAATGAATTAGAATAGATCATAGGAATGAATTAGAATCGATCATACGAATGAATTAGAATGGATCGTGCGAATGAATTAGAATTGATCATACGAATGAATTAGAATGGATCGGACGAATGAATTTGAATGGATATATTTATACGAATGAATTAGAATGGATCGTACGAATGAATTAGAATGGATCCACCGAATGATCGTACGAATGGATTAGAATGGATACATTCGTGCGAATGAATTAGAATGGATCCTATGAATGAATTAGAATGGATCGTACGAATGAATTAGAATGGATCGTACAAATGAATTAGAAAGGTTACATTTGTGAGAATGAATTAGAATGGATCGTACGAATGAATTAGAATGGATCGTACGAATGAATTAGAATGGATCGGACGAATGAATTAAAATGAATCGTACGATCCATTCTAATTCATTCTCACAAATGTAACCTTTCTAATTCATTTGTACGATCCATTCTAATTCATTCGTACGATCCATTCTAATTCATTCGCACGATCCATTCGAATTAATTCGTACTATCCATTCTAATTCTTTCGCACGATCCATTCTAATTCATTCATACGATCCATTCTAATTTATTCGCTCGAATGTAACCATTCTAATTCATTCGTACGATCCATTCTAATTTATTCCAACGATCCATTCTAATTCATTCTCACGAATGTATCCATTCTAATTCATTTGCACGATCCATTCTAATTCATTCGTACGATCCATTCTATTTCACTCCTATGATCATACGAATTTATTCGCAAGAATGTATCCATTCTTATTTATTCGTACGAATGTATCCATTCTAATTCATTTGCACGATCCATTCTAATTCATTCGTATGATCGATCCATTCTAATTTATTCACACGATCTATTCTAATTTATTCGCACGAATGTATCCATTCTAATTCATTCGTACGAACCATTCTAATTCATTCGTATGATCCATTCTAATTCATTCGCTCGAATGTATCCATTCTAATTCATTCGTATGATCCATTCTAATTCATTCATACGATCCATTCTAATTCATTCGCATAAGCCATTCGTACGATCCATTCTAATTCATTCACACGAATGAATTTGAATGGATCGTACGAATGAAATAGAATGGATCGTACGAATAATTAGAATGGATACATTCGTGCAAATAAATTAGAATAGATCGTGCGAATAAATTAGAATGGATCGATCGTACGAATGAATTAGAATGGATCGTGCGAATGAATTAGAATGGATCGTACGAATAAATTAGAATTGATCGTACGAATGAATTAGAATGGATACATTTGTGAGAATGAATTAGAATGGATCGTACGATCTATTCTTATTCATTCCGCTTGAATATATCCATTCTAATTCATTCGTACGATCCATTCTAATTCATTCGCACGATCCGTTCTAATTCATTTCTATGATCCATTCTAATTAATTCGCACGAATGTAAGCATTCTAATTTATTCGTACGATCCATTCTAATTCATTCCTACGATCCATTCTAATTCATTCGCACGAATGTACCCATTATAATTCATTTGAACGATCCATTCTAATTCATTCCTATGATCTATTCTAATTCATTCGTACGATCCATTCTAATTCATTCGCTCGAATGTATCCATTCTAATTCATTCGTACGATCCATTCTAATTCATTTGTACGATCCATTCTAATTCAATCGCATGATCCATTCATACGATCCATTCTAATTCATTCACATGAATGAATTTGAATGGATCGTACGAATGAATTAGAATGGATCGTACGAATGAATTAGAATGGATACATTCGTGTGAATGAATTAGAATAGATTGTGCGAATAAATTAGAATGGATCGATCGTACGAATGAATTAGAATGGATCGTGCGAATAAATTAGAATGGATCGAACGAATGAATTAGAATGGATACATTCGAGCGGAATGAATTAGAATGGATCGTACGATCCACTCTAATTCATTCTCACAAATGTATCCATTGTAATTCATTCGTACGATCCATTCTAATTCATTCGCACGATCCATTCTAATTCATTCGCACGAATATATCCATTCTAATTCATTCGCATGATCCATTCTAATTCATTCCTATGATCCATTCTAATTCATTCGTACGATCCATTTTAATTCATTCTCACAAATGTAACCTTTCTAATTCATTTGTACTATCCATTCTAATTCATTCGTACGATCCATTCTAATCCATTCGTACGATCCATTCTAATCCATTCGTACTATCCATTCTAATTCATTCGTAGGAATGAATTAGAATGGATACATTTGTACGAATGAATTAGAATGGATACATTCGAGCGAATGAATTAGAGTTGATACATTCATACGACTGAATTAGAATGGATTGTAAGAATGAATTAGAATGGATCGTACGAATGAATAAGAATGGATCGTACGAATCCATTCTAATGGATCGTACGAATGAATTAGAATGGATCGAGCGAATGAATTAGAATGGTTCGTACGAATGAATTAGAATGGATCGTACGAATGAATTAGAATGGATATATTCGTGCGAATGAATTAGAATGGATCGTGCGAATGAATTAGAATGGATCATACGAATGAATTAGATTGGATACATTTGTGAGAATGAATTAGAATGGATCGTACGATCCATTCTAATTCATTCCGCTCGAATGTATCAATTCTAATTCATTCGTTCGATCCATTCTAATTGATTCGTACGATCCATTCTAATTCATTCGTACGATCCATTCTAATTCATTCGCACGATCCATTCTAATTCATTCGTATGATCGATCCATTCTAATTTATTCGCACGATCTATTCTAATTCATTCGCACGAATGTATCCATTCTAATTCATTCGTACGATCCATTCAAATTCATTCGTGCGAATGAATTAGAATGGATCATACGAATGGATCATGCGAATGAATTAGAATGGATCGTACGAATGAATTAGAATGGATAGTACGAATGAATTAGAATGGATACATTCGAGCGAATGAATTAGAATGGATCGTACGAATGAATTAGAATTGATCATATTAATGAATTCGAATGGATCGTGCAAATGAATTAGAATGGATATATTCGTGCGAATGAATTAGAATGGATCGTAGGAATGAATTAGAATGGATCGTACAAATGAATTAGAATTGATCGTGCAAATGAATTAGAATGGATCATACGAATGGATTAGAATGGATAGTACGAATAAATTAGAATGGATCGTACGAATGAATTAGAATGGATCGTACGAATGAATTAGAATGGATCGTACAAATGAATTAGAAAGGTTACATTCGTGAGAATAAATTAGAATGGATCGTACAAATGAATTAGAATGGATCATGTGAATGAATTTGAATGGATTGTATGAATGAATTAGAATGGATCGAACAAATGAATTAGAATGGATACATTCGAGCGAATGAATTATAATAGATCGTAGGAATGAATTAGAATGGATCATACGAATGAATTAGAATGGTCACATTCGTGCGAATGAATTAGAATGGATCGTACGAATGGATTAGAATGGATCGTACGATCCATTCGAATTCATTCGTACGATTCATTCATTCGTATGAGCTATTCTAATTCATTCGTACGATCCATTCTAATTCATTCGTTCGATCCATTCTAATCCATTCGTATGATCCATTCTAATTCATTGCTACAATATATTCTAATTCATTCGCTCGAATGTATCCATTCTAATTTATTCGTTCGATCCATTTTAATTCATTCGTACGATCCATTCAAACTCATTCGCACGAATGTAACTATTCTAATTCATTCGTACGATCCATTCTAATTCATTCGTACGATCCATTCTAATTCATTTGTATAAATGTATCCATTCTAATTCATTCGCACGATCCATTCTAATTCATTTGCACGATCCATTCTAATTCATTCGTATGAACCATTCTAATTCATTCGTACGATCCATTCTAATTCATTCATACGATCCATTCTAATTCATTCGTTCGATCCATTCTAATTCATTCGTTCGATCCATTCTAATTCATTTGCATGAATGTAACCATTCTAATTCATTCGTACAATGCGTTCTAATCCATTTGTACGATCCATTGTAATCCATTCGTACGATCCATTCTAATTCATTCGCACGAATGTAACCATTCTAATTCATTCATATGATCCTTTCTAATTCATTCGTACGATCCATTCTAACTCATTCGTACGATCCATTCTAATTCATTCGTACGATCCATTCTAATTCATTCGCACGACCCTTTCTAATTCATTCGTACGATCCATTCTAATTCATTCGCACAAATGTATCCATTCTAATACATTCATACGATCCATTCTAATTCATTCGCACAATCCATTCTAATTCATTCGTACGATCCATTGTAATTCATTCGTATAATCCATTCTAATTCATTCGCACGATCCATTCTAATTCATTCGTACGATCCATTCTAATTCATTCGCTCGAATGTATCCATTCTAATTCATTCGTACGATCCATTCTAATTCATTCGTACAAATGTATCCATTCTAATTCATTTGTACGATCCATTCTAATTCATTCGTACGATCCATTCTAATTCATTCGTACGATCCATTCAAATTCATTCGCACGATCCATTCTAATTCATTCGTACGATTCATTCTAATTCATTCGTACGATCCATTCAAATTCATTCGAATGTGTCCATTCTAATTCATTCGTTCGATCCATTCTAATTCATTTGTACGATCAATTCTAATTTATTCGCACAATCCATTCTAATTCATTTGTACGATCCATTCTAATTCATTCACACGATCCTTTCTAATTCATTCTTACAATCCATTCTAATTCATTCCTACAATCCATTCTAATTCATTCGCACGAATGTATCCATTCTAATTCATTTGCATGATCCATTCTAATTCATTCCTATGATCCATTCTAATTCATTTGTACGATCCATTCTAATTCATTCGCTCGAATATATCCATTCTAATTCATTCGTACGATCCATTCTAATTCATTCGTACAAATGTATCCTTTCTAATTCATTCGTACGATCCATTCTAATCCATTCGTACGATCCATTCTAAACCATTCGTACGATCCATTCTAATTCATTCACACGAATGTAACCATTCTAATTCATTCATACGATCCATTCTAATTCATTCGCACAATCCATTCTAATTCATTCGTACGATCCATTCTATTTTATTCGCACGATCCATTCTAATTCATTCCTATGATCCATTCTAATTCATTCATACGATCCATTCTAATTCATTCGCACGAATGTATCCATTCTAATTCATTTGTACGATCCATTTTAAAATGGATCGTACAAATGAATTATAATGGATCGTGCGAATGAATTAGAATGGATCGTACGAACGAATTAGAATGGATCGTACGAACGAATTAGAATGGATCGTACGAACGAATTAGAATGGATCGTATGAACGAATTAGAATGGATCGTACGAATGAATTAGAATGGATACATTCGAGCGAATGAATTAGAATTGATCGTACGAATAAATTAGAATGGATCATAGGAATGAATTAGAATGGATACAATCGAGCGAATGAATTAGAATGGATCGTACGAATGAATTAGAATGAATCATAGGAATGAATTAGAATGGATCGTGCAAATGAATTAGAATGGATCGTACGAATGAATTAGAATTGTTACATTCGTGCGAATGAATTAGAATGGATCGTACGAATGGATTAGAATGGATCGTACGAATGGATTAGAACGCATTGTACGAATGAATTAGAATAGATACATTTGTGCGAATGAATAAGAATGGATCGTACGAATGAATTAGAATGGATCGTACGAAAGAATTAGAATGGATCGTACGAATGAATTAGAATGGATCATACGAATGAATTAGAATCGATCGTGAGAATGAATTAGAATGGATCGTACGAATGAATTAGAATGGATACATTCGAGCGAATGAATTAGAATAGATCGTAGGAATGAATTAGAATAGATCATACGAATGAATTAGAATGGATCGTGCAAATGAATTAGAATGGATTGTACGAATGAATTAGAATGGATACATTCGTGCAAATGAATTAGAATGGATCGTACGATTTATTCTAATTCATTCGTACGATCCATTCTAATGCATTCGTACGATTCATTCTAATTCATTCGCACGATTCA
The DNA here is from genome assembly GCA_947650365.1 of Chamaelirium japonicum. Classification (NCBI taxonomy): domain Eukaryota; kingdom Viridiplantae; phylum Streptophyta; class Magnoliopsida; order Liliales; family Melanthiaceae; genus Chamaelirium; species Chamaelirium japonicum. The sequence goes on along the minus strand of CANTAL010000085.1, from coordinate 939,193 downwards.
TTCGAATGGATTAGAATGAATTAGAATGTACGATCCACTCTAATTCATTCGTACAATGCGTTCTAATCCATTCGTACGATCCATTCTAATCCATTCGTACGATCCATTCTAATTCATTCACACGAATGTAACCATTATAATTCATTCGTACGATCCATTCTAATTCATTCCTACGATCCATTCTAATTCATTCGCACGAATGTATCCATTCAAATTTATTTGCACGATCCATTCTAATTCATTCCTATGATCCATTCTAATTCATTCGAATGATCCATTCTAATTCATTCGCACAATCTATTCTAATTCATTCGTACAATCCATTCTAATTCATTTGTACGAATGAATTAGAATGGATCGTACGAATAGATTAGAATGGATCGTACGAATGAATTAGAATAGATCGTACGAACGAATTAGAATGGATCGTATGAACGAATTAGAATGGATCGTATGAATGAATTAGAATAGATACATTCGACCGAATGAATTAGAATGGATCGTACGAATGAATTAGAATGGATCGTACGAATGAATTAGAATGGATCATGCAAATGAATTAAAATGGATTGTACGAATCAATTAGAATGGTTACATTCGTGCGAATGAATTAGAATGGATCGTACGAATGAATTAGAATGGATCGTGCGAATGAATTAGAATTGATCATACGAATGAATTAGAATGGATCGTACGAATGGATTAGAACGCATTGTACGAATAAATTAGAATAGATACATTTGTGCGAATGAATTAGATTGCATCGTACGAATGAATTTGAATGGATTGTACGAATGAATTAGAATGGATCGTACGAATGAATTAGAATGGATCATGCGAATGGATTAGAACGCATTGTACGAATAAATTGGAATGGATTGTACGAATGAATTAGAATGGATCGTATGAATGGATTAGAACGTATTGTACGAATAAATTAGAATAGATACATTTGTGCGAATGAATTAGATTGAATCGTACGAATGAATTAGAATGGATCGTACGAATGAATTAGAATGGATCATGCGAATGAATTAGAATGGATCGTACAAATGAATTAGAATGGATTGTACGAATAAATCAGAATTGATCGTGCGAATGAATTAGAATGGATCGTACGAAAGAATTAGAATGGATCGTACGAATGAATTAGAATAGATCATACGAATGAATTAGAATCGATCGTGCGAGTAAATTAGAATGGATCGTACGAATGAATTAGAATGGATACATTCATACGAATGAATTAGAATGGATCATATGAAAGAATTAGAATGGATCGTGCGAATGAATTAGAATGGATCGTGCGAATGAATTAGAATGGATCGTACGAACGAATTAGAATGGATCGTGCAAATGAATTAGAATGGATCGTATGAATAAATTAGAATGGATCGTACGAATGAATTAAAATGGATATATTTGTGCGAATGAATTAGAATGGATCATACGATTGAATTTGAATGGATCGTACGAATGAATTACAATGGATACATTTGTGCGAATTAATAAGAATGGATCATGCGAATGAATTAGAATTGATACATTCATGCGAATGAATTAGAATGGATTGTGCGAATGAATTAGAATGGATTGTGCGAATGAATTAGAACGCATTGTACGAATAAATTAGAATAGATCGTACGAATAGATTAGAATGGATCGTACAAATGAATTAGAATGGATCGTACGAATGAATTAGAATGGATCGTACGAATGTATTAGAATGGATACATTTGTGCGAATGAATTAGAATGGATCATACGATTGAATTAGAATGGATCGTACGAATGAATTAGAATGAATTGTACCAATGAATTAGAATGAATCATGCGAATGAATTAGAATAGATCGTACGAATGAATTAGAATGGATCGTACGAATGAATTAGAATGGATCGTACGAATGAATTTGAATGGATCGTGCGAATGAATTAGAATGGATCGTACGAATGAATTAGAATGGATCGTACGAATGAATTAGAATGGATCGTACGAATGAATAAGAATGGATCGTACGAATGAATTAGAATGGATCGTACGAATTTATCCATTCTAATTCATTCGTACGATCCATTCTAGTTCGTTCATATGATCCATTCTAATTCATTCGTACGATCCATTCTAATTCATTCGCACAAATGTATCCATTCTAATTCATTCGTACGATCCATTCTAATTCATTCGCACGATCCATTCAAATTCATTCGTACGATCCATTCTAATTCATTCGTACGATCCATTCTAATTCATTCGCACAATCCGTTCTAATTCATTCCCACAATCTGTTCTAATTCATTCGCACAATCCATTCTAATTCATTCGCACGAATGTATCCATTCTAATTCATTCGCACGACCCATTCTAATTAATTCACACAAATGTATCCATTCTAATTCATTCGTACGATACATTCAAATTCAATCGTATGATCCATTCTAATTTATTCGTACAAATGTATCCATTTTAATTTATTCGTACGATCCATTCTAATTTATTCATACGATCCATTCTAATTCATTTGCACGATCCATTCTAATTCGTTCGTAAGATCTATTCTAATTGGTTCGTACGATCTATTCTAATTCATTCGCACGATCCATTCTAATTCATTCGCACGATCCATTCTAATTCTTTGATATGATCCATTCTAATTCATTCGCACGAATGTATCCATTCTAGTTCATTCGTACGCTCTATTCTAATTCATTCGTACGCTCCATTCTTATTCATCGCACAAATGTATCCATTCTAATTCATTCGTACGATCCATTCTAATTCATTCGCACGATCGATTCTAATTCATTCGTATAATCCATTCTAATTCATTCGTACGATCCATTCTAATTATTTCATACGATCCATTCTAATTCATTCGCACGATCTATTCTAATTCATTCGTACAATCCATTCTAATTCATTCGTACGATCCATTCTAATTAATTCGCACAATCCATTCTAATTCATTCGTACGATCCATTCTAATTCATTCGTACGATCCATTCTAATTCATTCGCTCGAATGTATCCATTCTAATTCATTCGTACGATCCATTCTTGTTCGTTCATGCGATCCATTCTAATTCGTTCGTACGATCCATTCTAATTCATTCGTACGATCCATTCTAATCCATTCGTACGATCCATTCTAATTCATTCGTACGATCCATTCTAATTCATTTATGCAAATGAATTAGAATGGATACATTCGTGCGAATGAATTAGAATGGATCGTAGGAATGAATTAGAATGGATCGTCTGAATGAATTAGAATGGTTACATTCGTGTGAATGAATTAGAATGGATCGTACGAATGGATTAGAATGGATCGTACGAATGGATTAGAACGCATTGTACGAATGAATTAGAGTGGATCGTACATTCTAATTCATTCTAATCCATTCGAATGAATCGTGCGAATGAATTAGAATGAATCGTACGAATGCATTAGAATGGATCGTAAGAATGAATTAGAATGAATCGTACAATCCATTCTAATTCATTCGTCCAATCCACTCTAATTCATTTGCACGAATGTATTCATTCTAATTTATTCGTACAATATATTTTAATTCATTTGTATGATCCATTCTAATTCATTCGTATGATACATTCTAATTCATTCCTACGATCTATTCTAATTCATTCGCTCGAATATATCCATTCTAATTCATTCGTACGATCCATTCAAATTCATTCTCATGATCGATTCTAATTCGTTCGTATGATCCATTCTAATTCATTCGTACGATCCATTCTAATTCTTTTGTACGATCCTTTCTAATTCAAATGTAACTATTCTAATTCATTCGTACAATGCGTTCTAATCCATTCGTACGATCCATTCTAATTCATTCGCACGAATGTAACCATTCTAATTCATTCATACAATCAATTCTAATTCATTCCTACGATCCTATCTATATCATTCGCACGAATGTATCCATTCTAATTCATTTGCACTATCCATTCTGATTCATTTCTATGATCCATTCTAATTCATTCGTACGATCCATTCAAATTCATTCGCTCGAATGTATCCATTCTAATTCATTCGTACGATCCATTCTAATTCGTTCATACGATCCATTCTAATTCGTTCGTACGATCCATTCTAATTCATTCGCACGATCCATTCTAATTCATTTGTACGATCCATTTTAATTCATTCGCATGATCTATTCTAATTCATTCGTATGATACATTCGTGCGAATGAATTAGAATGGATCGTATGAATAAATTAGAATGGATCGTACGAATGAATTAGAATGGATCGTATGAATGAATTAGAATGGATCGTACAAATGAATTAGAATGGATCGTACGATTCATTCTAATTCATTCGTACGATCCATTCTAATGCATTCGTACGATTCATTCTAATTCATTCACACGATCCATTCTAATTCATTCGTATGATCCATTCTAATTTATTTGCACGAATATATGATCCATCCTAATTTATTCGCAAGAATGTGTCCATTCTAATTCATTCATACGCTCCATTCTTATTCATCACACAAATGTATCCATTCTAATTTATTCGTACGATCCATTCAAATTCAATCGTATGATCCATTCTAATTCATTCGCACGAATGTATCCATTCCAATTCATTCGTACGATCAATTCTAATTCATTCGCATGATCCATTCTAACTCATTCGGTGGATCCATTCTAATTCATTCGTATGATCTATTCTAATTCATTCGCACGATCCATTCTAATTTATTTGTACGATCCATTCTAATTCATTCGTACGATCTATTCTAATTCATTCGCATGATCCATTCTAATTCATTCGTACGATCCATTCTAATTCATTCGTACAATCCATTCAAATTCATTCGGACGATGCAATCTAATTGATTCGCACAAATGTATCTATTCTAATTCATTCGTACGATCCATTCTAATTCGTTCATACGATCCATTTTAATTCGTTCGTACAAATGAATTAGAATGGATCGTACGAATGAATTAGAATGGATCATGCGAATGAATTAGAATGGATTGTACGAATGAATTAGAATAGATACATTTGTGCGAATGAATTAGAATGGATCGTGCGAATGAATTAGAATGGATCGTACGAATGGATTAGAATGGATCGTACGAATGAATTAGAATGGATCGTACGAACGAATTAGAAAGGTTACAATCGTGAGAATGAATTAGAATGGATCGTACGAATGAATTAGAATGGATCATGCGAATGAATTTGAATGGATCGTACGAATGAATTAGAATGGATCGAACGAATGAATTAGAATGGATACATTTGAGCGAATGAATTAGAATAGATCGTAGGAATGAATTAGAATGGATCATACGAATGAATTAGAATGGATCGTAGGAATGAATTAGAATGGATCATACGAATGAATTAGAATGGATCGTGCGAATGAATTAGAATGGATTGTACGAATGAATTAGAATGGATACATTCGTGTGAATGAATTAGAATGGATCGGACGAATGAATTAGAATGGATCGTACGATTCATTCTAATTCATTCGTACGATCCATTCTAATGCATTCGTACAATTCATTCTAATTCATTCTAATTCATTCGCACGATCTATTCTAATTCATTCGTATGATCCATTCTAATTTATTTGCACGGATATACGATCCATTCTAATTTATTCGCAAGAATGTATCCATTCTAATTCATTCATACAATCCATTCTAATTTATTCGTACAAATGTATCCATTCTAATTTCTAATTCATTCGTACGATCCATTCTAATGCATTCGTACGATTCATTCTAGTTTCATTCGCACGATCCATTCTAATTCATTCGTACAATCCATTCTAATTCATTTGCACGATCCATTCTAATTCATTCCTATGATCCATTCTAATTTATTCGTACGATCCATTCTAATTCATTCGCTCGAATGTATCCATTCTAATTCTTTCATATGATCCATTCTAATTCATTCGCATGAATGTGTCCATTCAAGTTCATTCGTACGCTCCATTCTAATTCATTCGTACGCTCCAATCTAATTCATTCATACAATCCATTCTAATTCATTCGCACGAATGTATCCATTCTAATTAATTTGTACGATCCATTCTAATTCATTCGTCTGATCCATTCTAATTTATTCGTTCAAATATATCCATTCTAATTCATTCGTTCGATCCAGTCTAATTCATTGGTACGATCCATTCTAATTCATTCGCACGAATATATCCATTCTAATTCATTCGTACAATCCATTCTAATTCATTCGTACGAATGAATTAGAAAGGATACATTCGAGCGAATGAATTAGAATAGATCGTATGAATGAATTAGAATGGATCGTATAAATGAATTAGAATGGATCGTACAAATGAAATAGAATGGATCGTACAAATGAATTAGAATGGATCGAACGAATGAATTAGAATGGATACATTCGAGTGAATGAATAAGAATGTATCATACGAATGAATTAGAATGGATTGTGCGAATGAATTAGAATGGATCGTACAAATGAATTAGAATAGATCATAGGAATGAATTAGAATGGATCGTACGAATGAATTAGAATTGATCATGCGAATGAGTTAGAATGGATCGTACGAATAAATTAGAATGGATACATTCGTGCGAATGAATTAGAATGGATTGTGCGAAAGAATTAGAATGGATCGTATGAATGTATCCATTTTAATCCATTCGTACGATCCATTCTAAACCATTCGTACGATCCATTCTAATTGATTCCTACGATCCATTCTAATTCATTCGCACGATCCATTCTAATTCATTCGCACGATCCATTCTAATTCATTCGTACGATCCATTCTAATTCATTCGTACGATCCATTCTTACTCATTCGCACAAATGTATCCATTCTAATTCAGTCGTACGATCCATTCTAATTCATTCGTACGATCGATTCTAATCCATTCGTACGATCCATTCTAATTCATTCTCACGATCCATTCTAATTCATTCGTACGATCCATTCTAATTCATTCATACGATCCATTCTAATTCATTCGCATGATCCATTCAAATTCATTCGTACGAATGTATCCATTCTAATTCATTCGTTCGATCCATTCTAATTCATTCGTACGAATGTATCCACTCTAATTCATTCGCACGATCCATTCTAATTCATTCGTACGAATGTATCCATTCTAATTCATTCGTTCGATCCATTCTAATTCATTCGTACGATCCATTCAAAAATTCATTCTCACAAATGTAACCTTTCTAATTCAATTGTACGATCCATTCTAATTCATTCGTACGATCCATTCTTATTCATTCATACGATCCATTCAAATTTATTCGCATGATCCATTCTAATTCATTCGTACGATCCATTCTAATTCATTCTCATGAATGTAACCTTTCTAATTCATTTGTATGATCCATTCTAATTCATTCGCACGATCTATTCTAATTCATTCGCACGATCCATTCTAATTCATTCGTTCGATCCATTCTAACTCATTCGCACGAATATATCCATTCTAATTCATTCGTACGATCCATTCAAATTCATTCACACGATCCATTCTAATTCATTCGTATGATTCATTCTAATTCATTCGTACGATCCATTCTAATTCATTCGCACGAATGTAACCATTCTAATTCATTCGTACGATCCATTCTAATTCATTCGTCCGATCCATTCTAATTCATTTGTACGATCCTATCTAATTCATTCGCACAAATGTATCCATTCTAATTCATTCGTACGATCCATTCTAATTCATTCGTATGATCAATTCTAATTCATTCGCACGATCCATTCTAATTCATTCGTACGATCCATTCTAATTCATTCGCACGAATGTATCCATTCTAATTCATTCGTACAATCCATTCTAATTCATTCGTACGATCCATTCTAATTCATTCGCATGAATGTATCCATTCTAATTCATTCGCACGAATGTAACCATTCTAATTCATTCGCACGATCCATTCTAATTCATTCGTACGATCCATTCTAATTCATTCGCATGAATGTAACCATTCTTATTCATTCATATGATCCATTCTAATTCATTCGTATGATCCATTCTAATTCATTCGTACGATCCATTCTAATTCATTTGCATGAATGTATCCATTCTAATTTATTCGTATGATCCAGTCTAATTCATTCGTACGATCCATTCTAATTCATTCGCACGAATATATCTATTCTAATTTATTCGTACGATCCATTCTAATTCATTCGTACAATCTATTCTAATTCATTCGTATGATCCATTCTAATTTATTCGTTCAAATGTATCCATTTTAATTCATTCGTACAATCCGTTCTAATTCATTCGTACGATCCATTCTAATTCATTCGTTCGATCAATTCTAATTCATTTGTACGATCCATTCTAATTCATTCGCACAAATTTATCCATTTTAATTCATTCATATGATCCATTCTAATTTATTCATACGATCCATTCTAGTTCATTCGCACGATCCATTCTAATTCATTTGTACAATCCATTCTAATTCATTCGCACACAAATATAACCTTTCTAATTCATTTGTACGATCCATTCTAATTTATTCGTATGATCCATTCTAATCCATTCGTACGATCCATTCTAATCGATTCGTACGATCCATTCTAATTCATTCTTAGGAATGAATTAGAATGGATACATTCATGCGAATGAATTAGAATGGATACTTACGAATGAATTAGAATGGACCGTACGAACGAATTAGAATGGATCGTATGAACGAATTAGAATGGATCGTACGAATGAATTAGAATGGATACATTCGAGCGAATGAATTAGAATGGATCGTACGAATGAATTAGAATGGATCATAGGAATGAATTAGAATGGATCGTGCAAATGAATTAGAATGGATACATTCGTGCGAATGAATTAGAATAGATCGTAGGAATGAATACAAATGGATTAGAATGGATCGTACGAATGAATTAGAATAAATCGTACAAATGAATTAGAAAGGTTACATTTGTGAGAATGAATTAGAATGGATCGTATGAATGAATTAGAATGGATCGTACGATTGGATTAGAATGGATCGTACGAATGGATCAGAATAGATCGTACGAATGAATTAGAATGGATACATTCGTGCGAATGAATTAGAATGGATTGTATGAATGAATTAGAATGGATCGTACGAATGAATTAGAATGGTTACATTCGTGCGAATGAATTAGAATGGATCGTACGAATGAATTAGAATGGATACATTCGAGCGAATGAATTAGAATAGATCGTACGAATGAATTAGAATGGATCCTACAAATGAATTAGAAAGGTTACATTTGTGAGAATGAGTTAGAATGGATCGTATGAATGAATTAGAATGGATTGCACGAATGAATTAGAATGGATCATACGAATGAATTGGAATGGATCGTACGAATGAATTAGAATGGATACATTCATGCAAATGAATTAGAATGGATCGTACGGATGAATTAGAATGGATCATACGAACGAATTAGAATGGATCGTGCGAATGAATTAGAATGGATCGTACGAATGAATTAGAATGGATCATACAAATGAATTAGAAAGGTTACATTCGTGAGAATGAATTAGAATGGATCGTATGAATGAATTAGAATGGATCATACGAATGAATTTGAAAGGATACATTCTAGCGAATGAATTAGAATGGATCATACGAATGAATTAGAATGGATACATTCATGTGCACAAAGGTATCCATTCTAATTCATTCGTACAATTAGAATGGATCATTCGAATGAATTAGAATGGATCGTATGAATGAATTAGAATGGATACATTCGAGCGAATGAATTAGAATGGATCGTACGAATGAATTAGAATGGATTGTGCGAATGAATTAGAATGGATCGTACGAATAAATTAGAATGGATCCACCGAATGAATTAGAATGGTTACATTTGTGCGAATGAATTAGAATGTATCATGCGAATGAATTAGAATGGATCGTATGAATGAATTAGAATGGTTACATTCATGCGAATGAATTAGAATGGATCGTACGAATGAATTAGAATGGATCGTACGAATGAATTAGAATGGATACATTCGAGCGAATGAATTAGATTTGATCATATGAATGAATTAGAATGGATCATACGAATGAATTAGAATGGATCGCTCGAATGGATCCATTCTAATTAGAATGGATCATACGAATGAATTAGAATGGATCGTACAAATGAATTAGAATGGATTGTGCGAATGAATTAGAATGGATCCATTCTAATTAGAATGGATCGTTCGAATGAATTAGAATCGATTCATTCATACGATCCATTCAAATTCATTCGCATGATCCATTCTAATTCATTCACACGAATGTATCCATTCTAATTCATTTGCACGATCCATTCTAATTCATTCCTATGATCCATTCTAATTCATTCGTACGATCCATTCTAATTAGAATGGACCCATTCGAGCGATCCATTCTAATTCATTCGTACGATCCATTCTAATTCAGTCGTATGATCAATTCTAATTCATTCGCACGATCCATTCTAATTCATTCGTACGATCCATTCTAATCCATTAGTACGATCCATTCTAAACCATTCGTACGATCCATTCTAATTCATTCACACGAATGTAACCATTCTAATTAATTCATACGATCCATTCTAATTCATTCGTACGATCCATTCTAATTCATTCGAATGATCAGTTCTAATTCATTCGCACGATCCATTCTAATTCATTCGTACGATCTATTCTAATTCATTCGCACGAATGTAACCATTCTAATTCATTCGTACGATCCATTCTAATTCATTCGCATGATACATTCTAATTCATTCGCACAAATGTAACCATTCTAATTCATTCGGTGGATCCATTCTAATTCATTCGTATGATCCATTCTAATTCATTCTCACGAATGTAACCTTTCTAATTCATTTGTATGATCCATTCTAATTCATTCGTACGATCCATTCTAATCCATTCGTACGATCCATTCTAATCCATTCATACGATCCATTCTAATTCATTCGTATGATCCATTCTAATTCATTCGCACGATCCATTCTAATTCATTCGCTCGAATGTATCCATTCTAACTCATTCGTACGATCCATTCTAATTCATTCGTACGATCCATTCTAATCCATTCGTACGATCCATTCTAATTCATTCGTATAATGCATTCTAATCCATTCGTACGATCCATTCTAATTCATTTGTACGATCCATTCTAATTCATTCGTACGATCCATTCTAATCCATCCTAATTCATTCGCTCGAATGTATCCATTCTAATTCATTCGTACGATCCATTCTTATTCATTCATACGATCCATTCTAATGCATTCGCACGATCCATTCTAATCTATTCGTACGATCCATTGTAATTCATTCGTACGATCCATTCAAATTCATTCGCATGATCCATTCTCATTCATTCGTACGATCCATTCTAATTCATTCGTATGAGCTATTCTAATTCATTCTTACGATACATTCTAAGTCATCCGTACGATCCATTGTAATTCATTCATACAATCCATTCAGATTCATTCGCACAAATGTATCCATTCAAATTCATTCGTACGATCCCTTCTAATTAATTCGCACGATCCATTCTAATTCAGTCGTATGAATGTATCCATTTTAATTCATTCGTACGATCCATTCTAATTCATTCATACGATCTAATTCATTCGTACGATCCATTCTAATTCATTCGTACGATCGATTCAAATTAGAATGGATCGATCGATTCTAATTCATTCGCACGATCCGTTCTAATTCATTCATACAATCCATTCAGATTCATTCGCACAAATGTATCCATTCAAATTCATTCGTATGATACATTCTAATTCATTCGTACGATCCATTCCATTCGCACGATCCATTCTAATTCATTCGTATGATCCATTCTAATTCATTCGTATGATCCATTCTAATTCATTCCTATGATCTATTCTAATTCATTAGCTAGAATGTATCCATTCTAATTCATTCGTTCGATCCATTCTAATTCATTCGTACGATCCATTCAAATTCATTCGAATGATCCATTCTAATTCATTCGTATGATCCATTCTAATTCATTCTCACGAATGTAACCTTTCTAATTCATTTGTATGAACCATTCTAATTCATTCGTACGATCCACTCTAATCCATTCGTACGATCCATTCTAATCCATTCGTACGATCCATTCTAATTCATTCTCACAAATGTAACCTTTCTAATTCATTTGTATGATCCATTCTAATTCATTCGTACGATCCATTCTAATTCATTCGCACGATCCATTCTAATTCGATCGTACGAATGAATTAGAATGGATCATAGGAATGAATTAGAATGGATCGTGCAAATGAATTAGAATGGATACATTCGTGCGAATGAATTAGAATGGATCGTAGGAATGAATTAGAATGGATCGTACAAATGAATTAGAATGGATCGTACGATTCATTCTAATTCATTCGTACGATCCATTCTAATGCATTCGTACGATTCATTCTAATTCATTCGCACGATCCATTCTAATTCATTCGTATGATCCATTCTAATTTATTTGCATGAATATATGATCCATCCTAATTTATTCGCAAGAATGTGTCCATTCTAATTCATTCATACGCTCCATTCTTATTCATCACACAAATGTATCCATTCTAATTTATTCGTACGATCCATTTAAATTCAATCGTATGATCCATTCTAATTCATTCGCACGAATGTATCCATTCCAATTCATTCGTACGATCAATTCTAATTCATTCGCATGATCCATTCTAACTCATTCGGTGGATCCATTCTAATTCATTCGTATGATCTATTCTAATTCATTCGCACGATCCATTCTAATTTATTTGTACGATCCATTCTAATTCATTCGTACGATCTATTCTAATTCATTCGCATGATCCATTCTAATTCATTCGTACGATCCATTCTAATTCATTCGTACAATCCATTCAAATTCATTCGTACGATGCAATCTAATTGATTCGCACAAATGTATCTATTCTAATTCATTCGTACGATCCATTCTAATTCGTTCATACGATCCATTTTAATTCGTTCGTACAAATGAATTAGAATGGATCGTACGAATGAATTAGAATGGATCATGCGAATGAATTAGAATGGATTGTACGAATGAATTAGAATAGATACATTTGTGCGAATGAATTAGAATGGATCGTGCGAATGAATTAGAATGGATCGTACGAATGGATTAGAATGGATCGTACGAATGAATTAGAATGGATCGTACGAACGAATTAGAAAGGTTACAATCGTGAGAATGAATTAGAATGGATCGTACGAATGAATTAGAATGGATCATGCGAATGAATTTGAATGGATCGTACGAATGAATTAGAATGGATCGAACGAATGAATTAGAATGGATACATTTGAGCGAATGAATTAGAATAGATCGTAGGAATGAATTAGAATGGATCATACGAATGAATTAGAATGGATCGTAGGAATGAATTAGAATGGATCATACGAATGAATTAGAATGGATCGTGCGAATGAATTAGAATGGATTGTACGAATGAATTAGAATGGATACATTCGTGTGAATGAATTAGAATGGATCGGACGAATGAATTAGAATGGATCGTACGATTCATTCTAATTCATTCGTACGATCCATTCTAATGCATTCGTACAATTCATTCTAATTCATTCTAATTCATTCGCACGATCCATTCTAATTCATTCGTATGATCCATTCTAATTTATTTGCACGGATATACGATCCATTCTAATTTATTCGCAAGAATGTATCCATTCTAATTCATTCATACAATCCATTCTAATTTATTCGTACAAATGTATCCATTCTAATTTCTAATTCATTCGTACGATCCATTCTAATGCATTCGTACGATTCATTCTAGTTTCATTCGCACGATCCATTCTAATTCATTCGTACAATCCATTCTAATTCATTTGCACGATCCATTCTAATTCATTCCTATGATCCATTCTAATTTATTCGTACGATCCATTCTAATTCATTCGCTCGAATGTATCCATTCTAATTCTTTCATATGATCCATTCTAATTCATTCGCATGAATGTGTCCATTCAAGTTCATTCGTACGCTCCATTCTAATTCATTCGTACGCTCCAATCTAATTCATTCATACAATCCATTCTAATTCATTCGCACGAATGTATCCATTCTAATTAATTTGTACGATCCATTCTAATTCATTCGTCTGATCCATTCTAATTTATTCGTTCAAATATATCCATTCTAATTCATTCATTCGATCCAGTCTAATTCATTGGTACGATCCATTCTAATTCATTCGCACGAATATATCCATTCTAATTCATTCGTACAATCCATTCTAATTCATTCGTACGAATGAATAAGAAAGGATACATTCGAGCGAATGAATTAGAATAGATCGTATGAATGAATTAGAACGGATCGTATAAATGAATTAGAATGGATCGTACAAATGAAATAGAATGGATCGTACAAATGAATTAGAATGGATCGAACGAATGAATTAGAATGGATACATTCGAGTGAATGAATAAGAATGTATCATACGAATGAATTAGAATGGATTGTGCGAATGAATTAGAATGGATCGTACAAATGAATTAGAATAGATCATAGGAATGAATTAGAATGGATCGTACGAATGAATTAGAATTGATCATGCGAATGAGTTAGAATGGATCGTACGAATAAATTAGAATGGATACATTCGTGCGAATGAATTAGAATGGATTGTGCGAAAGAATTAGAATGGATCGTATGAATGTATCCATTTTAATCCATTCGTACGATCCATTCTAAACCATTCGTACGATCCATTCTAATTCATTCCTACGATCCATTCTAATTCATTCGCACGATCCATTCTAATTCATTCGCACGATCCATTCTAATTCATTCGTACGATCCATTCTAATTCATTCGTACGATCCATTCTTACTCATTCGCACAAATGTATCCATTCTAATTCAGTCGTACGATCCATTCTAATTCATTCGTACGATCGATTCTAATCCATTCGTACGATCCATTCTAATTCATTCTCACGATCCATTCTAATTCATTCGTACGATCCATTCTAATTCATTCATACGATCCATTCTAATTCATTCGCATGATCCATTCAAATTCATTCGTACGAATGTATCCATTCTAATTCATTCGTTCGATCCATTCTAATTCATTCGTACGAATGTATCCACTCTAATTCATTCGCACGATCCATTCTAATTCATTCGTACGAATGTATCCATTCTAATTCATTCGTTCGATCCATTCTAATTCATTCGTACGATCCATTCAAAAATTCATTCTCACAAATGTAACCTTTCTAATTCAATTGTACGATCCATTCTAATTCATTCGTACGATCCATTCTTATTCATTCATACGATCCATTCAAATTTATTCGCATGATCCATTCTAATTCATTCGTACGATCCATTCTAATTCATTCTCATGAATGTAACCTTTCTAATTCATTTGTATGATCCATTCTAATTCATTCGCACGATCTATTCTAATTCATTCGCACGATCCATTCTAATTCATTCGTTCGATCCATTCTAACTCATTCGCACGAATATATCCATTCTAATTCATTCGTACGATCCATTCAAATTCATTCACACGATCCATTCTAATTCATTCGTATGATTCATTCTAATTCATTCGTACGATCCATTCTAATTCATTCGCACGAATGTAACCATTCTAATTCATTCGTACGATCCATTCTAATTCATTCGTCCGATCCATTCTAATTCATTTGTACGATCCTATCTAATTCATTCGCACAAATGTATCCATTCTAATTCATTCGTACGATCCATTCTAATTCATTCGTATGATCAATTCTAATTCATTCGCACGATCCATTCTAATTCATTCGTACGATCCATTCTAATTCATTCGCACGAATGTATCTATTCTAATTCATTCGTACAATCCATTCTAATTCATTCGTACGATCCATTCTAATTCATTCGCATGAATGTATCCATTCTAATTCATTCGCACGAATGTAACCATTCTAATTCATTCGCACGATCCATTCTAATTCATTCGTACGATCCATTCTAATTCATTCGCATGAATGTAACCATTCTTATTCATTCATATGATCCATTCTAATTCATTCGTATGATCCATTCTAATTCATTCGTACGATCCATTCTAATTCATTTGCATGAATGTATCCATTCTAATTTATTCGTATGATCCAGTCTAATTCATTCGTACGATCCATTCTAATTCATTCGCACGAATATATCCATTCTAATTTATTCGTACGATCCATTCTAATTCATTCGTACAATCCATTCTAATTCATTTGTATGATCCATTCTAATTTATTCGTTCAAATGTATCCATTTTAATTCATTCGTATAATCCGTTCTAATTCATTCGTACGATCCATTCTAATTCATTCGTTCGATCAATTCTAATTCATTTGTACGATCCATTCTAATTCATTCGCACAAATTTATCCATTTTAATTCATTCATATGATCCATTCTAATTTATTCATACGATCCATTCTAGTTCATTCGCACGATCCATTCTAATTCATTTGTACAATCCATTCTAATTCATTCGCACACAAATATAACCTTTCTAATTCATTTGTACGATCCATTCTAATTCATTCGTATGATCCATTCTAATCCATTCGTACGATCCATTCTAATCGATTCGTACGATCCATTCTAATTCATTCTTAGGAATGAATTAGAATGGATACATTCATGCGAATGAATTAGAATGGATACTTACGAATGAATTAGAATGGACCGTACGAACGAATTAGAATGGATCGTATGAACGAATTAGAATGGATCGTACGAATGAATTAGAATGGATACATTCGAGCGAATGAATTAGAATGGATCGTACGAATGAATTAGAATGGATCATAGGAATGAATTAGAATGGATCGTGCAAATGAATTAGAATGGATACATTCGTGCGAATGAATTAGAATAGATCGTAGGAATGAATACAAATGGATTAGAATGGATCGTACGAATGAATTAGAATAAATCGTACAAATGAATTAGAAAGGTTACATTTGTGAGAATGAATTAGAATGGATCGTATGAATGAATTAGAATGGATCGTACGATTGGATTAGAATGGATCGTACGAATGGATCAGAATAGATCGTACGAATGAATTAGAATGGATACATTCGTGCGAATGAATTAGAATGGATTGTATGAATGAATTAGAATGGATCGTACGAATGAATTAGAATGGTTACATTCGTGCGAATGAATTAGAATGGATCATACGAATGAATTAG
This sequence comes from Chamaelirium japonicum, assembly GCA_947650365.1. Taxonomy (NCBI): domain Eukaryota; kingdom Viridiplantae; phylum Streptophyta; class Magnoliopsida; order Liliales; family Melanthiaceae; genus Chamaelirium; species Chamaelirium japonicum. Next base: position 921,903 of record CANTAL010000085.1, on the reverse strand, counting down.
AATGGATACATTCGAGCGAATGAATTAGAATAGATCGTACGAATGAATTAGAATGGATCCTACAAATGAATTAGAAAGGTTACATTTGTGAGAATGAGTTAGAATGGATCGTATGAATGAATTAGAATGGATTGCACGAATGAATTAGAATGGATCATACGAATGAATTGGAATGGATCGTACGAATGAATTAGAATGGATACATTCATGCAAATGAATTAGAATGGATCGTACGGATGAATTAGAATGGATCATACGAACGAATTAGAATGGATCGTGCGAATGAATTAGAATGGATCGTACGAATGAATTAGAATGGATCATACAAATGAATTAGAAAGGTTACATTCGTGAGAATGAATTAGAATGGATCGTATGAATGAATTAGAATGGATCATACGAATGAATTTGAAAGGATACATTCTAGCGAATGAATTAGAATGGATCATACGAATGAATTAGAATGGATACATTCATGTGCACAAAGGTATCCATTCTAATTCATTCGTACAATTAGAATGGATCATTCGAATGAATTAGAATGGATCGTATGAATGAATTAGAATGGATACATTCGAGCGAATGAATTAGAATGGATCGTACGAATGAATTAGAATGGATTGTGCGAATGAATTAGAATGGATCGTACGAATAAATTAGAATGGATCCACCGAATGAATTAGAATGGTTACATTTGTGCGAATGAATTAGAATGTATCATGCGAATAAATTAGAATGGATCGTATGAATGAATTAGAATGGTTACATTCATGCGAATGAATTAGAATGGATCGTACGAATGAATTAGAATGGATCGTACGAATGAATTAGAATGGATACATTCGAGCGAATGAATTAGATTTGATCATATGAATGAATTAGAATGGATCATACGAATGAATTAGAATGGATCGCTCGAATGGATCCATTCTAATTAGAATGGATCATACGAATGAATTAGAATGGATCGTACAAATGAATTAGAATGGATTGTGCGAATGAATTAGAATGGATCCATTCTAATTAGAATGGATCGTTCGAATGAGTTAGAATCGATTCATTCATACGATCCATTCAAATTCATTCGCATGATCCATTCTAATTCATTCACACGAATGTATCCATTCTAATTCATTTGCACGATCCATTCTAATTTATTCCTATGATCCATTCTAATTCATTCGTACGATCCATTCTAATTAGAATGGACCCATTCGAGCGATCCATTCTAATTCATTCGTACGATCCATTCTAATTCATTCGTATGATCAATTCTAATTCATTCGTACGATCCATTCTAATCCATTAGTACGATCCATTCTAAACCATTCGTACGATCCATTCTAATTCATTCACACGAATGTAACCATTCTAATTAATTCATACGATCCATTCTAATTCATTCGTACGATCCATTCTAATTCATTCGAATGATCAGTTCTAATTCATTCGCACGATCCATTCTAATTCATTCGTACGATCTATTCTAATTCATTCGCACGAATGTAACCATTCTAATTCATTCGTACGATCCATTCTAATTCATTCGCATGATACATTCTAATTCATTCGCACAAATGTAACCATTCTAATTCATTCGGTGGATCCATTCTAATTCATTCGTATGATCCATTCTAATTCATTCTCACGAATGTAACCTTTCTAATTCATTTGTATGATCCATTCTAATTCATTCGTACGATCCATTCTAATCCATTCGTACGATCCATTCTAATCCATTCATACGATCCATTCTAATTTATTCGTATGATCCATTCTAATTCATTCGCACGATCCATTCTAATTCATTCGCTCGAATGTATCCATTCTAACTCATTCGTACGATCCATTCTAATTCATTCGTACGATCCATTCTAATCCATTCGTACGATCCATTCTAATTCATTCGTATAATGCATTCTAATCCATTCGTACGATCCATTCTAATTCATTCGTACGATCCATTCTAATTCATTTGTACGATCCATTCTAATTCATTCGTACGATCCATTCTAATCCATCCTAATTCATTCGCTCGAATGTATCCATTCTAATTCATTCGTACGATCCATTCTTATTCATTCATACGATCCATTCTAATGCATTCGCACGATCCATTCTAATCTATTCGTACGATCCATTGTAATTCATTCGTACGATCCATTCAAATTCATTCGCATGATCCATTCTCATTCATTCGTACGATCCATTCTAATTCATTCGTATGAGCTATTCTAATTCATTCGTACGATACATTCTAATTCATTCGTACGATCCATTGTAATTCATTCATACAATCCATTCAGATTCATTCGCACAAATGTATCCATTCAAATTCATTCGTACGATCCCTTCTAATTAATTCGCACGATCCATTCTAATTCAGTCGTATGAATGTATCCATTTTAATTCATTCGTACGATCCATTCTAATTCATTCATACGATCTAATTCATTCGTACGATCCATTCTAATTCATTCGTACGATCGATTCTAATTAGAATGGATCGATCGATTCTAATTCATTCGCACGATCCATTCTAATTCATTCATACAATCCATTCAGATTCATTCGCACAAATGTATCCATTCAAATTCATTCGTATGATACATTCTAATTCATTCGTACGATCCATTCCATTCGCACGATCCATTCTAATTCATTCGTATGATCCATTCTAATTCATTCGTATGATCCATTCTAATTCATTCCTATGATCTATTCTAATTCATTAGCTAGAATGTATCCATTCTAATTCATTCGTTCGATCCATTCTAATTCATTCGTACGATCCATTCAAATTCATTCGAATGATCCATTCTAATTCATTCGTATGATCCATTCTAATTCATTCTCACGAATATAACCTTTCTAATTCATTTGTATGAACCATTCTAATTCATTCGTACGATCCACTCTAATCCATTCGTACGATCCATTCTAATCCATTCGTACGATCCATTCTAATTCATTCTCACAAATGTAACCTTTCTAATTCATTTGTATGATCCATTCTAATTCATTCGTACGATCCATTCTAATTCATTCGCACGATCCATTCTAATTCGATCGTACGAATGAATTAGAATGGATCATAGGAATGAATTAGAATGGATCGTGCAAATGAATTAGAATGGATACATTCGTGCGAATGAATTAGAATGGATCGTAGGAATGAATTAGAATGGATCGTACGAATGAATTAGAATGGTTACATTCGTACGAATGAATTTGATTGGATCGGACGAATGAATTAGAATGGATCGTACGAATGAATTAGAATCGATCATAGGAATGAATTAGAATGGATCGTGCAAATGAATTAGAATGGATACATTCGTGCGAATGAATTAGAATGGATCATGCGAATGAATTAGAATGGATCATACGAATGAATTCGAATGGATACATTCATGCGAATGAATTAGAATGGATCGTACGAATGTATTAGAATGGATCATACGAATGAATTAGAATGGATTGTGCGAATGAATTAGAATGCATACTTCGTGCGAATGAATTAGAATGGAATGTAAGAATGATTTAGAATGGATTGTACTAATGAATTAGAATGGATCCATTCGTACAAATGAATTAGAATGGATCGTATGAATGAATTAGAATGGATCGTACGAATGGATTAGACCGCATTGTACGAATGAATTAGAATGGATCGTGCGAATGAATTAGAATGGATCGTACGAATGAATTAGAATGGATCATACAAATGAATTAGAATGGATCGTGCGAATGAATTTGAATGGATCGTACGAATGAATTAGAATGGATCATACAAATGAATTAGAATGGATACATTCGTGCGAATGAATTAGAATGGATCGTAGGAATGAATTAGAATGGATCGTAGGAATGAATTAGAATGGTTACATTCGTGCGAATGAATTAGAATGGATCATATGAATGGATTAAATTGGATCGTACGAATGGATTAGAATGGATCGTACGAATGAATTAGAATGGATTGTGCGAATGAATTAGAATGGATACATTCGTGCGAATGAATTAGAATGGAATGTAAGAATGAATTAGAATGGATCGTACTAATGAATTAGAATTGATCCATTCGTACAAATGAATTAGAATGGATCGTACCAATGAATTAGAATGGATCGTAGAATGAATTAGAATGGATCATGCGAATGAATTAAAATGGATTGTACAAATGAATTTGAATGGATCGTGCGAATGAATTAGAATGGATCGTACGAATGAATAAGAATCGATACATTTGTGCGAATGAATTAGATTGCATCGTACGAATGAATTTGAATGGATTGTACGAATGAATTAGAATGGATATATTTGAATGTATCCATTCTAATTTGTTCGTACGATTCATTCATTCGTATGAGCTATTCTAATTCATTCGTACGATTCATTCTAATTTATTCGTACGATCCATTCTAATCCATTCGTATGATCCATTCTAATTCATTCGTACAATGCGTTCTAATCCATTCGTACGATCCATTCTAATCCATTCGTACGATCCATTCTAATTCATTTGTACGAATGGATCCATTCTAATTCATTAGTACGATCCATTCTAATTCATTCTTACATTCCATTCTAATTCATTCGCACAAATGTATCCATTCTAATTCATTCGCACAATCCATTCTATTTCATTCGTACGATCCATTCTAATCCATTCGTACGATCCATTCTAATCCATTCGTATGATCCATTCTAATTCATTTGCACGAATGTAACCATTCTAATTCATTCGTACGATCCATTCTAATTCATTCCTACGATACATTCTAATTCATTCGCACGAATGTATCCATTCTAATTCATTTGTATGATCCATTCTAATTCATTCGTACGATCCATTCTAATTCATTTGCACGATCCATTCTAATTTGTTCGTATGATCCATTCTAATTCATTCGTACGATCCATTCTAATTCATTTGCATGAATGTATCCATTCTAATTCATTCGTACGATCCATTCCAAATCATTCGTATGATCCATTCAAATTCATTCATGCAATCCATTCTAATTCATTCATACGATCCATTCTAATTCATTCTCACAAGCGTAACCTTTCTAATTCATTTGTACGATCCATTCTAATTCATTCGTACGATATATTCTAATTCATTCGCTCGAATGTATCCATTCTAAGTCATTCGTACGATCCATTCTAATTCATTCGCACGAATGTAACCATTCTGATTCATTCATACGATCCATTCTAATTCATTCATACAATCCATTCTAATTCATTCGGACGAATGTATCCATTCTAATTCATTCGTACGATCCATTCTAATCCATTCGTACGATCCATTCTAATTCATTCGCACAAATGTATCTATTCTAATTCATTCGTACAATCCATTCTAATTCATTTGTACGATCCATTCTAATTCATTCGCACGATCCATTCTAATTCTTTCATATGAACCATTCTAATTCATTCGCACGAATGTATCCATTCTAATTCATTCGCACGAATGTATCCATTCTAATCCTTTCGAACGATCCATTCTAATCCATTCGTACGATCCATTCTAATCCATTTGTACGGTCGATTCTAATTCATTCGTACGATCTATTCTAATTCATTCGTATGATCAATTCTAATTCATTCGCATGATCCATTCTAATTCATTCGTACGATCCATTCTAATTCATTCGCACGAATGTATCCATTCTAATTCATTCGTACAAATGAATTAGAAATGAATAAGAATGGATCGTACGAATGAATTAGAATGGATCATGCGAAGGAATTTGAATGGATCGTACGAATGAATAAGAATGGATCGTACGAATGAATTAGAATGGATCGTACGAATGTATCTATTCTAATTCATTCGTACGATCCATTCTAATTCGTATGAATGTATCTATTCTAATTCATTCGCTCGAATGTATCCATTCTAATTCATTCGTTCGATCCATTCTAATTCATTCGTACGATCCAATCAAATTCATTCGCATGATCCATTCTAATTCATTCGCTCGATCCATTCTAATTCATTCGTATGATCCATTCTAATTCATTCGCTCGAATGGATCGTACGAATGAATTAGAATGGATCGGACGAATTAGAATGGATTATGCGAATGAATTAGAATGGATCGTACGAATGAATTAGAATGGATCGTGCGAATGAATTAGAATGGATCGTACGAATGAATTAGAATGGATTCGTACGAATGAATTAGAATGGATCATACGATTGAATTAGAATGGATTGTACGAATGAATTAGAATGGATCGTACGAATGAATTAGAATGGTTATATTCGTGCGAATGAATTAGAATGGATCGTACGAATGAATTAGAATGGATCGTGCGAATGAATTACAATTGATCATACGAATGAATTAGAATGGATCGTACGAATGGATTAGGACGCATTGTACGAATAAATTAGAATAGATACATTTGTGTGAATGAATTAGATTGCATCGTACGAATGAGTTTGAATGGATTGTACGAATGAATTAGAATGGATCGTACGAATGAATTAGTATGGATCATGCGAATGAATTAGAATAGATCGTACGAATGAATTTGAATGGATCGTACAAATAAATTAAAATGGATCATGCGAATGAATTAGAATGGATCGTACGAATGAATTAGAATGGATCCACCGAATGAGTTAGAATGGATCATGCGAATGAATTAGAATGGATCGTACGAATGAATTAGAATGGATACATTCGTGCGAATGAATTAGAATGGATCGGACGAATGAATTTGAATTGATCGTGCGAATGAATTAGAATGGATCATACAATTGAATTTGAATGGATCGTACGAATAAATTAGAATGGATACATTTGTGCGATGAATAAGAATGGAGCGTACGAATGAATTACAATGGAGCGTACGAATGAACTAGAATGGATACATTCGTGCGAATGAATTAGAATGGATCATATGAAAGAATTAGAATGGATCGTGCGAATGAATTAGAAAGGATCGTACGAATGAATTAGAATGGATATATGCATGCGAATGAATTAGAATAAATCGTACGAATGAATTAGACTGGATCATACGAATAAATTAGAATGGATACATTCATGCAAATGAATTAGAATGGATCGTGCGAACGAATTAGAATGGATCGTACGAATGAATTAGATCGTACGAATGAATTAGAATAGATGTGCGAATGAATTAGAATTGATCATACGAATGAATTAGAATGGATCGTGCGAATAAATTAGAGTGGATCGTACGAATGCATTAGAATGGATACATTCGTGCGAATGAATTAGAATGGATCATACGAATGAATTAGTATGGATACATTTGTGCGAATGAATTTGAATGGATTGCACGAATTGAATTAGAATGGATCGTACAAATGGATTAGAATGGATCGTACGAATGAATTAGAATGGATCATACAAATGAATTAGAAAGGTTACATTCATGAGAATAAATTAGAATGTATCGCGTGAATGAATTAGAATTGATCATACGAATGGATTAGAATGGATCGTACGAATGAATTAGAATAGATTGTGCGAATGAATTAGAATGGATCGTACGAACGAATTAGAATGGATCGTACGAACGAATTAGAATGGATCGTACGAATGAATTAGAATGGATACATTCGAGCGAATGAATTAGAATGGATCGTACGAATGAATTAGAATGGATCATAGGAATGAATTAGAATGGATCGTGCAAATGAATTAGAATGGATCGCTCGAATGTATCGTACGAATGAATTAGAATGGATTGTACGAATGGATTAGAATGGATCGTACGAATGAATTAGAATGGATCATATAAATGAATTAGAAAGGTTACATTTGTGTGAATAAATTAGAATGGATCGTGTGAATGAATTAGAATGGATCGTACGAATGGATTAGAATGGATCGTACGAATGGATTAGAATGGATCGTACGAATGAATTAGAATGGATCATACAAATGAATTAGAAAGGTTATATTCGTGAGAATGAATTAGAATGGATCGTACGAATGAGTTTGAATGGATCATACAAATGAATTAGAAAGGATCGTACAAATAAATTAGAATGGATCGAACGAATGAATTAGAATGGATACATTCGAGCGAATGAATTAGAATAGATCGTAGGAATGAATTAGAATGGATCATACGAATGAATTAGAATGGATCGTGCGAATGAATTAGAATGGATTGTACAAATGAATTAGAATGGATCAGACGAATGAATTAGAATGGATCAGACGAATGAATTAGAATGGATCGTATGAATGAATTAGAATGGATCATGCGAATGAATTAGAATGAATCGTACAAATGCATTAGAATGGATACATTCGTGCGAATGAATTAGAATGGATCGTACGAATGAATTAGAATGGATCGTGCGAATGAATTAGAATAGATCGTACGAATGAATTAGAATGGATCGTACGAATGAATTAGAATGGATCGTGCGAATGAATTTGAATGGATCGTACGAATGAATTAGAATGAATCGTACGATCCATTCTAATTCATTCTCACAAATGTAACCTTTCTAATTTATTTGTACGATCCATTCTAATTCATTCGTATGATCCATTCTAATTCATTTGGACGATCCATTCTAATTCATTCGTACGATCCATTCTAATTCATTCGCACGATCCATTCTAATTCATTCGTACGATCCATTCTAATTCATTCGCTCGAATGTAACCATTCTAATTCATTCGTACGATCCATTCTAATTCATTCCTACGATCCATTCTAATTCATTCTCACGAATGTAACCTTTCTAATTCAATTGTATGTATCCATTCTAATTCATTCGTACAATCCATTCTAATTCATTCCTACGTACGATCCATTCGTACAATCCATTCTAATTCATTCCTACGTACGATCCATTCTAATTCATTCGTACGATCCATTCTAATTCATTCGCACGAATGTATCCATTCTAATGCATTCGTACGATCCATTCTAATTCATTCGCACGATCCATTCATTCATTCGCATGATCCATTCTAATTCATTCGCACGATCCATTCTAATTCATTGGCTCGAATGTATCTATTCTAATTCATTCGCTTGAATGTATCCATTATAATTCATTCGTACGATCCATTCTAATTCATTCGTACGATCCATTCTAATTCATTCGCACGAATGTAAGCATTCTAATTCATTCGTACGATCCATTCTAATTCATTCCTACGATCCATTCTAATTCATTCCTACGAACTATTCTAATTCATTCGTACGATCCATTCTAATGCATTCATAAGATTCATTCTAATTCATTCGCACGATCCATTCTAATTCATTCATACGATCCATTCTAATTCATTCCTACGATCCATTCTAAATCATTCGCACGAATGTATCCATTCTAATTCATTCGTACGATCCATTCTAATTCATTCGTACGATCCATTCTAATCCATTCGTACGATCCATTCTAATTCATTCGCACGAATGTAACCATTCTAATTCATTCGTACGATCCATTCTAATTCATTCCTACAATCCATTCAAATTCATTCGTACGATTCATTCTAATTCATTCACATGAGCTATTCTAATTCATTCATACGATCCATTCTAATTCATTCGTACGATCCATTGTAATTCATTCATACGAATGAATTAGAATGGATCATGCGAATGAATTAGAATGGATACATTCGTGAGAATGAATTAGAATGGATCGTATGAATGAATTAGAATGGATCATGCGAATGAATGAATGGATCGTGCGAATGAATTAGAATGGATCGTACGAATGCAGTAGAATGGATACATTCGTGTGAATGAATTAGAATGGATCGTACGAATGAATTAGAATGGATCGTACGAATGAATTAGAATGGATCGTACAAATGAATTAGAAAGGTTACATTTGTGAGAATGAATTAGAATGGATCGTACGAATGAATTAGAATGGATCGTACGAATGGATTAGAATAGATCGTACGAATGAATTAGAATGGATCATACGAATTGATTAGAATGGATCGTACGAATGAATTAGAATGGATTAGAATGGATCGTACGAATGGATTAGAATGGATCGTACGAATGAAATAGAATGGATCGTACAAATGAATTAGAAAGGTTACATTTGTGAGAATGAATTAGAAAGGATCGTACGAATGGATTAGAATGGATCGTACGAATGGATTAGAATGGATTGTACGAATGGATTAGAATGGATCGTACGAATGAATTAGAATAGTTACATTCGTGTGAATGACTTAGAATGGATCGTATGAATGAATTAGAATGGATCGTACGAATGAATTAGAATGGATCGTACAAATGAATTAGAAAGGTTACATTCGTGCGAATGAATTTGAATGGATCGTACGAATGGATTAGAATGGATCGTACGAACGAATTTGAATGGATCGTATGAACGAATTAGAATGGATCGTGCGAATGAATTTGAATAGATCGTGCGAATGAATTAGAATGGATCGAATGAATGAATTAGAATAGATCGTATGAATGAATTAGAATGGATCGTACGAATGAATTAGAATGGATCGTGTGAATGAATTAGAATGGATCATGCGAATGAATTAGAATGGATCGTGCGAATGAATTAGAATGGATCGTACGAATGAATTAGAATGGATCGTAGGAATGGATTAGAATGGATCGTACGAATGGATTAGAATGGATCGTACGAATGAATTAGAATGGATCGTACGAATGAATTAGAATGGATACATTTGTGCGAATGAGTTAGAACGGATCATACGAATGAATTAGAATGGATCGTACGAATGAGTTAGAACGGATCCATTCGTACGATCCATTCTAATTCATTCGCACGATCCATTCTAATTCATTCGCACGATCTATTCTAACTCATTCGCATGATCCATTCTAATTCATTCGTACAATCCATTCAAATTCATTCGTACAATCCATTCTAATCCATTCGTACGGTCCATTCTAATCCATTCGTACGATCCATTCGTACGATCCATTCTAATTCATTCGCACGAATGTAACCTTTCTAATTCATTTATACGATCCATTCTAATGCATTCGTACGATCCATTCTAATTCATTCGTATGATCCATTCTAATTTATTCGCACGAATGTAACCATTCTAATTCATTCGTACGATCCATTCTAATCCATTCGTATGATCCATTCTAATCCATTCGTACGATCCATTCTAATCCATTCGTACGATCCATTCTAATTCATTCTCACAAATGTAACCTTTGTAATTCATTTGTACGATCCATTCTAATTCATTCGTACGATCCATTTTAATCCATTCGTACGATCCATTCTAATTCATTCGCACGAATGTAACCATTCTAATTCATTCGTACGATCCATTCTAAATCATTCGAACGAATGTATCCATTCTTATTCATTTGCACGATCCATTCTTATTCATTCCTATGATCCATTCTAATTCATTCGCACGAATGTATCCATTCTAATTCATTCGTACGATCCATTCTAATTCGTTCATACGATCCATTCTAATTCATTCGCATGAATATATTTATTCTAATTCATTCATATGATCCATTCTAATTTATTCGCACGATCTATTCTAATTCATTCGTACGATCCATTCTAATTCATTCGCACGATCCATTCTAATTCATTTATACGAATGTATCCATTCTAATTCATTTGCACGATCCATTCTAATGGATCGTACGAACGAATTAGAATGGATCGTATGAATGAATTAGAATGGATCGTACGAATGGATTAGAATGGATCGTACGAATGGATCATGCGAATGAATTAGAATGGATCGTACGAATGAATTAGAATGGATCGTACGAATGAATTAGAATGGATACATTTGTACGAATAAATTAGAATGGATTGTACGAATGAGGATACATTCTTGCGAATGAATTATAATGGATCATATATTCGTGCAAATAAATTAGAATGGATCATACGAATGAATTAGAATGGATCATGCGAATGAATTAGAATGAATCGTATGAATGCATTAGAATGAATCGTATGAATGAATTAGAATGGATCGTACAAATGAATTAAAATGGATCGTACGAACTAATTAGAATGGATCGTATGAACGAATTAGAATGGATCGTACGAACGAATTAGAATGGATCGTACGAATTAATTAGAATGGATACATTCGTGCGAATGAATTAGAATGGATTGTATGAATGAATTAGAATGGATCGTACGAATGAATTAGAATGGTAAGATTCGTGCGAATGAATTAGAATGGATCGTACAAATGGATTAGAATGGATCGTACGAATGGATTAAAATGGATCGTACGAATGAATTAGAATGGATCGTACAAATGAATTAGAAAGGTAACATTTGTGAGAATGAATTAGAATGGATCGTACGAATGGATTAGAATGGATCGTACGAATGGATTAGAATGGATCGAACAAATGAATTAGAAAGGTTACATTTGTGAGAATGAATTATAAATGATCGTACGAATGAATTAGAATGGATCATGCGAATGAATTTGAATGGATCGTACGAATGAATAAGAATGGATCGTACGAATGAATTAGAATAGATCGTACGAATGTATCCATTCGAATTCATTCTTATTCATTCATACGATCCATTCTAATTCATTCGCATGAATGTATGTATCCATTCTAGTTCATTCGCACGAATGTATCCAATCTAATTCATTCGTACGATCCATTCTAATTCATTCGTACGATCCATTCTAATGAATTAGTACGATTCATTCTAATTCATTCGTACGAATGTATCCATTCTAATGCATTCGTACGATCAATTCAAATTCATTCGTACGATCCATTCTAATCCATTCGTACGATCCATTCTAATTCATTCGTACGATCCATTCGAATTCATTTTCACAAATGTAACCTTTCTAATTCATTTGTACGATCCATTCTAATTCATTCATACGATCTATTCTAATCCATTCATATGAACCATTCTAATCCATTCGTACGATCCATTCTAATTCATTCGCACGAATGTAACCATTCTAATTCATTCGTACGATCCATTCTAAATTTGTGTGAATGAATTAGAATGGATTGTACGAATGAATTAGAATGGATCATGCGAATGAATTTGAATGGATCGTACAAATGAATTAGAATGGATCGAACGAATGAATTAGAATGGATACATTCGAGCGAATTAATTAGAATAGATCGTAGGAATGAATTAGAATGGATCATACGAATGAATTAGAATGGATCGTGCGAATGAATTAGAATGGATCGTATGAATGAATTAGAATGGATCGTACGAACGAATTAGAATGGATCGTACGGATTGTCTGAATGAATTACAATGGATTGTACGAATGAATTAGAATGGATCATACGAATAAATTAGAATAGCTCATACGAATGAATTAGAATGAATCGTACGAATCAATTAGAATGGTTACATTCGTGCGAATGAATTAGAATAGATCGTACAAATGAATTACAATGGATCGTACGAATAAATTAGAATGGATCGTGCGAATGAATTAGAATGGATCGTACGAATGAATTAGAATGGACCCAATGAATGAGTTAGAATGGATCATATGAATGAATTAGAATGGATCGTACGAATGAATTAGAATGGATTGTGCGAATGAATTAGAATGGATCGTATGAATGAATAAGAATGGATCGTACGAATGAATTAGAATGGATCGTGCGAATGAATTAGAATGAATCGTACGAATGCATTAGAATGGATCGTACGAATGAATTAGAATGAATCGTACGATCCATTCTAATTTATTCACCCGATCCATTCTAATTCATTCGCACGAATGTATCCATTCTAATTCATTCGTACAATCCATTCTAATTCATTCGCACGATCCATTCTAATTCATTCGTATGATCCATTCTAATTCATTCCTACGATCTATTCTAATTCATTCGCTCGAATGTATCCATTCTAATTCATTCGTTCGATCCATTCTAATTCATTCGTACGATCCATTCAAATTCATTCGCATGATCCATTCTAATTCATTCGTACGATCCATTCTAATTCATTCTCACGAATGTAACCTTTCTAATTCATTTGTATGATCCATTCTAATTCATTCGTACGATCCATTTTAATCCATTCGTACGATCCATTCTAATCCATTCGTACGATCCATTCTAATTCATTCGTATGATCCATTCTAATTCATTCTCACAAATGTAACCTTTCTAATTCATTTGTATGATCCATTCTAATTTATTCATACGATCCATTCTAATTCATTCGCATGATCCATTCTAATTCATTCGTACGATCTATTCTAATTCATTCGCACAATCCATTCTAATTCATTCGTATGATCCATTCTAATTCATTCGTATGATCCATTCTAACTCATTCGGTGGATCAATTCTAATTCATTCGTACGATCCATTCTAATTCATTCGCACGATCCATTCTAAATCATTCGCACGATCCATTCTTATTCATTCATACGATCCATTCTAATTCATTCGCACAATCCATTCGAATTCATTCGTGCGATCCATTCTAATTCATTCGTATGATCCATTCTAACTCATTCTTTGGGTCCATTCTAATTCATTTGTACGATCCATTCTAATTCATTCGCATGATCCATTCTAATTTATTTGTACGATCCATTCTAATTCATTCGTACGACCTATTCTAATTCATTCACACGAATGTAACCATTCTAATTCATTCGTACGATTCATTCTAATTCATTCGTATGAGCTATTCTAATTCATTCGTACGATCCATTCTAATTCATTCGTACGATCCATTGTAATTCATTCATACAATCCGCACATCCATTCTAATTCGTTCGTACGATCAATTCTAATTCATTCGTACGATCCATTCTAATTCATCGCACGATCCATTCTAATTCATTCGTATGATCCATTCTAATTCATTCCTACGATCTATTCTAATTCATTTGCTCGAATGTATCCATTCTAATTCATTCCTACGATCTATTCTAATTCATTTGCTCGAATGTATCCATTCTAATTCATTCGTTCGATCCATTCTAATTCATTCGTACGATCCATTCAAATTCATTCGCACGATCCATTCTAATTCATTCGTACGATCCATTCTAATTCATTCGCACGATCCATTCTAATTCATTTGCACGATCCATTCTCATTCAGTCCTATGATCCATTCTAATCCATTCGTACGATCCATTCTAATTCATTCATACGATCCATTCTAATTCATTCTCACAAATGGAACCTTTCTAATTCATTTGTACGATCCATTCTAATTCATTCGTACGATCCATTCTAATCCATTCGTACAATCCATTCTAATCCATTCGTACGATCCATTCTAATTCATTCGCACGAATGTAAACATTCTAATTCATTTGTACGATCTATTCTAATTCATTCCTACGATCCATTCTAATTTATTCGCACGAATGTATCCATTCTAATTCATTTGCACCATCCATTCTAATTCATTCCTATGATCCATTCTAATTCATTCGTACGATCCATTCTAATTCATTCGCTCGAATATATCAATTCTAATTCATTCGTACGATATATTCTAATTCGTTCGTACGATCCATTCTAATTCGTTCGTACGATCCATTCTAATTCGTTCGTACGATTCGTTCTAATTCATTCGCACGATCCATTCTAATTCATTTGTACGATCCATTTTAATTCATTCGCATGATCCATTCTAATTCATTCGTATGATACATTCGTGCGAATGAATTAGAATGGATTGTAAGAATGAATTAGAATGGATCGTACGAATGAATTAGAATAGCTCATACGAATGAATTAGAATGAATCGTACAAATGAATTAGAATGGTTACATTCGTGCAAATGAATTAGAATAGATCGTATGAATAAATTAGAAAGGATCGTACGAATGAATTAGAATGGATCGTGCGAATGAATTTGAATGGATCGTACGAATGAATTAGAATGGATCGTGCAAATGAATTAGAATGCATACAGTCGAGCGAATGAATTAGAATGGATCGTACGAATGAATTAGAATGGATCATAGGAATGAATTAGAATGGATCGTGCAAATGAATTAGAATGGATACATTCGTGCGAATGAATTAGAATGGATCGTAGGAATGAATTAGAATGGATCGTACGAATGAATTAGAATGGTTACATTCGTGCGAATGAATTAGAATGGATCGTACGAATGGTTTAGAACGGATCGTACGAATGAATTAGAATGGATCATACAAATGAATTAGAAAGGTTACATTTGTGAGAATGAATTAGAATGGATTGTACGAATGAATTAGAATGGATCGTACGAACGAATTAGAATGGATCGTACGAATGAATTAGAATAGATCGTACGAATGAATTAGAATGGTTACATTCGTGCGAATGAATTAGAATGGATCGTACGAATAGATTAGAATGGATCGTACGAATGGATTAGAATGCATTTTACGAATGAATTAGAATAGATGCATTTATGTGAATAAATTAGATTGCATCGTACGAATGAATTAGAATGGATCGTACGAATGAATTAGAATGGATCATGCGAATGAATTAGAATGGATCGTATGAATGAATTAGAATGGATACATTCGAGCGAATGAATTAGAATGGATCGTACGAATGAATTAGAATGGATACATTCGTGCGAATGAATTAGAAGGTATCGTACGAAAGAATTAGAATGGATCGTACAAATGAATTAGAATGGATCGTAGGAATAAATTAGAATGGATCCACCGAATGAGTTAGAATGGATCATACGAATGAATTAGAATGGATCGTACGAATGAATTAGAATGGATATATTCGAGCGAATGAAATAGAATAGATTGTAGGAATGAATTAGAATGGATCATACGAACCAATTAGAATGGATTGTGCGAATGAATTAGAATGGATCGTACGAATGGATTAGAATGGATCATACGAATGAATTAGAATGGATCGTACGAATGAATTACAATAGCTCATACGAATGAATTAGAATGAATCGTACGAATGAATTAGAATGGTTACATTCGTGCGAATGAATTAGAATAGATCATACGAATGAATTAGAATGGATCGTACGAATGAATTAGAATGGATCGTACGAATGAATTAGAATGGATACATTTGTGTGAATGAATTAGAATGGATCGTATATTCGTGCAAATAAATTATAATGGATCGTACACATGAATTAGAATGGATCATACAAATGAGTTAGAATGGATCATGCGAATGAATTAGAATGGATCGTACGAATAAATTAGAATGGATCCACCGAATGAGTTAGAATGGATCATATGAATGAATTAGAATGGATCGTACGAATGAATTAGAATGGATTGTGCGAATGAATTAGAATAGATTGTATGAATGAATTAGAATGGATCGTACGAATGAATTAGAATAGATCGTATGAATGAATTAGAATGGATCATACGAATGAATTAGAATGGATCGTACAAATGAATTAGAAAGGTTACATTTGTGAGAATGAATTAGAATGGATCGTATGAATGAATTAGAATGGATCGTACGAATGGATTAAAATGCATCGTACGAATGAATTAGAATGGATCGTACGAATGCATTCTAATTCATTCGCTTGAATGTATCCATTCTAATTCATTCGTTCGATCCATTCTAATTCATTCATACGATCCATTCAAATTCATTCGCACGATCAATTCTAATTCATTCGTCCGATCCATTCTAATTCATTCGCACGAATGTATCCATTCTAATTCATTCGTACGATCCGTTCTAATTCATTCGTTCGATCCATTCTAATTCATTCGTACGATTTATTCTAATCCATTCGTACGATCCATTCTAATCCATTCGTACGATCCATTCTAATCCATTCATACGATTCATTCTAATTCATTCGTATGATCCATTCTAATTCATTCGCTCGAATGTATCTATTCTAATTCATTCGTACGATCCATTCTAATTCGTTCATACGATCCATTATAATTCGTTCGTACGATCCATTCTAAAATGAGTTAGAATGGATCATACGAATGAATTAGAATGGATCGTACGAATGAATTAGAATGGATTGTGCGAATGAATTAGAATGGATCGTATGAATGAATAAGAATGGATCGTACGAATGAATTAGAATGGATCGTACGAATGAATTATAATGGATCGTACGAATGAATTAGAATGGATACGTTTGTGCGAATAAATTAGAATGGATCATACGATTGAATTTGAATGGATCGTACGAATAAATTAGAATGGATACATTTGTGCGAATGAATTAGAATGGATCGTAAAAATGAATTAGAATGGATTGTACGAACGAATTAGAATGGATCGTACGAATGAATTAGAATGGATACATTCGAGCGAATGAATTAGAATGGATCGTACGAATAGATTAGAATGGATCGTACTAATGGATTAGAATGGATCGTAAGAATAGATTAGAATGGATCATAAGAATAAATTAGATTGTATCGAACGAATGAATTAGAATGGATCGTACGAATGAATTAGAATGGATACATTTGTGCGAATGAATTAGAATGGATCATACGATTGAATTTGAATGGATCGTACGAATAAATTAGACTGGATACATTTGTGCAAATGAATTAGAATGGATCGTACAAATGAATTAGAATGGATCGTATGAATGAATTAGAATGGATCGTACGAATGAATTAGAAAGGTTACATTCGTGAGAATGAATTAGAATGGAACGTACAAATGAATTCGAATGGATCGTGCGAATGAATTAGAATGGATCGTACGAATGAATTAGAATGGATCGTACAAATGAATTAAAAAGGTTACATTTGTACGAATGAAATAGAATGGATCGTACGAATGAATTAGAATGGATCGTACGAATGGATTAGAATGGATCGTACGAATGAATTAAAATGGATCGTACGAATGCATTAGAATGGATACATTCGTGCGAATGAATTAGAATGGATCGTACGAATGAATTAGAATGGATCGTGCGAATGAATTAGAATGGATCGTACGAATGAATTAGAATAGATCGGGCGAATGAATTGGAATGGATCGTACGAATGAATTAGAATGGATCATGCGAATGAATTAGAATGAATCGTATGAATGCATTAGAATGGATACATTCGTATGAATGAATTAGAATGGATCGTACGAATGAATTAGAATGGATCATACAAATGAATTAGAAAGGTTACATTCGTGAAAATGAATTAGAATGGATCGTACGAATGAATTAGAATGGATCATACGAATGAATTAGAATGAATCGTACGAATGAATTAGAATGGATCGTACAAATGAATTAGAATGGATACATTCGTGCGAATGAATTAGAATGGATCGTATGAACGTATTAGAATGGATCGTATGAATTAGAATGGATACATTTGTGCGAATGAATTAGAATGGATCGTACGAAGAATTAGAATGGATCGTATGAATGGATTAGAATGGATCGTGCAAGTGAATTAGAATGGATCGTACGAATGAATTAGAATGGATCATATGAATGAATTTGAATGGATTGTACGAATGAATTAGAATGGATCATGCGAATGAATTAGAATAGATCGTGCGAATGAATTAGAATGGATCGTGCGAATGAATTAGAATGGATCGTACGAATGGATTAGAACGCATTGTACGAATGAATTAGACATTCGTACAATCCATTCTAATTCATTCGCACGATCCATTCTAATTCATTCGTATGATCCATTCTAATTCATTCGTACGATCCATTCTAATTCATTCGTATGATCCATTCTAACTCATTCGCACAAATGTATCCATTCTAATTCATTCATACGATCCATTCTAATCCATTCGTACGATCCATTCTAATCCATTCGTACGATCCATTCTAATCCACTCGTACGATCCATTCTAATTCATTCGTATGATCCATTCAAATTCATTCACACGATCTATTCTAATTCATTCGTATGATCCATTCTAATTCATTCGCACGATCCATTCTAATTCATTCATACGATCTATTCTAATTCATTCATACGATCTATTCTAATTCATTCGTTCGATCCATTCTAATTCATTCGCACGATCCATTCAAATTCATTCGCACGATCCATTCTAATTTGTTCATATGATCCATTTTAATTCATTCGTACAATCCATTCTAATCCATTCGTACGATCCATTCAAATTCATTCGCACGAATATAACCTTTCTAATTCATTTGTACGATCCATTCTAATGCATTCGTACAATCCATTCTAATGCATTCGTACGATCCATTCTAATTCATCCGTACGATCCATTCTAATTCATTCGCACGAATGTAACCATTCTAATTCATTCGTATGATCCATTCTAATCCATTCATACGATCCATTCTAATCCATTCGTACGATCCATTCTAATTCATTCGTACGATCCATTCTAATTCATTCTCACAAATGTAACCTTTCTAATTCATTCGTACGATCCATTCTAATCCATTCATACGATCCATTCTAATTCATTCGTCCGATCCATTCTAATCCATTCATACGATCCATTCTAATCCATTCTAATTCATTCGTACGATTCATTTGTACGATCCATTTTAATTCATTCGCACGATCCAATCTAATTCATTCGTACGATCCATTCTAATTCATTCGTACCAATGTATCCATTCTAATTCATTCGTACAATCCATTTTAATTCATTTGCATGATCCATTCTAATTCATTCGTATGATCCATTCTAATTCATTCCTACAATCTATTCTAATTCATTCGCTCGAATGTATCCATTCTAATTCATTCGTTCGATCCATTCTAATTCATTCGTACGAGCCATTCTAATTAATTCGTACGATCCATTCTAATTCATTCGTACGATCCATTCTAATTCATTCGTACGATCCATTCTAATTCATTCACACAAATGTAACCCTTCTAATTCATTTGTACGATCCATTCTAATTCATTCGTACGATCCATTCTAATTCATTCGCACAAATGTATCCATTCTAATTCATTTGCATGATCCATTCTAATTCATTCCTTTGATCCATTCTAATTCATTTGTACGATCCATTCTAATTCATTCATACGATCCATTCTAATTCATTCGCTCGAATGTATCCATTCTAATTCATTTGCACGATCCATTCTAATTCATTCCTTTGATCCATTCTAATTCATTCGTACGATCCATTCTAATTCATTCGCTCGAATGTATCCATTCTAATTCATTCGCACGATCCATTCTAATTCATTCGTACGGTCCATTCTAATCCATTCGTATGATCCATTCTAATTCATTCTCACAAATGTAACCTTTCTAATTCATTTGTACGATCCATTCTAATCCATTCGTACGATCCATTCTAATTCATTCGCACGAATGTAACCATTCTAATTCGTTCGTACGATCCATTCTAATTCATTCGTACAATCCATTCTAATCAATTCATACAATCCATTCTAATTCATTCGCACGATCCATTCTAATTCATTCGCACAAATGTATCCAATCTAATTCATTCGTATAATCCATTCTAATTCATTCGCATGATCCATTCTAATTCATTCGTACGATCCATTCTAATTCATTCGTACGATCCATTCTAATTCATTCGCACAAATGTATCCATTCTAATTCATTCATACGATCCATTCTAATTCATTTGTACGAATGAATTAGAATGGATTGTACGAATGAATTAGAATGGATACATTCGAGCGAATGAATTAGAATGAATCATACGAATGAATTAGAAAGGATCGTGCGAATGAATTAAAATTAATCGTACAAATGAATTAGAATGGTTACATTCGTGTGAATAAATTAGAATGGATCGTACGGATGAATTAGAATGGTTACATTCGGGCGAACGAATTACAATGGATCGTACGATTCATTCTAATTCATTTGCACGATCCATTTTAATTCATTCCTATGATCCATTCTAATTCATTGCTACGATCCATTCTAATTCATTCGCACAAATGTATCCATTCTAGTTCATTCATACGATCCATTCTAATTTATTTCACGAATGTAACCTTTCTAATTCATTTGTATGATCCATTCTAATTCATTTGTACGATCCATTCTAATCCATTCGTACGATCCATTCTAATCTATTCGTACGATCTATTCTAATCCATTCGTACGATCCATTCTAATCCATTCGTACGATCCATTCTAATTCATTCTCACAAATGTAACCTTTCTAATTCATTTGTACGATCCATTCTAATTTATTCGTACGATCCATTCTTATCCATTCGTACAATCCATTCTAATCCATTCGTACGATCCATTCTAATTCATTCCCACGAATGTAACCTTTCTAATTTATTCGTACGATCCATTCTAATTCATTCCTATGATCCATTCTAATTCATTCGCACGAATGCATCCATTCTAAATTTGTACGATCCATTCAAATTCACTCGTATGATCCATTCTAATTCATTCGCACAAATGTACCCATTTTAATTCATTCATACGATCCATTCTAATTCATTCGCACGAATGTATCCATTCTAATTCATTTGCACGATCCATTCTAATTCATTCCTATGATCCATTCTAATTAATTCGTACGAACCATTCTAATTCATTTGCCCAAATGTATCCATTCTAATTCATTCGTACGATCCATTCTTATTCATTCATACGATCCATTCTAATTCATTCGTCCGGTCCATTCTAATTCATTCGCACGAATGTATCCATTCTAATTCATTCGTACAATCCATTCTAATTCATTCGCACGATCCATTCTAATTCATTCGTATGAACCATTCTAATTCCTTCCTACGATCTATTCTAATTCATTCGCTCGAATGTATCCATTCTAATTCATTCGTACGATCCACTTTAATCCATTCGTACGATCCATTCTAATCCATTCGTACGATCCATTCTAATCCATTCATATGATCCATTCTAATCTATTCGTACGATCCATTCTAATTCATTCGTACGATCCATTCTAATTCATTCTCACAAATGTAACCTTTCTAATTCATTTCTATGATCCA
This sequence comes from Chamaelirium japonicum, assembly GCA_947650365.1. NCBI lineage: Eukaryota > Viridiplantae > Streptophyta > Magnoliopsida > Liliales > Melanthiaceae > Chamaelirium > Chamaelirium japonicum. The sequence goes on along the minus strand of CANTAL010000085.1, from coordinate 898,960 downwards.
TTCTAATTCTTTCGTACGATCCATTCTAATCCATTCGTACGATCCATTCTAATTCATTCGCACGAATGTATCCATTCTAATTCTTTCGTACGATCCATTCTAATACATTCGTCCAATCCATTCTAATTCATTCGCACGAATGTATCCATTCTAATTCATTCGTACAATCCATTCTAATTCATTGTACGATCCATTCCAATCCATTCGTACGATCCATTCTAATCCATTCGTACGATCCATTCTAATTTATTCGTACGATCCATTCTAATTCGTTCATACAATCCATTCTAATTCATTCTCACGAATGTAACCTTTCTAATTCATTTGTACGATCCATTCTAATTCATTTGTACGATCCATTCTAATTCATTCGTACGATCCATTCTAATCCATTCGTACGATCCATTCTAGTTCATTTGCACGATCCATTATAATTCATTCCTATGATCCATTCTAATTCATTCGTACGATCCATTCTAATTCATTCGCACGAATATATCCATTCTAATTCATTCGTACAATCCATTCTAATTCATTCGCACGATCCATTCTAATTCATTCGTACGATCCATTCTAATTCATTCGTACAAACCATTCTAATTCATTCGTACGATCTAATTCATTCGTACGATCCATTCTAATTCATTCGCACGAATATAACCATTCTAATTCATTCCTACGATCTATTCTAATTCATTCGCTCGAATGTATCCATTCTAATTCATTAGTTCGATCCATTCTAATTCATTCGTACGATCCATTCAAATTCATTCGCATGATCCATTCTAATTCATTCGTACGATCCATTCTAATTCATTCTCACGAATGTAACCTTTCTAATTCATTTGTATGATCCATTCTAATTCATTCGTACGATCCATTCTAATTCATTAACACGAATCCGTTCTAATTCATTCGTACGATTCTTTCTAATTCATTCGCACGATCCATTCTAATTTATTTGCACGATCCATTCTAATTCATTCCTATGTTCCATTCTAATTCGTTCGTAGATCCATTCTAATTCATTCGCTTGAATGTATCCATTCTAATTCATTCGTACGATACATTCTAATTCATTCTCACGAATGTAACCTTTCTAATTCATTTGTACGATCCATTCTAATTAGAATGGTTACATTCGAGCGAATGAATTAGAATAGATCGTAGGAATGAATTAGAATGGATCATACGAATGAATTAGAATGGATCATACGAATGAATTAGAATGGATTGTACGAATGAATTAGAATGGATACATTCGTGCAAATGAATTAGAATGGATCCAACGAATGAATTAGAATGGATCGTACAAATGAATTAGAATGGATAGTGCGAATGAATTAGAATGGATCGTATGAATGAATAAGAATGGATCGTACGAATGAATTAGAATGGATCGTGCGAATGAATTAGAATGAATCGTACGAATGCATTAGAATGGATCGTACGAATGAATTAGAATGAATCGTACGATCCATTCTAATTCATTCGTCTGATCCATTCTAATTCATTCGCACGAATGTATCCATTCTAATTCATTCGTACAATCCATTCTAATTCATTCTAATTCATTCGTATGATCCATTCTAATTCATTTCTACGATCCATTCTAATTCATTCAGACGATCCATTCTAATTCATTCTCACAAATGTAACCTTTCTAATTCATTTGTATGATCCATTCTAATTCATTCGTACGATCCATTCTAATCCATTCGTACGATCCATTCTAATCCATTCGTACGATCCATTTTAATGCATTCATATGATTCATTCTAATTTATTTGTACGATCCATTCTAATTCATTCGTACGATCTAATTCTAATCCATTCGTACGATCCATTCTAATTCGCACAAATGTATCCATTTTAATTCATTCGTACGATCCATTCTAATTTATTCATACGATCCATTCTAATTCATTCGCACGATCCATTCTAATTCATTCGTTTGATCCATTCTAATTCATTCGCATGAATATATCTATTCTAATTCATTCGTATGATCCATTCTAATTTATTCGCACGATCTATTCTAATTCATTCGTACGATTCATTCTAATTCATTCGCACGATCCATTCTAATTCATTCGTACGATCCATTCTAATTCATTCGCAAGAATGTATCCATTCTAATTCATTCATTTAATCCATTCTAATTCATTCACACGAATGTATCCATTCTAGTTCATTCGTACGCTCCATTCTAATTCATTCGTACGCTCCATTCTTATTCATCGCACAAATATATCCATTCTAATTCATTTGTATGATCCATTCTAATTCATTCGTACGATCCATTCTAATTCATTCGTACGATCCATTCTAATTTATTCGTATGATCCATTCTAATTCATTCGCACAAATGTATCCATTCTAATTCATTCGTACGATCCATTCTAATTCATTCGCATGATCCATTCTAATTCATTCGTACGATCCATTCTAATTCATTCGCACGATCCATTCTAATTCATGCGTACGATCCAATCTAAATCATTCGCACGAATGTATCCATTTCAATGCATTCGTACGATCCATTCTAATTCATTCGTACGATCCATTCTAATCCATTCATACGATCCATTCTAATTCATTCGTACGATCCATTCTAATTCATTCTCACAAATGTAACCTTTCTAATTCATTTGTACAATCCATTCTAATTCATTCGTACGATCCATTCTAATCCATTCGTACGATCTATTCTAATCCATTCGTACGATCCATTCTAATTCATTCGCACGAATGTAAACATTCTAATTCATTCGTACGATCCATTCTAATTCATTCCTACGATCCATTCTAATTCATTTGCACGAATGTATCCATTCTAATTCATTTGCACGATCCATTCTAATTCATTCCTATGATCCATTCTAATTCATTCGTACGATCCATTCTAATTCATTCGCTCGAATGTATCCATTCTAATTCATTCGTACGATCCATTCTAATCCATTCGTACGATCCAGTCTAATTTATTCGTACAATGCGTTCTAATTCATTCGCACGAATGTATCCATTCAAATTCATTTGCACGATCTATTCTAATTCATTCCTATGATCCATTCTAATTCATTCGTATGATCCATTCTATTCATTCGCTCGAATGTATCCATTCTAATTCATTCGTACGATCCATTCTAATTCGTTCGTACGATCCATTCTAATTCGTTCGTACGATCCATTCTAATTCGTTCGTATGATCCATTCTAATTCATTTGTACGATCCATTTTAATTCATTCGCATGATCCATTCTAATTCATTCGTATGATACATTCGTGCGAATGAATTAGAATGGATCGTACGAATGAATTAGAATGGATCGTACGAATGAATTAGAATAGATCGTGCGAATAAATTAGAATGGATCATACGAATGAATTAGAATAGATATATTCATGCGAATGAATTAAAATGGATCGTACGAATGAATTAGAATGGATCGTGCGAATGAATTAGAATGGATCGTATGAATAAATTAGAATGGATCGTACGAATGAATTAAAATGGATACATTTGTGCGAATGAATTAGAATGGATCATACGATTGAATTTGAATGGATCGTACGAATAAATTAGAATGGATACATTTGTGCGATGAATAAGAATGGAGCGATCCATTTTAATTCATTCGCATGATCCATTCTAATTCATTCGTATGACACATTCATACGACTGAATTAGAATGGATTGTACAAATGAATTAGAATTGATCATACGAATGAATTAGAATGAATCGTACGAATAAATTAGAATGGATCGTGCGAATGAATTAGAATGGATCGTACGAATGAATTAGAATGGATATATTTGAACGAATAAATTAGAATGGATCATACGAATGAATTAGAATGGATCGTACGAATGAATTAGAATTGATCGTGCGAATGAATTAGAATCGATCGTACGAATGAATTAGAATGGATCGTACGAATGAATTAGATCGTACGAATGAATTAGAATGGATCGTATAAATGAATTAAAATGGATACATTCATATGACTGAATTAGAATTGATCGTGCGAATTAATTACAATGGATCAACGAATAAATTTGAATGGATAAATTTGTGCGAATGAATCTGAATGGATTGTATGAATGAATTACAATGGATCGTACGAATGAATTAGAATGGATACATTCGAGCGAATGAATTAGAATGGATCGTACGAATGAATTAGAATGGATCATAGGAATGAATTAGAATGGATCTTGCAAATGAATTAGAATGGATACATTCGTGCGAATGAATTAGAATGGATCGTAGGAATGAATTAGAATGGATCGTACGAATGAATTAGAATGGTTACATTCGTGCGAATGAATTAGAATGGATCGTACGAATAGATTAGAATGGATCGTACGAATGGATTAGAATGGATCGTACGAATGAATTAGAATTGATCGTACAAATGAATTAGAAAGGTTACATTTGTGAGAATGAATTAGAATGGATCGTACAATTGAATTAGAATGGATCATACGAATGGATTAGAATGGATCGTACGAATGGATTAGAATGGATCATACGAATAAATTAGATTGGATCATACAAATGACTTATAAAGGTTACATTCGTGAGAATGAATTAGAATGGATCGTACGAATGAATTAGAATACATCTTGCCAATCAATTTGAATGGATCGTATGAATGAATTAGAATGGATCGAACGAATGAATTAGAATGGATACAATCGAGCGAATGAATTAGAACAGATCGTAGGAATGAATTAGAATGGATCATACGAATGAATTAGAATGAATCGTACGAGCGAATTAGAATGGATCGTACGAACGAATTAGAATGGATCGTATGAACGAATTAGAATGGATTGTACGAATGAATTAGAATGGATACATTCGAGCGAATGAATTAGAATGGATCGTACTAATGAATTAGAATGGATCATAGGAATGAATTAGAATGGATCGTACGAATGAATTAGAATGGATATATTCGTCCGAATGAATTAGAATGGATCGTTCAAATGGATTAGAATGGATCATAGGAATGAATTAGAATGGATCATACGAATAAATTAGAATGGATCGTATGAATGAATAAGAATGGATCGTACGAATGAATTAGAATGGATCGTGCGAATGAATTAGAATGAATCGTACTAATGCATTAGAATGGATCGTACGAATGAATTAGAATGGATACATTTGTGCGAATGAATTAGAATGGATCGTGCGAATGAATTAGAATGGATACATTCGTGCGAATGAATTAGAATGGATTGTGCGAATGAATTAGAATGGATCGTACGAATGGATTAGAATGGATCATACGAATGAATTAGAAAGGTTACATTCGTGAGAATGAATTAGAATGGATCGTACGAATGAATTAGAATGGATCATGCAAATGAATTTGAATGGATCGTATGAATGAATTAGAATGGATCGAACAAATGAATTAGAATGGATACATTCGAGCGAATGAATTAGAATAGATCGTAGGAATGAATTAGAATGGATCATACGAATGAATAAGAATGGATCGTGCGAATGAATTAGAAGTGATTGTACGAATGAATTAGAATGGATACATTCGAGCGAATGAATTAGAATAGATCGTAGGAATGAATTAGAATGGATCATACGAATGAATTAGAATGGATCGTGCGAATGAATTAGAATGGATAGTACGATTGAATTAGAATGGATACATTCGTGCGAATGAATTAGAATGGATCGTACGAATGAATTAGAATTAATCGTGCGAAAGAATTTGAATGGATACATTCTTGCGAATGAATTTGAATGGATCGTACGAATGGATCGTACGAATGAATTAGAATGGTTACATTCGTGCAAATAAATTAGAATGGATCGTACGAATAAATTAGAATGGATATACTCGTGCGAATGAATTAGAATGGATCGTACAAATGTATTAGAATGGATCGTACGAATGAATTAGAATGGATCATGCAAATGAATTAGAATGGATTGTACGAATGAATTAGAATGGATACATTTGTGCGAATGAATTAGAATGGATCGTGCGAATGAATTAGAATGGATCGTACGAATGAATTAGAATGTATATATTTATGCGAATGAATTAGAATTGATCGAACGAATGAATTAGAATGGATACATTCATGCGAATGAATTAGAATAGATCGTATGAATGAATTAGAATGGATCGTACGACTGAATTAGAATGGATCGTACGAATGGATTAGAATGGATCGTACGAATGGATTTGAATGGATCGTACGAATGGATTAGAATGGATCATACGAATGAATTAGAATTGATCATACAAATGAATTAGAATGGATTCATTTGTGCGAATGAATTAGAATGGATCGTACGAATGAATTAGAATGGATCGTGCGAATGAATTAGAATGGATCGTACGAATGAATTAGAATGGATACATTTGTGCGAATGAGTTAGAATGGATCATACGAATGAATTAGAATGGATCGTACGAATGAATTAGAATGGATCGTACGAATGAATTAGAATGGATCGTGCGAATGAATTAGAATGGATCGTACGAACGAATTAGAATGGATCGTACGAACGAATTAGAATAGATCGTATGGACGAATTAGAATGGATCGTACGAATGGATTAGAATGGATCGTACGAATGGATCATGCGAATGAATTAGAATGGATCGTAGGAATGAATTAGAATAGATCGTACGAATGAATTAGAATGGATTAGAATGGATACATTCGTGCGAATGAATTAGAATGTATCGTAGGAATGAATTAGAATGGATCGTACGAATGAATTAGAATGGTTACATTCGTGCGAATGAATTAGAATGGATCGTATGAATGGATTAGAATGGTTACATTCGTGCGAATGAATTAGAATGGATCGTATGAATGGATTAGAATGGATCGTACGAATGGATTAGAATGGATCGTGCGAATGAATTAGAATGAATCGTACGAATGCATTAGAATGGATCGTACGAATGAATTAGAATGGATACATTTGTGCGAATCAATTAGAATGGGTCGTGCGAATGAATTAGAATGGATACATTCGTGCGAATGAATTAGAATGGATTGTGCGAATGAATTAGAATGGATCGTACGAATGGATTAGAATGGATCGTACGAATGAATTAGAAAGGTTACATTCGTGAGAATGAATTAGAATGGATCGTACGAATGAATTAGAATGGATCATGCGAATGAATTTGAATGGATCGTACGAATGAATTAGAATGGGTCGAACGAATGAATTAGAATGGATACATTCGAGCGAATGAATTAGAATAGATCGTAGGAATGAATTAGAATGGGTCATACGAATGAATTAGAATGGATCGTGCGAATGAATTAGAAGTGATTGTACGAATGAATTAGAATGGATACATTCGAGCGAATGAATTAGAATAGATCATAGGAATGAAATAGAATGGATCATACGAATGAATTAGAATGGATCGTGCGAATGAATTAGAATGGATTGTACGATTGAATTAGAATGGATACATTCGTGCGAATGAATTAGAATGGATCGTACGAATGAATTAGAATTAATCGTGCGAATGAATTAGAATGGATACATTCTTGCGAATGAATTTGAATGGATCGTACGAATGGATCGTACGAATGAATTAGAATGGTTACATTCGTGCAAATGAATTAGAATGGATCGTACGAATAAATTAGAATGGATACATTCGTGCGAATGAATTAGAATGGATCGTACAAATGAATTAGAATGGATCGTACGAATGAATTAGAATGGATCATGCGAATGAATTAGAATGGATTGTACGAATGAATTAGAATGGATATATTTGTGCGAATGAATTAGAATGGATCGTGCGAATGAATTGGAATGGATCGTACGAATGAATTAGAATGGATATATTTATGCGAATGAATTAGAATGGATCGAACGAATGAATTAGAATGGATACATTCGTGCGAATGAATTAGAATAGATCGTATGAATGAATTATAATGGATCGTACGAATGAATTAGAATAGATCGTGCGAATGAATTTGAATGGATCGTGCGAATGAATTAGAATGGATCATACGAATGAATTAGAATGGATCGTACGAATGAATTAGAATCGATACATTGGGTACGAATGAATTAGAATGGATCATACGAATGAATTAGACTGGATCGTACGAATAAATTAGAATGGATACATTCATACTAATGAATTAGAATGGATCGTACGAATGGATTAGAATGGATCGTACGAATGGATTTGAATGGATCGTACGAATGGATTAGAATGGATCGTACGAATGAATTAGAATGGATTCATTTGTGCGAATGAATTAGAATTGATCGTACGAATGAATTAGAATGGATCGTACGAATGAATTAGAATGGATCGTACGAATGAATTAGAATGGATACATTTGTACGAATGAGTTAGAATGGATCATACGAATGAATTAGAATGGATCGTACGAATGAATTAGAATGGATCGTGCGAATAAATTAGAATGGATCGTACGAACGAATTGGAATGGATCGTACGAACGAATTAGAATGGATCGTACGAACGAATTAGAATGGATCGTACGAATGGATTAGAATGGGTCGTACGAATGGATCATGCGAATGAATTAGAATGGATCGTACGAATGAATTAGAACAGATCGTATGAATGAATTAGAATGGATCGTACGAATGAATTAGAATGGATCATAGGAATGAATTAGAATGGATCATGCAAATGAATTAGAATGGATACATTCGTGCGAATGAATTAGAATGTATCATAGGAATGAATTAGAGTGGATCGTACGAATGAATTAGAATGGTTACATTCGTGCGAATGAATTAGAATGGATCGTATGAATGGATTAGAATGGATCGTACGAATAGATTAGAATGGATCGTATGAATGAATTAGAATGGATCGTACAAATGAATTAGAAAGGTTACATTTCTGAGAATGAATTAGAATGGATCGTACGAATGGATTAGAATGGATCGTACGAATGGATTAGAATGGATCGTACGAATGGATTAGATTTGATCGTACGAATGAATTAGAATGGATCATACAAATGAATTAGAAAGGTTACATTTGTGAGAATGAATTAGAATGGATCGTACGAATGAATTAGAATGGATCATAGGAATGAATTAGAATGGATCGTGCAAATGAATTAGAATGGATACATTCGTGCGAATGAATTAGAATGGATCGTAGGAATGAATTAGAATGGATCGTACGAATGAATTAGAATGGTTACATTTGTGCGAATGAATTAGAATGGATCGTACGAATGGATTAGAATGGATCGTACGAATGAATTAGAATTGATCGTACAAATGAATTAGAAAGGTTACATTTGTGAGAATGAATTAGAATGGATCGTACGATTGAATTAGAATGGATCGTACGAATGGATTAGAATGGATCGTACGAATGGATTAGAATGGATCGTACGAATAAATTAGAATGGATCATACAAATGACTTAGAAAGGTTACATTCGTGAGAATGAATTAGAATGGATCGTACGAATGAATTAGAATGGATCATGCGAATGAATTTGAATGGATCATACGAATGAATTAGAATGGATCGAACGAATGAATTAGAATGGATACATTCGAGCGAATGAATTAGAATAGATCGTAGGAATGAATTAGAATGGATCATACCAATGAATTAGAATGGATCGTACGAGCGAATTAGAATGGATCGTACGAACGAATTAGAATGGATCGTATGAACGAATTAGAATGGATCGTACGAATGAATTAGAATGGATACATTCGAGTGAATGAATTAGAATGGATCGTACAAATGAATTAGAATGGATCATACGAATGAATTAGAATGGATCGTTCGAATGAATTAGAATGGATATATTCGTGCGAATGAATTAGAATGGATCGTACAAATGGATTAGAATGGATCATAGGAATGAATTAGAATGGATCATACGAATAAATTAGAATGGATCGTATAAATGAATAAGAATGGATCGTACGAATGAATTAGAACGGATCGTGCGAATGAATTAGAATGAATCGTATGAATGCATTAGAATGGATCGTACGAATGAATTAGAATGGATACATTTGTGCGAATGAATTAGAATGGATCGTGTGAATTAATTAGAATGGATACATTCGTGCGAATGAATTAGAATGGATTGTGTGAATGAATTAGAATGGATCGTACGAATGGATTAGAATGGATCGTACGAATGAATTAGAAAGGATACATTCGTGAGAATGAATTAGAATGTATCGTACGAATGAATTAGAATAGATCGTAGGAATGAATTAGAATGGATACATTCGAGCGAATGAATTAGAATAGATCGTAGGAATGAATTAGAATGGATCATACGAATGAATTAGAATGGAACGTGCGAATGAATTAGAAGTGATTGTACGAATGAATTAGAATGGAAACATTCGAGCGAATGAATTAGAATAGATCGTAGGAATAAATTAGAATGGATTATACGAATGAATTAGAATGGATCGTGCGAATGAATTAGAAGAGATTGTACGATTGAATTAGAATGGATACATTCGTGCGAATGAATAAGAATGGATCGTACGAATGAATTAGAATTAATCGTGCGAATGAATTTGAATGGATATATTCTTGCGAATGAATTTGAATGGATCGTACGAATGGATCGTACGAATGAATTAGAATGGTTACATTCGTGCAAATGAATTAGAATGGATCGTACAAATAAATTAGAATGGATACATTCGTGCGAATGAATTAGAATGGATCGTACAAATGAATTAGAATGGATCGTACGAATGAATTAGAATGGTTCGTACGAATGAATTAGAATGGATCATGCGAATGAATTAGAATGGATTGTACGAATGAATTAAAATGGATACATTTGTGCGAATGAATTAGAATGGATCGTGCGAATGAATTAGAATGGATCGTACGAATGAATTAGAATGGATATATTTATGCGAATGAATTTGAATGGATCGAACGAATGAATTAGAATGGATATATTCGTGCGAATGAATTAGAATAGATCGTATGAATGAATTAGAATGGATCGTACGAATGAATTAGAATGGATCGTGCGAATGAATTTGAATGGATCGTGCGAATGAACTAGAATGGATCATACGAATGAATTAGAATGGATCGTACGAATAAATTAGAATGGATACATTTGTACGAATGAATTAGAATGGATCATACCAATGAATTAGACTGGATCGTACGAATAAATTAGAATGGATACATTCATACGAATGAATTAGAATGAATCCTACGAATGGATTAGAATGGATCGTACGAATGGATCATGCGAATGAATTAGAATGGATCGTACGAATGAATTAGAATAGATCGTACGAATGAATTAGAATGGATCGTACGAATGAATTAGAATGGATCATAGGAATGAATTAGAATGGATCGTGCAAATGAATTAGAATGGATACATTCGTGCGAACGAATTAGAATGTATCGTAGGAATGAATTAGAATGGATCGTACGAATGAATTAGAATGGTTACATTCGTGCGAATGAATTTGAATGGATCGTATGAATGGATTAGAATGGATCGTACGAATGGATTAGAATGGATCGTGCGAATGAATTGAATGAATCGTGCGAATGCATTAGAATGGATCGTACGAATGAATTAGAATGGATACATTTGTGCGAATGAATTAGAATGGATCGTGCGAATGAATTAGAATGGATACATTCGTGCGATTGAATTAGAATGGATTGTGCGAATGAATTAGAATGGATCGTATGAATGGATTAGAATGGATCGTACGAATGAATTAGAATGGTTACATTCGTGAGAATGAATTAGAATGGATCGTACGAATGAATTAGAATGGATCATGCGAATGAATTTGAATGGATCATACGAATGAATTAGAATGGATCGAACGAATGAATTAGAATGGATACATTCGAGCGAATGAATTAGAATAGATCGTAGGAATGAATTAGAATGGATCATACGAATGAATTAGAATGGATCGTGCGAATGAATTAGAAGTGATTGTACAAATGAATTAGAATGGATACATTCGAGCGAATGAATTAGAATAGATCGTAGGAATGAATTAGAATGGATCATACGAATGAATTAGAATGGATCATGCGAATGAGTTAGAATGGATTGTACGATTGAATTAGAATGGATACATTCGTGCGAATGAATTAGAATGGATCGTACGAATGAATTAGAATTAATCGTGCGAATGAATTAGAATGAATACATTCTTGCAAATGAATTTGAATGGATCGTACGAATGGATTAGAATGGTTACATTCGTGCAAAAAAATTAGAATGGATCGTACGAATAAATTAGAATGGATACATTCGTGCGAATGAATTAGAATGGATCGTACAAATGAATTAGAATGAATCGTACGAATGAATTAGAATGGATCATGCGAATGAATTAGAATGGATTGTACGAATCAATTAGAATGGATACATTTGTGCGAATGAATTAGAATGGATCGTGCGAATGAATTAGAATGGATCGTACGAATGAATTGGAATGGATATATTTATGCGAATGAATTAGAATGGATCGAACGAATGAATTAGAATGGATACATTCGTGCGAATGAATTAGAATAGATCGTATGAATGAATTAGAATGGATCGTATGAATGAATTAGAATGGATCGTGCGAATGAATTTGAATGGATCGCGCGAATGAATTAGAATGGATCATACGAATGAATTAGAATGGATCGTACGAATGAATTAGAATGGATACATTCGTACGAATGAATTAGAATGGATCATACGAATGAATTAGACTGGATCGTACGAATAAATTAGAATGGATACATTCATACGAATGAATTAGAATGGATCGTACGAATGGAGTAGAATGGATCGTACGAATGGATTTGAATGGATCGTACGAATGGATTAGAATGGATCGTACGAATGAATTAGAATGGATCATACAAATGAATTATAATGGATTCATTTGTGCGAATGAATTAGAATTGATCGTACAAATGAATTAGAATGGATCGTACGAATGATTTAGAATGGATCGTGCGAATGAATTAGAATGGATCGTACGAATGAATTAGAATGGATACATTTGTGCGAATGAGTTAGAATGGATCGTACGAATGAATTAGAATGGATCGTGCGAATGAATTAGAATGGATCGTACGAACAAATTAGAATGGGTCGTACGAACGAATTAGAATGGATCGTACGAACGAATTAGAATGGATCGTAGGAACGAATTAGAATGGATCGTACGAATAGATTAGAATGGATCATACGAATGGATCATGCGAATGAATTAGAATGGATCGTACGAATGAATTAGATTAGATCGTACGAATGAATTAGAATGGATCGTACAAATGAATTAGAATGGATCATAGGAATGAATTAGAATGGATCATGCAAATGAATTAGAATGGATACATTCGTGCGAATGAATTAGAATGTATCGTAGGAATGAATTAGAATGGATCGTACAAATGAATTAGAATGGTTACATTCGTGCGAATGAATTAGAATGGATCGTATGAATAGATTAGAATGGATCGTACAAATGGATTAGAATGGATCGTATGAATGAATTAGAATGGATCGTGCAAATGAATTAGAAAGGTTACATTTGTGAGAATGAATTAGAATGGATCGTACGAATGGATTTGAATGGATCGTACGAATGGATTAGAATGGATCGTACGAATGGATTAGAATTGATCGTACGAATGAATTAGAATGGATCAAACAATTGAATTAGAAATGTTACATTTGTGAGAATGAATTAGAATGGATCGTACGAATGAATTAGAATGGATCATAGGAATGAATTAGAATGGATCGTGCAAATGAATTAGAATGGATACATTCGTGCGAATGAATTAGAATGGATCGTAGGAATGAATTAGAATGGATCGTACGAATGAATTAGAATGGTTACATTCGTGCGAATGAATTAGAATGGATCGTACGAATGGATTAGAATGGATCGTACGAATGGATTAGAATGGATCGTACGAATGGATTAGAATAGATCGTACAAATGAATTAGAAAGGTTATATTTGTGAGAATGAATTAGAATGGATCGTACGAATGGATTAGAATGGATCGTACGAATGGATTAGAATGGATCGTACGAATGAATTAGAATAGATCATACAAATGAATTAGAAAGGTTACATTCGTGAGAATGAATTAGAATGGATCGTACGAATGAATTAGAATGGATCATGCGAATGAATTTGAATGGATCGTACGAATGAATTAGAATGGATCGAACGAATGAATTAGAATGGATACATTCGAGCGAATGAATTAGAATAGATCGTAGGAATGAATTAGAATGGATCATACGAATGAATTAGAATGGATCGTACGAACGAATTAGAATGGATCGTACGAACGAATTATAATGGATCATATGAACGAATTAGAATGGATCGTATGAATGAATTAGAATGGATACATTCAAGCGAATGAATTAGAATGGATTGTACGAATGAATTAGAATGGATCATAGGAATGAATTAGAATGGATCGTGCAAATGAATTAGAATGGATACATTCGTGCGAATGAATTAGAATGTATCGTGCGAATGAATTAGAATGGATCGTACGAATGAATTAGAATGGATCGTGCGAATGAATTAGAATCGATCATATGAATGAATTAGAATGGATCGTACGAATGAATTAGATCGTACGAATGAATTAGAATGGATCGTACGAATGAATTAGAATGGATCGTACGAATGAATTAGAATGGATCATGCGAATGAATTTGAATTGATCGTATGAATGAATTTGAATGGATCGAATGCATGAATTAGAATGGATACATTCGAGCGAATAAATTAGAATAGATAGTAGGAATGAATTAGAATGGATCATACGAATGAATTAGAATGGATCGTGCGAATAAATTAGAATGGATTGTACGAATGAGTTAGAATGGATACATTCGTGCGAATGAATTAGAATGGATCGGACGAATGAATTAGAATGGATCGTACGAATGAATTAGAATGGATCATGCGAATGAATTAGAATGAATCGTACGAACACATTAGAATGGATACATTCGTGCGAATGAATTAGAATGGATCGTACGAATGAATTAGAATGGATCGTGCAAATGAATTAGAATGGATCGTACGAATGAATTAGAATGGATCATGCGAATGAATTAGAATGGATCGTACGAATGAATTAGAGTGGATACATACAAATGAATTAGAAAGGTTACATTCGTGAGAATGAATTAGAATGGATCGTATGAATGAATTAGAATGGATCGTACGAATGAATTAGAATGGATACATTCGAGCGAATGAATTAGAATGGATTGTACGAATGAATTAGAATGGATCACAGGAATGAATTAGAATGGATCGTGCAAATAAATTAGAATGGATCGTACGAATGGATTAGAATGGATCGTACGAATGAATTAGAATAGATCATACAAATGAATTAGAAAGGTTACATTCGTGATAATGAATTAGAATGGATCGTGCGAATGAATTAGAATGGATCGTGCGAATGAATTAGAATGGATCGTACGAACGAATTAGAATGGATATATTCGAGCGAATGAATTAGAATGGATCGTACGAATGAATTAGAATGGATCATAGGAATGAATTAAAATGGATCGTGCAATTGAAATAGAATGGATACATTCGTGCGAATGAATTAGAATGGATCGTAGGAATGAATTAGAATGGATCGTACGAATGAATTAGAATGGTTACATTCGTGCGAATGAATTAGAATGGATCGTACGAATGGATTAAAATTGATCGTACGAATGGATTAGAATGGATCGTACGAATGAATTAGAATGGATCGTACAAATGAATTAGAAAGGTTACATTTGTGAGAATGAATTAGAATGGATCGTACGAGTGAATTAAAATGGATCGTACGAATGGATTAGAATGGATCGTGCGAATGGATTAGAATGGATCATACGAATGATTTAGAATGGATCATACAAATGAATTAGAAAGGTTACATTCGTGAGAATGAATTAGAATGGATCGAACGAATGAATTAGAATGGATCATGCAAATGAATTTGAATGGATCGTACGAATGAATTAGAATGGATCGAACGAATGAATTAGAATGGATACATTCAAGTGAATGAATTAGAATAGATCGTAGGAATGAATTAGAATGTATCATACGAATGAATTAGAATGGATCGTGCGAATGAATTAGAATGGATTGTACAAATGAATTAGAATGGATATATTCGTGCGAATGGATTAGAATGGATCGGACGAATGAATTAGAATGGATCGTACGATTCATTCTAATTCATTCGTACGATCCATTCTAATGCATTCGTATGATTCATTCTAATTCATTCGCACGATCCATTCTAATTCATTCGTATGATCCATTCTAATTTATTTGCACGAATATACGATCCATTCTAATTTTTTTGCAAGAATGTATCCATTCTAATTCATTCGTACAATCCATTCTAATTTATTCGTACAAATGTATCCATTCTAATTCATTCATAGGATCCATTCTAATTCATTCGTACGAACCATTCTAATTCATTCGTACGATCCATTCTAATTCATTCGCACGAATGTATCCATTCTAATTAATTCGTACGATCCATTCTAATTCATTCATACGATCCATTCTAATTCATTCGTATGATCCATTCTAATTCATTCCTACGATCTATTCTAATTCATTCGCTCGAATGTATCCATTCTAATTCATTCGTACAATCCATTCTTATTCATTCGTACGATCCATTCTAATTTATTCGTATGATCAATTCTAATTCATTCACACGATCCATTCTAATTCATTCTCATGAATGTAACCTTTCTAATTCATTTGTATGATCCATTCTAATTCATTCGTACGATCCATTCTAATCCATTCGTATGATCCATTCTAATCCATTCGTACGATCCATTCTAATTCATTCTCACAAATGTAACATTTCTAATTCATTTGTACGATCCACTCTAATTCATTCGTACGATCCATTCTAATCCATTCGTACGATCCATTCAAATCCATTCATACGATCCATTCTAATTCATTCGCACGAATGTAACCATTCTAATTTATTCGTACGATCCATTCTAATTCATTCCTACGAATGAGTTAGAATGGATCATACGAATGAATTAGAATGGATCGTACAAATGAATTAGAATGGATTGAATGAATGTATTAGAATGGATACATTCGAGCGAATGAATTAGAATAGATCATAGGAATGAATTAGATTGGATCATACGAATGAATTAGAATGGATCGTGCGAATGAATTAGAATGGATTGTACGAATGAATTAGAATGGATACATTCGTGCGAATGAATTAGAATGGATCAGACGAATGAATTAGAATAGATCGTACGAATGAATTAGAATGGATCATGTGAATGAATTAGAATGAATCATATGAATGCATTAGAATGGATACATTCGTACGAATGAATTAGAATGGATCGTACGAATGAATTAGAATGGATCGTGTGAATGAATTAGAATGGATCGTACGAATGAATTAGAATGGATCGTGCAAATGAATTTGAATGGATCGTACGAATGAATTAGAATGGATACATATAAATGAATTAGAAAGGTTGCATTCGTGAGAATGAATTAGAATGGATCGTACGAATAAATTAGAATGGATACATTCGAGTGAATGAATAAGAATGGATCGTACGAATGAATTAGAATGCATCATAGGAATGAATTAGAATGGATCGTACGAATGGATTAGAATGGATCGTACGAATGAATTAGAATGGATCATACAAATGAATTAGAAAGGTTACATTCGTGAGAATGAATTAGAATGGATCGTGCGAATGAATTAGAATGGGTCATACGAACGAATTAGAATGGATCGTACGAACAAATTAGAATGGATCGTACGAATGAATTAGAATAGATACATTCGAGCTAATGAATTAGAATGGATCGTACGAATGAATTAGAATGGATTATAGGAATGAATTAGAATGGATCGTGCAAATGAATTAGAATGGATACATTCATGCGAATGAATTTGAATGGATCGTAGGAATGAATTAGAATGGATCGTACGAATGAATTAGAATGGTTACATTCGTGCGAATGAATTAGAATGGATCGTACGAATGAATAGGAATGGATTAGAATGGATCATGTGAATGAATTAGAATGGATCGTACGAATGAATTAGAATGGATCATGCAAATGAATTAGAATGAATCATACGAATGCATTAGAATGGATCGTACGAATGAATTAGAATGAATCGTACGATCCATTCTAATTCATTCGTCCAATCCATTCTAATTCATTCGCACGAATGTATCCATTCTAATTCATTCGTACAATCCATTCTAATTCATTCGCACGATCCATTCTAATTTATTCGTATGATCCGTTCTAATTCATTCCTACGATCAATTCTAATTCATTCGCTCGAATGTATCCATTCTAATTCATTCGTTCGATCCATTCTAATTCATTCGTATGATCCATTCAAATTCATTCGCATGATCCATTCTAATTCATTCGTACGATCCATTCGAATTCATTCTCACGAATGTAACCTTTCTAATTCATTTGTATGATCCATTCTAATTCATTCGTACGATCCATTCTAATCCATTCGTACGATCCATTCTAATCCATTCGTACGATCCATTCTAATTCATTCTCACAAATGTAACCTTTCTAATTCATTCATATGATCCATTCTAATCCATTCGTACGATCCATTCTAATCCATTCCTACGATCCATTCTAATTCATTCGCACGAATGTAACCATTCTAATTCATTCGTACGATCCATTCTAATTCATTCCTATGATCCATTCTAATTCATTCGTACGATCCATTCTAATTCATTCCTACGATTCATTCTAATTCATTCGTACGATCCATTCTAATTCATTCGCTCGAATGTATCCATTCTAATTTATTCGTACGATCCATTCTAATTCATTCATACGATCCATTCTAATCCATTCGTACGATCCATTGTAATTCATTCGTACAATGCGTTCTAATCCATTCGTACGATCCATTCTAATCCATTCGTACGATCCATTCTAATTCATTTGTACGAATGGATCCATTCTAATTCATTAGTACGATCCATTCAAATTCATTCTTACATTCCATTCTACTTCATTCGCACGAATGTATCAATTCTAATTCATTCGCACAATCCATTCTAATTCATTTGTACGATCCATTCTAATTCATTCGTATGATCCATTCTAACTCATTCGGTGGATCCATTCTAATTCATTCGTACGATCCATTCTAATTCATTCGCACGATCCATTCTAATTTATTCGTACGATCCATTCTAATTCATTCGTACGATCTATTCTAATTCATTCGCATGATCCATTCTAATTCATTCGTACGATCCATTCTAATTCATTCGTACAATCCATTCAAATTCATTTGTACGATGCAATCTAATTCATTCGCACAAATGTATCTATTCTAATTCATTCGCACATATAATCCATTCTAATTCATTCGTACGATCCATTCTAGTTCATTCATCCGATCCATTCTAATTCATTCACACGAATGTATCCATTCTGATTCATTCGTACGATCCATTCTAATTCATTCGTACGATCCATTCTAATTAATTCGCACGATCCATTCTAATTCAGTCGTATGAATGTATCCATTTTAATTCATTCGTATGATCCATTCTAAATCATTCGTACGTTCTAATTCATTCGTACGATCCATTCTAATTCATTCGTACGATCGATTCTAATTCATTCGCACGATCCTTTCTAATTCATTCGTACGATCCATTCTAATTTATTCATATGATCCATTCTAATTTATTCGTTCAAATATATCCATTCTAATTCATTCGTACAATCCATTCTAATTCATTTGCACGATCCATTCTAATTCATTCGTACGATCCATTCTAATTCATTCGTACGATCCATTCTAATTCATTCGTACAATCCATTCTAATTCAGTCGTATGAATGTATCTATTTTAATTTATTCGTACGATCCATTCTAATTCATTCGTACGATCTAATTCTTTCGTACGATCCATTCTAATTCATTCGTACGATCGATTCTAATTCATTCGCACGATCCATTCTAATTCATTCGTACGATCCATTCTAATTCATTTGTATGATCCAGTCTAATTTATTCGTTCAAATATATCCATTCTAATTCATTCGTACGATCCATTCTAATTCATTCGCACGATCCATTCTAATTCATTCGTACGATCCATTCTAATTCATTTGTATGATCAATTCTAATTCATTCGCATGATCCATTCTAATTCATTTGTACGATCTATTCTAATTCATTCGTACGATCCATTCTAATTCATTCGCACGAATGTATCCATTCTAATTCATTCGTACGATCCATTCTAATTCATTCGCACTATCCATTCTAATTCATTCGTACGATCCATTCTAATTCATTCGTACGATCCATTCTAATTAATTCGCACAAATGTATCCATTCTAATTCATTCGTACGATCCATTCAAATTCAATCGTATGATCCATTCTAATTCATTCGCACAAATGTATCCTTTTTAATTCATTCGTACGATCCATTCTAATTTATTCATAGGATCCAATCTAATTCATTCACACGTTCCATTCTAATTCATTCGTACGATCCATTCTAATTCATTCGCATGAATATATCTATTCTAATTCATTCGTATGATCCAATCTAATTTATTTGCACGATCTATTCTAATTCATTCGTACGATCCATTCTAATTCATTCGTACGATCCATTCTAATTCATTCGCATGATCCATTCATACGATCCATTCTAATCCATTCGTACGATCCATTCTAATTCATTCATACGATCATGCGAATGAATTAAAATGGATCGTACAAATGAATTAGAATGGATCGTGCAAATGAATTAGAATGGATCGTACGAACGAATTAGAATGGATCGTACGAACGAATTAGAATGGATCGTCTGAACGAATTAGAATGGATCGTACGAATAAATTAGAATGGATACATTCGAGCGAATGAATTACAATGGATCGTACGAATAAATTAGAATGGATCATAGGAATGAATTAGAATGGATCGTGCAAATAAATTAGAATGGATACATTCATGTGAATGAATTAGAATGGATCGTAGGAATGAATTAGAATGGATCGTACGAATGAATTAATAAGGTTACATTCGTGCGAATGTATTAGAATGGATCGTACGAATGGATTGGAATGGATCGTATGAATGGATTAGAATGGATCGTACGAATGAATTAGAATGGATCGTACAAATGAATTAGAAAGGTTACATTTGTGAGAATGAATTAGAATGGATCGTACGAATGGATTAGAATGGATCGTACGAATGGATTAGAATGGATCATATAAATGAATTAGAATGGTTACATTCGTGAGAATGAGTTTGAATGGATCGTACGAATGAATTAGAATGGATCATGCGAATGAATTTGAATGGATCGTACGAATGAATTAGAATGGATCGAATGAATGAATTAGAATGGAAATATTCGAGCGAATGAATTAGAATAGATCGTAGGAATGAATTAGAATGGATCATACGAATGAATTAGAATGGATCGTGCGAATGAATTAGAATGGATTGTACGAATGAATTAGAATGGATACATTCGTGCAAATGAATTAGAATGGATCGGACGAATGAATAATAATGGATCGTACGATTCATTCTAATTTATTCGTACGATCCATTCTAATGCATTCGTACGATTCATTCTAATTCATTCGCACGATCTATTCTAATTCATTCGTACGATCCATTCTAATTCATTCGCACGATCCATTCTAATTCATTCGTACGATCCATTCTAATTCATTCGCATGAATCTAACCATTCTAATTCATTCGTACGATCCATTCTAATTCATTCGCACGAATGTATCCATTCTAATTCATTTGCACGATCCATTCTAATTCATTCCTATGATCCATTCTCCATTCTAATTCATCCGTACGATCCATTCTAATTCATTGGCTCGAATGTATCCATTCAAATTCGTTCGTACGATCCATTCTAATTCGTTCGTACGATTCATTCTAATTCGTTCGTACGATCCATTCTAATTCATTCGCACGATCTATTCAAATTCATTCGCACGATCCATTCTAATTCATTCTCACAAATGTAACCTTTCTAATTCATTTGTATGATCCATTCTAATTCATTCGTACGATCCATTCTAATCAATTCGTACGATCCAGTCTAATTCATTTGCACGATCCATTCTAATTCATTCTTATGATCCATTCTAATTCATTCGTACGATCCATTCTAATTCATTCGCTCGAATGAATCCACTCTAATTCATTCGTACGATCCATTCTAATTCATTCGTACGATCCATTCTAATTAATTCGCACGATCCATTCTAATTCAGTCGTATGAATGTATCCATTTTAATTCATTCGTACGATCCATTCTAAATCATTCGAATGTTCTAATTCATTCGTACGATCCATTCTAATTCATTCGTACGATCGATTCTAATTCATTCGCACGATCCTTTCTAATTCATTCGTACGATCCATTCTAATTCATTCATATGATCCATTCTAATTTATTCGTTCAAATATATCCATTCTAATTCATTCGTACGATCCATTCTAATTCATTCGCACGATCCATTCTAATTCATTCGTACGATCCATTCTAATTCATTCGTACGATCCATTCTAATTCATTCGTACAATCCATTCTAATTCAGTCATATGAATGTATCCATTTTAATTCATTTGTACGATCCATTCTAATTCATTCGTACGATCTAATTCATTCGTACGATCCATTCTAATTCATTCGTACGATCGATTCTAATTCATTCGCACGATCCATTCTAATTCATTCGTATGATCCATTCTAATTCATTTGTATGATCCAGTCTAATTTATTCGTTCAAATATATCCATTCTAATTCATTCGTACGATCCATTCTAATTCATTCGCACGATCCATTCTAATTCATTCGTACGATCCATTCTAATTCATTCGTATGATCAATTCTAATTCATTCGCATGATCCATTCTTATTCATTTGTACGATCTATTCTAATTCATTCGTACGATCCATTCTAATTCATTCGCACGAATGTATCCATTCTAATTCATTCGTACGATCCATTCTAATTCATTCGCACTATCCATTCTAATTCATTCGTACGATCCATTCTAATTCATTCGTACGATCCATTCTAATTAATTCGCACAAATGTATCCATTCTAATTCATTCGTACGATCCATTCAAATTCAATCGTATGATCCATTCTAATTCATTCGCACAAATGTATCCTTTTTAATTCATTCGTACGATCCATTCTAATTTATTCATAGGATCCAATCTAATTCATTCGCACGTTCCATTCTAATTCATTCGTACGATCCATTCTAATTCATTCGCATGAATATATCTATTCTAATTCATTCGTATGATCCATTCTAATTTATTCGCACGATCTATTCTAATTCATTCGTACGATCCATTCTAATTCATTCGTACGATCCATTCTAATTCATTCGCAAGATCCATTCATACGATCCATTCTAATCCATTCGTACGATCCATTCTAATTCATTCATACGATCATGCGAATGATTAAAATGGATCGTACAAATGAATTAGAATGGATCGTGCGAATGAATTAGAATGGATCGTACGAACGAATTAGAATGGATCGTACGAACGAATTAGAATGGATCGTCTGAACGAATTAGAATGGATCGTACGAATAAATTAGAATGGATACATTCGAGCGAATGAATTACAATGGATCGTACGAATGAATTAGAATGGATTATAGGAATGAATTAGAATGGATCGTGCAAATAAATTAGAAAGGATACATTCATGTGAATGAATTAGAATGGATCGTAGGAATGAATTAGAATGGATCGTACGAATGAATTTATTAGGTTAGATTCATGCGAATGTATTAGAATGGATCGTACGAATGGATTAGAATGGATCGTATGAATGGATTAGAATGGATCGTATGAATGAATTAGAATGGATCGTACAAATGAATTAGAAAGGTTACATTTGTGAGAATGAATTAGAATGGATCGTACGAATGGATTAGAATGGATCGTACGAATGGATTAGAATGGATCATATAAATGAATTAGAAAGGTTACATTCGTGAGAATGAGTTTGAATGGATCGTACGAATGAATTAGAATGGATCATGCGAATGAATTTGAATGGATCGTACGAATGAATTAGAATGGATCGAATGAATGAATTAGAATGGAAATATTCGAGCGAATGAATTAGAATAGATCGTAGGAATGAATTAGAATGGATCATACGAATGAATTAGAATAGATCGTGCGAATGAATTAGAATGGATTGTACGAATGAATTAGAATGGATACATTCGTGCAAATGAATTAGAATGGATCGGACGAATGAATTAAAATGGATCGTAAGATTCATTCTAATTTATTCGTACGATCCATTCTAATGCATTCGTACGATTCATTCTAATTCATTCGCACGATCCATTCTAATTCATTCGTACGATCCATTCTAATTCATTCGCACGATCCATTCTAATTCATTCGCACGATCCATTCTAATTCATTCGCACGAATGAAACCATTCTAATTCATTCGTACGATCCATTCTAATTCATTCGTACGATCCATTCTAATTCATTCGCACGAATGTATCCATTCTAATTCATTTGCACGATCCATTCTAATTCATTCCTATGATCCATTCTCCATTCTAATTCATTCGTACGATCCATTCTAATTCATTCGCTCAAATGTATCCATTCGAATTCGTTCGTACGATCCATTCTAATTCGTTCGTACGATCCATTCTAATTCATTCGCACGATCTATTCAAATTCATTCGCACGATCCATTCTAATTCATTCTCACGAATGTAACCTTTCTAATTCATTTGTATGATCCGTTCTAATTCATTCGTACGATCCATTCTAATCCATTCGTACGATCCATTCTAATTCATTTGCACGATCCATTCTAATTCATTCTTATGATCCCTTCTAATTCAATCGTACGATCCATTCTAATTCATTCGCTCGAATGAATCCATTCTAATTCATTCGTACGATCCATTCTAATTCATTTGTACGATCCATTCTAATTAATTCGCACGATCTATTCTAATTCAGTCGTATGAATGTATCCATTTTAATTCATTCGTACGATCCATTCTAAATCATTCGTACGTTCTAATTCATTCGTACGATCCATTCTAATTCATTCATACGATCGATTCTAATTCATTCGCACGATCCTTTCTAATTCATTCGTACGATCCATTCTAATTCATTCATATGATCCATTCTAATTTATTCGTTCAAATATATCCATTCTAATTCATTCGTACGATCCATTCTAATTCATTCGCACGATCCATTCTAATTCATTCGTACGATCCATTCTAATTCATTCGTACAATCCATTCTAATTCAGTCATATGAATGTATCCATTTTAATTCATTGGTACGATCCATTCTAATTCATTCGTACGATCTAATTCATTCGTACGATCCATTCTAATTCATTCGTACGATCGATTCTAATTCATTAGCACGATCCATTCTAATTCATTCGTACGATCCATTCTAATTTATTTGTATAATCCAGTCTAATTTATTCGTTCAAATATATCCATTCTAATTCATTCGTACGATCCATTCTAATTCATTCGCACGATCCATTCTAATTCATTCATACGATCCATTCTAATTCACTCGTATGATCAATTCTAATTCATTCACATGATCCATTCTAATTCATTTGTACGATCTATTCTAATTCATTCGTACGATCCATTCTAATTCATTCGCACGAATGTATCCATTCTAATTCATTCGTACGATCCATTCTAATTCATTCGCACTATCCATTCTAATTCATTCGTACGATCCATTCTAATTCATTTGTACGATCCATTCTAATTAATTCGCACAAATGTATCGATTCTAATTCATTCGTACGATCCATTCAAATTCAATCGTATGATCCATTCTAATTTATTCGCACAAATGTATCCTTTTTAATTCATTCGTACGATCCATTCTAATTTATTCATACGATCCAATCTAATTCATTCACACGTTCCATTCTAATTCATTCGTACGATCCATTCTAATTCATTCGCATGAATATATCTATTCTAATTCATTCGTATGATCCATTCTAATTTATTCGCACGATCTATTCTAATTCATTCGTACGATCCATTCTAATTCATTCGTACGATCCATTCTAATTCATTAGCATGATTCATTCATACGATCCATTCTAATCCATTTGTACGATCCATTCTAATTCATTCATACGATCATGCGAATGAATTAAAATGGATCGTACAAATGAATTAGAATGGATCGTGCGAATGAATTAGAATGGATCGTCCGAACGAATTGGAATGGATCGTACGAACGAATTAGAATGGATCGTCTGAACGAATTAGAATGGATCATACGAATAAATTAGAATGGATACATTCGAGCGAATGAATTACAATGGATCGTACGAATGAATTAGAATGGATCATAGGAATGAATTAGAATGGATCGTGCAAATAAATTAAAATGGATACATTCATGTGAATGAATTAGAATGGATCGTAGGAATGAATTAGAATGGATCGTATGAATGAATTAATAAGGTTACATTCGTGCGAATGTATTAGAATGGATCGTACGAATGGATTAGAATGGATCGTATGAATGGATTAGAATGGATCGTACGAATGAATTAGAATGGATCGTACAAATGAATTAGAAAGGTTACATTTGTGAGAATGAATTAGAATGGATCGTACGAATGGATTAGAATGGATCGTACGAATGGATTAGAATGGATCGTACGAATGGATTAGAATGGATCATATAAATGAAATAGAAAGGTTACATTCGTGAGAATGAGTTTGAATGGATCGTACGAATGAATTAGAATGGATCATGCGAATGAATTTGAATGGATCGTACGAATGAATTAGAATGGATCGAACGAATGAATTAGAATGGAAATATTTGAGCGAATGAATTAGAATAGATCGTAGGAATGAATTAGAATGGATCATACGAATGAATTAGAATGGATCTTGCGAATGAATTAGAATGGATTGTACGAATGAATTAGAATGGATACATTCGTGCAAATGAATTAGAATGGATCGGACGAATGAATTAAAATGGATCGCACGATTCATTCTAATTTATTCGTAAGATCCATTCTAATGCATTCGTACGATTCATTCTAATTCATTCGCACGATCCATTCTAATTCATTCGTACGATCCATTCTAATTCATTCGCACGATCCATTCTAATTCATTCGTACGATCCATTCTAATTCATTCGCACGAATCTAACCATTCTAATTCATTCGTACGATCCATTATAATTCATTCCTACGATCCATTCTAATTCATTCGCACGAATGTATCCAATCTAATTCATTTGCACGATCCATTCTAATTCATTCCTATGATCCATTCTCCATTCTAATTCATTCGTACGATCCATTCTAATTCATTCGCTCGAATGTATCCATACAAATTCGTTCGTACGATCCATTCTAATTCGTTCGTACGATCCATTCTAATTCATTCGCACGATATATTCAAATTCATTCACACGATCCATTCTAATTCATTCTCACGAATGTAACCTTTCTAATTCATTTGTATGATCCATTCTAATTCATTCGTACGATCCATTCGTACGATCCATTCTAATTCATTTGCACGATCCATTCTAATTCATTCTTATGATCCATTCTAATTCATTCGTACGATCCATTCTAATTCATTCGCTCGAATGAATCCATTCTAATTCATTCGTACGATCCATTCTAATTAATTCGCACGATCCATTCTAATTCAGTCGTATGAATGTATCCATTTTAATTCATTCGTACGATCCATTCTAAATCATTCGTACGTTCTAATTCATTCGTATGATCCATTCTAATTCATTCGTACGATCGATTCTAATTCATTCGCACGATCCTTTCTAATTCATTCGTACGATCCATTCTAATTCATTCATATGATCCATTCTAATTTATTCATTCAAATATATCCATTCTAATTCATTCGTACGATCCATTCTAATTCATTCGCACGATCCATTCTAATTCATTCGTACGATCCATTCTAATTCATTCGTACGATCCATTCTAATTCATTCGTACAATCCATTCTAATTCAGTCGTATGAATGTATCCTTTTTAATTCATTCGTACGATCCATTCTAATTCATTCGTACGATCTAATTCATTCGTACGATCCATTCTAATTCTTTCGTACGATCGATTCTAATTCATTCGCACGATCCATTCTAATTCAGTCGTACGATCCATTCTAATTCATTTGTATAATCCAGTCTAATTTATTCGTTCAAATATATCCATTCTAATTCATTCGTACGATCCATTCTAATTCATTCGCACGATCCATTCTAATTCATTCGTACGATCCATTCTAATTCATTCGTATGATCAATTCTAATTCATTCGCATGATCCATTCTAATTCATTTGTACGATCTATTCTAATTCATTCGTCCGATCCATTCTAATTCATTCGCACGAATGTATCCATTCTAATTCATTCGTACGATCCATTCTAATTCATTCGCACTATCCATTCTAATTCATTCGTACGATCCATTCTAATTCATTCGTACGATCCAGTTTAATTAATTCGCACAAATGTATCCATTCTAATTCATTCGTACGATCCATTCAAATTCAATCGTATGATCCATTCTAATTCATTCGCACAAATGTATCCTTTTTAATTCATTCGTACGATCCATTCTAATTTATTCATACGATCCAATCTAATTCATTCGCACGTTCCATTCTAATTCATTCGTACGATCCATTCTAATTCATTCGCATGAATATATCTATTCTAATTCATTCGTATGATCCATTCTAATTTATTCGCACGATCTATTCTAATTCATTCATACGATCCATTCTAATTCATTCGTACGATCCATTCTAATTCATTCGCATGATCCATTCATACGATCCATTCTAATCCATTCGTACGATCCATTCTAATTCATTCATACGATCATGCGAATGAATTAAAATGGATCGTACAAATGAATTAGAATGGATCGTGCGAATGAATTAGAATGGATCGTACGAACGAATTAGAATGAATCTTACGAACGAATTAGAATGGATCGTCTGAACGAATTAGAATGGATCGTACGAATAAATTAGAATGGATACATTCGAGCGAATGAATTACAATGGATCGTACGAATGAATTAGAATGGATCATAGGAATGAATTAGAATGGATCGTGCAAATAAATTAGAATGGATATATTCATGTGAATGAATTAGAATGTATCGTAGGAATGAATTAGAATGGATCGTACGAATGAATTAATAAGGTTACATTCGTGCGAATGTATTAGAATGGATCGTACGAATGGATTAGAATGGATCATATGAATGGATTAGAATGGATCATACGAATGAATTAGAATGGATCGTACAAATGAATTAGAAAGGTTACATTTGTGAGAATGAATTAGATTGGATCGTACGAATGGATTAGAATGGATCGTACAAATGGATTAGAATGAATCGTACGAATGGATTAGAATGGATCATATAAATGAATTAGAAAGGTTACATTCGTGAGAATGAGTTTGAATGGATCGTACAAATGAATTAGAATGGATAATGCGAATGAATTTGAATGGATCTTACGAATGAATTAGAATGGATCGAACGAATGAATTAGAATAGATCGTAGGAATGAATTAGAATGGATCATACGAATGAATTAGAATGGATCGTGCGAATGAATTAGAATGGATTGTACGAATGAATTAGAATGGATACATTCGTGCGAATGAATTAGAATGGATCGGACGAATGAATTAAAATGGATCGTACGATTCATTCTAATTTATTCATACGATCCATTCTAATGCATTCGTACGATTCATTCAAATTATTCGCACGATCCATTCTAATTCATTCGTACGATCCATTCTAATTCATTCGCACGATCCATTCTAATTCATTCGTACGATCCATTCTAATTCATTCGCACGAATCTAACCATTCTAATTCATTCGTACGATCCATTCTAATTCATTCCTACGATCCATTCTAATTCATTCGCACGAATGTATCCATTCTAATTCATTTGCACGATCCATTCTAATTCATTCCTATGATCCATTCTCCATTCTAATTCATTCGTACGATCCATTCTAATTCATTCGCTCGAATGTATCCATTCATTCATACGATCCATTCTAATTCATTCGCTCGAATGTATCCATTCATTCGTAAGATCCATTCTAATTCATTCGCATGATCTATTCAAATTCATTCGCACGATCCATTCTAATTCATTCTCACGAATGTAACCTTTCTAATTCATTTGTATGATCCATTCTAATTCATTGGTACGATCCATTCTAATCCATTCGTACGATCCATTCTAATTCAATTGCACGATCCATTCTAATTCATTCTTATGATCCATTCTAATTCATTCGTACGATCCATTCTAATTCATTCGCTCGAATGAATCCATTCTAATTCATTCATACGATCCATTCAAATTCATTCGTACGATCCATTCTAATTCATTCTCACGAATGTAACCTTTCTAATTCATTTGTATGTATCCATTCTAATTCATTCCTATGATCCATTTTAATTCATTCGCACGATCCATTCTAATTCATTCGTACGATCCGTTCTAATTCATTCGCACGATCCATTCTATTTCATTCGCACGATCCATTCTATTTCATTCACACGATTCATTCTATTTCATTCGCATTAATGAATCCATTCTAATGCATTCATACGATTCATTCTAATTCATTCGTACGATCCATTCTAATTCATTCGTACGATCCATTCTAATTCATTCGTCCGATCCATTCTAATTCATTCGCACGAATGTATCCATTCTAATTCATTAGTACAATCCATTCTATTTCATTCGCACGATCCATTCTAATTCATTCGTATGATCCATTCTAATTCATTCCTACGTTTTATTCTAATTCATTCGCTCGAATGTATCCATTCTAATTCATTCGTTCGATCCATTCTAATTCATTTGTACGATCCACTCTAATTCATTCGTATGATCCATTCTAACTCATTCGTAGGAATGAATTAGAATGGATCGTACGAATGAATTAGAATGGTTACATTCGTGCGAATAAATTAGAATGGATCGTACGAATGGATTAGAATGGATCGTTCGAATGAATTAGAATGGATCGTACAAATGAATTAGAAAGGTTACATTTGTGAGAATGAATTAGAATGGATCGTACGAATGGATTAGAATGGATCGTACGAATGGATTAGAATGGATCGTACAAATGGATTAGAATGGATCGTACGAATGAATTATAATGGATCATACAAATGAATTAGAAAGGTTACATTCGTGAGAATGAATTAGAATCGATCGTGCGAATGAATTAGAATTGATCATACGAATGAATTAGAATGGATCGTACGAATGAATAAGAATGGATCGTACGAATGAATTAGAATGGATACATTCGAGCGAATGAATTAGAATGGATCATACGAATGAATTAGAATGGATCGTATGAATGAATTAGAATAGATCGTACGAATTAATTAGAATGGTTACATTCGTGCGAATGAATTAGAATGGATCTTACGAATGAATTAGAATGGATTGTACGAATGAATTAGAATGAATCGTACGAATGAATTAGAATAGATCGTACGAATGAATTAGAATGGATACATTTGTACGAATAAATTAGAATGGATTGTACGAATGAATTAGAATGGATACATTCTTGCGAAAAAATTAGAATGGATCGTATATTCATGCAAATAAATTAGAATGGATCATACGAATGAATTAGAATGGGTCGTGCGAATGAATTAGAATGAATCGTACGAACGCATTAGAATGGATCGTACGAATGAATTAGAATGAATCGTACGATCCATTCAAATTCATTCGTCTGATCCATTCTAATTTATTCGCACGAATATATCCATTCTAATTCATTCATACAATCCATTCAAATTCATTCGTACGATCCATTCTAATTCATTCGTACGATCCATTCTAATTCATTTGCATGATCCATTCTAATTCATTCGCACGATCCATTCTAATTCATTCGCATGATCCATTCATACGATCCATTCTAATCCATTCGTACGATCCATTCTAATTCATTCATACGATCATGCAAATGAATTAAAATGGATCGTACAAATGGATTAGAATGGATCGTGCGAATGAATTAGAATGGATCGTACGAACGAATTAGAATGGATCGTACGAACGAATTAGAATGGATCGTCTGAACGAATTAGAATGGATCGTACGAATGAATTAGAATGGATACATTCGAGTGAATGAATTACAATGGATCGTACGAATGAATTAGAATGGATCATAGGAATGAATTAGAATGGATCGTGCAAATAAATTAGAAGGGATACATTCATGTGAATGAATTAGAATGGATCGTAGGAATGAATTAGAATGGATCGTATGAATGAATTAATAAGGTTACATTCGTGCGAATGTATTAGAATGGATCGTACGAATGGATCGTACGAATGAATTAGAATGGATCATATAAATGAATTAGAAAGGTTACATTTGTGAGAATGGATTAGAATGGATCGTACGAATACAAAGGTTACATTTGTGAGAATGAGTTTGAATGGATCGTACGAATGAATTAGAATGGATCATGCGAATGAATTTGAATGGATCGTACGAATGAATTAGAATGGATCGAACGAATGAATTAGAATGGAAATATTCGAGCGAATGAATTAGAATAGATCGTAGGAATGAATTAGAATGGATCATACAAATGAATTAGAATGGATCGTGCGAATGAATTAGAATGGATTGTACGAATGAATTAGAATGGATACATTCGTGCGAATGAATTAGAATGGATCGGACGAATGAATTAGAATGGATCGTACGATTCATTGTAATTTATTCGTACGATCCATTCTAATGCATTCGTACGATTCATTCTAATTCATTCGCACGATCCATTCTAATTCATTCGTACGATCCATTCTAATTCATTCGCACGATCCATTCTAATTCATTCGTACGATCCATTCTAATTCATTCGCAGGAATGTAACCATTCTAATTCATTCGTACGATCCATTCTAATTTATTCCTACGATCCGTTCTAATTCATTCGCACGAATGTATCCATTCTAATTCATTTGCACGATCCATTCTAATTATTCCTATGATCCATTCTCTATTCTAATTCATTCGTACGATCCATTCTAATTCATTCGCTCGAATGTATCCATTCTAATTCGTTCGTACGATCCATTCTAATTCGTTCGTACGATCCATTCTAATTCGTTCGTACGATCCATTCTAATTCATTTGCACGATCTATTCAAATTCATTCGCACGATCCATTCTAATTCATTCTCACGAATGTAACCTTTCTAATTCATTTGTATGATCCATTCTAATTCATTCGTACGATCCATTCTAATCCATTTGTACGATCCATTCTAATTCATTTGCACGATCCATTCTAATTCATTCTTATGATCCATTCTAATTCATTCGTACGATCCATTCTAACTCATTCGCTCGAATGTATCCATTCTAATTCATTCTCACGAGTGTAACCTTTCTAATTCATTTGTATGTATCCATTCTAATTCATTCGTATGATCCATTCTAATTCATTCGCACGATCCATTGTAATTCATTCGTACGATCCGTTCTAATTCATTCGCACGATCCATTCTATTTCATTCGCACGATCCATTCTATTTCATTCGCACGATCCATTCTATTTCATTCGCACGAATGTATCCATTCTAATGCATTCGTACGATTCATTCTAATTCATTCGCACGATCCATTCTAATTTATTCGTACGATCCATTCTAATTCATTCGTCCGATCCATTCTAATTCATTAGCACGAATGTATCCATTCTAATTCATTAGTACAATCCATTCTAATTCATTCGCACGATCCATTCTAATTCATTCGTATGATCCATTCTAATTCATTCCTACGTTCTATTCTAATTCATTCGCTCGAATGTATGCATTCTAATTCATTCGTTCGATCCATTCTAATTCATTTGTACGATCCATTCTAATTCATTCGTATGATCCATTCTAACTCATTCGTAGGAATGAATTAGAATGGATCGTACGAATGAATTAGAATGGTTACATTCGTGCGAATAAATTAGAATGGATCGTACGAATGGATTAGAATGGATCGTACGAATGAATTAGAATGGATCGTACAAATGAATTAGAAAGGTTACATTTGTGAGAATGAATTAGAATGGATCGTACGAATGGATTAGAATGGATCGTACGAATGGATTAGAATGGATCGTACGAATGAATTATAATGGATCATACAAATGAATTAGAAAGGTTACATTCGTGAGAATGAATTAGAATGGATCGTGCGAATGAATTAGAATTGATCATACGAATGAATAAGAATGGATCGTACGAATGAATTAGAATGGATACATTCGAGCGAATGAATTAGAATAGATCGTAGGAATGAATTAGAATGGATTATACGAATGAATTAGAATGGATCGTATGAATGAATTAGAATGGATCGTACGAATTAATTAGAATGGATACATTTGTGCGAATGAATTAGAATGGATCGTACGAATGAATAAGAATGGATACATTTGTACGAATAAATTAGAATGGATTGTACGAATGAATTAGAATGGATACATTCTTGCGAATAAATTAGAAAGGATCGTATATTCATGCAAATAAATTAGAATGGATCATACGAATGAATTAGAATGGATCGTGCGAATGAATTAGAATGAATCGTACGAACGCATTAGAATGGATCGAACAAATGAATTAGAATGAATCGTACGATCCATTCTAATTCATTCGTCTAATCCATTCTAATTCATTCGCACGAATATATCCATTCTAATTCATTCGTACAATCCATTCTAATTCATTCGTACGATCCATTCTAATTCTTTCGTACGATCCATTCTAATTCATTCGCACGATCCATTCTAATTCATTCGCATGATACATTCGTCCGATCCATTCTAATTCATTCGCACGAATATATCCATTCTAATTCATTCGTACGATCCATTCTAATTCATTCGTATGATCCATTCTAATTCATTCGCATGAATGTATCCATTCTAATTAATTCGTACGATCCATTCTAATTCATTCATACGATCTATTCTAATTCATTCGTATGATCCATTCTAATTCGTTCGCATGAATATATCTATTCTAATTCATTCGTATGATCCATTCAAATTCATTCGTACGATCCATTCTAATTCATTCGTACAATCCATTCAAATTCATTCGTACAATGCAATCTAATTCATTCACACAAATGAATCTATTCTAATTCATTCGTACAATGCGTTCTAATCCATTCGTACGATCCATTCTAATCTATTCGTACAATCCATTCTAATTCATTCGCACGAATGTAACCATTCTAATTCATGCGTATGATCCATTCTAATTCATTCTTACGATCTATTCTAATTAATTCGCTCGAATGTATCCATTCTAATTCATTCCTACGATCCATTCTAATTCATTCGCACGATCCATTCTAATTCATTCGTACGATCCATTCTTATTCATTCATACGATCCATTTTAATTCATTTGTACGAATGAATTAGAATGGATCGTACGAATGGATTAGAATGGATCGTACGAATGAATTAGAATGGATCGTACGAACGAATTAGAATGGATCGTATGAACGAATTAGAATGGATCGTACGAATGAATTAGAATGGATACCTTCGAGCGAATGAATTAGAATGGATCGTACGAATGGATTAGAATGGATCGTAGGAATGGATTAGATTGGATCGTACGAATGAATTAGAATGGATCATATAAATGAATTAGAAAGGTTACATTCGTGAGAATGAATTAGAATGGATCGTACGAATGAATTAGAATGGATCATGCGAATGAATTTGAATGGATCGTACGAATGAATTAGAATGGATCGAACGAATGAATTAGAATGGATACATTCGAGCGAATGAATTAGAATAGATCGTAGGAATGAATTAGAATGGATCATACGAATGAATTACAATGGATCATGCGAATGAATTAGAATGGATTGTACGAATGAATTAGAATGGATACATTCGTACGATCCATTCTAATTCGTTCGTACGATCCATTCTAATTCATTCGCACGATCCATTCTAATTCATTCGCACGATCCATTCTAATTCATTCTCACGAATATAACCTTTCTAATTCATTTGTATGATCCATTCTAATTCATTCGTACGATCCATTCTAATCGATTCGTACGATCCACTCTAATTCATTTGCACGATCCATTCAAATTCATTCCTTTGATCCATTCTAATTCATTAGTACGATCCATTCTAATTCATTCGTATGATCCATTCTAATTTATTCGTAGGATCCATTCTAATTCATTCTCACGAATGTAACCTTTCTAATTCATTTGTATGTATCCATTCTAATTCATTCATAAGATCCATTCTAATTCATTCGCACGATCCATTCTAATTCATTCGTATGATCCATTCTAATTCATTCGCACGATCCATTCTAATTCATTCGTACGATCCATTCTAATTAATTCACACGAATGTAACCATTCTAATTTATTCGTACGATCCATTATAATTCATTCCTACGATCCATTCTAATTCATTCGCACGAATGTATCCATTCTAATTCATTTGCACGATCCATTCTTATTCATTCCTATGATCCAATCTAAATCATTCTTACGATCCATTCTAATTCATTCGCTCGAATGTATCCATTCTAATTCGTTCATACGATCCATTCTAATTCGTTCGTACGATCCATTCTAATTCGTTCGTACGATCCATTCTAATTCAGTCGCACGATCCATTCTAATTCATTCGCACGATCCATTCTAATTCTTTCTCACAAATGTAATCTTTCTAATTCATTTGTATGATCCATTCTAATTCATTCGTACGATCCATTCTAATCCATTCGTATGATCCATTCTAATTCATTTGCACGATCCATTCTAATTCATTCTTATGATCCATTCTAATTCATTCGTACGATCCATTCTAATTCACTCGCTTGAATGTATCCATTCTAATTCATTCGTACGATCCATTCTAATTCATTCGTACGATCCATTCTAATTCATTCTCACGAATGTAACCTTTCTAATTCATTTGTATGTATCCATTCTAATTCATTTGTATGATCCATTCTAATTCATTCGCATGATCCATTCTAATTCATTCGTACGATCCATTCTAATTCATTCGCACGATCCATTCTAATTCATTCGTACGATCCATTCAAATTCATTCGCACGAATGTTTCCATTCTAATGCATTCATACGATTCATTCTAATTCATTCGCACGATCCATTCTAATTCATTCGTACGATCCGTTCTAACTCATTCGTCCGATCCATTCTAATTCATTCGCACGAATGTATCCATTCTAATTCATTCGTACAATCCAATCTAATTCATTCGCACGATCCATTCTAATTCATTCGTATGATCCATTCTAATTCATTCCTACGATCTATTCTAATTCATTCGCTCGAATGTATCCATTCTAATTTATTCGTTCGATCCATTCTAATTCATTTGTATGATCCATTCTAATTCATTCGTATGATCCATTCTAACTCATTCGTAGGAATGAATTAGAATGGATCGTACGAATGAATTAGAATGGTTACATTCGTGCGAATGAATTATAATGGATCGTACGAATGGATTAGAATGGATCGTACGAATGAATTAGAATGGATCGTACAAATGAATTAGAAAGGTTACATTTGTGAGAATGAATTAGAATGGATCGTACGAATGGATTAGAATGGGTCGTACGAATGGATTAGAATGGATCGTACGAATGAATTAGAATGGATCATACAAATGAATTAGAAAGGTTACATTCGTGAGAATGAATTAGAATGGATCGTGCGAATGAATTAGAATTGATCATACAAATGAATTAGAATGGATCGTACGACTAAATAAGAATGGATCGTACGAATGAATTAGAATGGATACATTCGAACGAATGAATTAGAATAGATCGTAAGATTTAATTAGAATGGATCATACGAATGAATTAGAATGGATCGTATGAATGAATTAGAATGGATCGTATGAATTAATTAGAATAGATACATTCGTGCGAATGAATTAGAATGGATCGTACAAATGAATTAGAATGGATTGTACGAATGAATTAGAATGGATCGTACGAATGAATTAAAATGGATACATTTGTACGAATAAATTAGAATGGATTGTACGAATGAATTAGAATGGATACGTTCTTGCGAATAAATTAGAAGGGATCGTATATTCGTGCAAATAAATTAGAATGGATCATACGAATGAATTAGAATGGATCGTGCGAATGAATTAGAATGAATCGTACGAATGCATTAGAATGGATCGTATGAATGAATTAGAATGAATCGTACGATCCATTCTAATTCATTTGTCCGATCCATTCTAATTCATTCGCACGAATATATCCATTCTAATTCATTCGTACGATCCATTCTTATTCATTCATACGATCCATTCTAATTCATTCGTACGATCCATTCTAATTCATTCGTACGATCCATTATAATTCATTCGCACGAATGTATCTATTCTAATTAATTCGTACGATCCATTCTAATTCATTCATACGATCCATTCTAATTCATTCGTATGATCCATTCTAATTCGTTCGCATGAATATATCTATTCTAATTTATTCGTATGATCCATTAAAATTCATTCGTACGATCCATTCTAATTCATTCGTACAATCCATTCAAATTCATTTGTACGATGCAATCTAATTCATTCACACAAATGTATCTATTCTAATTCATTCGTACAATGCGTTCTAATCCATTCGTACGATCCATTCTAATCTATTTGTACGATCCATTCTAATTCATTCATATGATCCATTCTAATTCATTCGTACGATCCATTCTAATTCATTCGTACGATCCATTCTAATTCATTCGTACGATCCATTCTAATTCATTCTCACAAATGTAACCTTTCTAATTCATTCGTACGATCCATTCTAATTCATTCGTACGATCCATTCTAATTCATTCGTACGATCAATTCTAATTCATTCGCACGATCCATTCTAATTCATTCGTACGATCCATTCTAACTCATTCGCACGAATGTAACCATTCTAATTCATTCGTACGATCTGTTCTAATTCATTCCTACGATCCATTCTAATTTATTCGCACGAATGTATCCATTCTAATTCATTTGCACGATCCATTCTAATTCATTCCTATGATCCATTCTAATTCATTCGTACGATCCATTCTAATTCATTCGCTCGAATCTATCCATTCTAATTCATTCGTACGATTCATTCTAATTCATTCGCACGATCCATTCTAATTCATTCATACGATCCATTCTTATTTATTCATACGATCCATTCTAATTCATTTGTATAATGAATTAGAATGGATCGAACGAATGGATTAGAATGGATCGTACGAATGAATTAGAATGGATCGTACGAACGAATTAGAATGGATCGTATGAACGAATTAGAATAGATCGTAGGAATGAATTAGAATGGATACATTCGAGCGAATGAATTAGAATGGATCGTACGAATGAATTAGAATGGATCATAGGAATGAATTAGAATGGATCGTGCAAATGAATTAGAATGGATACATTCGTGCGAATGAATTAGAATGGATCGTAGGAATGAATTAGAATGGATCGTACGAATGAATTAGAATGGTTACATTCATGCGAATGAATTAGAATGGATCGTACGAATGGATTAGAATGGATCGTACGAATGAATTAGAATGGATCGTACAAATGAATTAGTAAGGTTACATTTGTGAGAATGAATTAGAATGGATCGTACGAATGGATTAGAATGGACCGTACGAATGAATTAGAATGGATCGTACGAATGGATTAGAATGGATCGTACGAATAGATTAGAATGGATCGTACGAAGGAATTAGAATGGATCATACAAATGAATTAGAAAGGTTACATTCGTGAGAATGAATTAGAATGGATCATACGAATGAATTATAATGGATCATGCGAATGAATTTGAATGGATCGTACGAATGAATTAGAATGGATCGAACGAATGAATTAGAATGGATACATTCAAGCGAATGAATTAGAATAGATCGTAGGAATGAATTAGAATGGATCATACGAATGAATTAGAATGGATCGTGCGAATGAATTAGAATGGATTGTACGAATGAATTAGAATGGATACATTCGTGCGAATGAATTAGAATGGATCGGACAAATGAATGAGAATGGATCGTACGATTGATTCATACGATCCATTCTAATGCATTCGTACGATTTATTCTAATTCATTCGCACGATCCATTCTAATTCATTCGTATGATCCATTCTAATTTATTTGCACGAATATACGATCCATTCTAATTTACTCGCAAGAATGTATCCATTCTAATTCATTCGTACAATCCATTCTAATTTATTCGTACAAATGTATCCATTCTAATTCATTCGTTTGATCCATTCTAATTCATTCGTATGATTCATTCTAATTCATTCGCACGATCCATTCTAATTCATTCGCACGAATGTATCCATTCTAATTCATTCGTACAATCCATTCTAATTCATTCGCACGATCCATTCTAATTCTTTCGTATGATCCATTCTAACTTATTCAATGAATTAAAATGGATACATTCGTGCGAATGAATTAGAATGGATCAGACGAATGAATTAGAATGGATCGTACAATTCATTCTAATTCGTTCGTACGATCCATTCTAATTCATTTGGATGGTCCATTCTAACTCATTCGGTGGATCCATTCTAATTCATTCGTACGATCCATTCTAATTCATTCGCACGAATGTATCCATTCTAATTTATTTGTACGATCCATTCTAATTCATTCGTACAATGTGTTATAATCCATTCGTACGATCCATTCTAATTCATTCCTATGATCCATTCTAATTCATTCGTACGATCTATTCTAATTCATTCGCTCGAATGTATCCATTCTAATTCATTCGTACGATCCATTCTAATTCGTTCATACGATCCATTCTAATTCGTTCGTACGAATGTATCCATTCTAATTCATTCGCACGATCCATTCTAATCCATTCGTACGATCCATTCTAATTTATTCGTACAAATGAATTAGAATGGATCGTATGAATGAATAAGAATGGATCGTACGAAAAAATTAGAATGGATCGTGCGAATGAATTAGAATGAATCGTGCGAATGAATTAGAATGGATACATTCGTGCGAATGAATTAGAATGGATCGTACGAATGAATTAGAATGAATCATACAAATGAATTAGAAAGGTTACATTCGTTAGAATGAATTAGAATGGATCGTACGAATGAATTAGAATAGATCATGCGAATGAATTTAAATGGATCGTACGAATAAATTAGAATGGATCGAACGAATGAATTAGAATGGATACATTCGAGCGAATGAATTAGAATGGATCGTATGAATGAATTAGAATGGATCCTGCGAATGAATTACAATGGATCGTACGAATGGATTAGAATGGATCGTACGAATGGATTAGAATGGATCGTACGAATGGGTTAGAATGGATCGTGCGAATGGATTCGAATGGATCGTACGAATGAATTAGAATGGATCGTGCAAATGAATTAGAATGAATCCATTCTAATTTATTCGCACGAATGTATCCATTCTAATGCATTCGTACGATCCATTCTTATTCATTCATACGATCCATTCTAATTAATTCGCACAATCCATTCTAATTCATTCGTACGATCCATTCTAATTCATTCGAATGATCCATTATAACTCATTCGGTGGATCCATTCTAATTCATTCGTACGATCCATTCTAATTCATTCGCACGATCCATTCTAATTTTTTCGTACGATCCATTCTAATTCATTCGTATCATCTATTCTAATTCATTCGCATGAATGTAACTATTCTAATTCATTCGTACGATTCATTCTAATTCATTCGTATGAGCTATTCTAATTCATTCGTATGATCCATTCTAATTCATTCGTACGATCCATTGTAATTCATTCATACAATCCATTCAGATTCATTCGCACAAATGTATCCATTCAAATTCATTCGTACGATCCATTCTAATTAATTCACACGATCCATTCTATTTCAGTCGTATGAATGTATCCATTTTAATTCATTCGTACGATCTAATTTATTCGTACGATCCATTCTAATTCATTCGTACGATCGATTCTAATTCATTCGTAC
This sequence comes from Chamaelirium japonicum, assembly GCA_947650365.1. Taxonomy (NCBI): domain Eukaryota; kingdom Viridiplantae; phylum Streptophyta; class Magnoliopsida; order Liliales; family Melanthiaceae; genus Chamaelirium; species Chamaelirium japonicum. The sequence continues at coordinate 856,549 of CANTAL010000085.1, read as the reverse complement.
GATCCATTCTAATTCATATGTACGATCCATTCTAATTCATTCGTACGATCTAATTCATTCGTACGATCCATTCTAATTCATTCGTACGATCGATTCTAATTCATTCGTACGATCGATTCTAATCCATTCTAATTCATTCGTACGATCCATTCTAATTCATTCGTACAAATGAATTAGAATGGATCGTACGAATGAATTAGAATGGATCGTACGAATGAATTAGAATGGATAGTGCGAATGAATTAGAATGGATCGTATGAATGAATTAGAATGGATTGTACGAATGAATTAGAATAGATCGTGCGAATGAATTAGAATGGATCGTACGAAAGAATTTGAATAGATCGTACGAATGAATTAGAATGGATCATATGAATGAATTAGAATCGATCGTGCGAATGAATTAGAATGGATCGTACGAATGAATTAGAATGGATACATTTGTGCGATGAATAAGAATGGAGCGTACGAATGAATTAGAATGGAGCGTACGAATGAACTAGAATGGATACATTCGTGCGAATGAATTAGAATGGATCATATGAAATAATTAGAATGGATCGTGCGAATGAATTGAAATGGATCGTGCGAATGAATTAAAATGGATCGTACAAACGAATTAGAATGGATCGTACGAACGAATTAGAATGGATCATATGAACGAATTAGAATGGATCGTACGAATGAATTATAATGGATCGAACGAATGAATTAGAATGGATTGTGCGAATGAATTAGAATGGATCGTATGAATGAATAAGAATGGATCGTACAAATGAATTAGGATGGATCGTGCAAATGAATTAGAATGGATACATTCGTGCAAATGATCCATTCTAATTCATTCGTACGATCCATTCTAATTCATTCCTATGATCCATTCTAATTCATTCGCACGAATGTATCCATTCAAATTAATTCATACGATCCGTTCTAATTCATTCGTATGATCCATTCTTATTCATTCGCACGATCCAGCCTAATTGATTCGCACGATCCATTCTAATTCATTCGCACGATCCATTCTAATTTATTCGTACGATCCATTCTAATTCATTCGTACGATCTATTCTAATTCATTCGTACGAATGTAACCATTCTAATTCCTTCGTACGATTCATTCTAATTCATTCGTATGAGCTATTCTAATTAATTCGTACGATCCATTGTAATTCATTCGTACGATCCATTGTAATTCATTCATACAATCCATTCAGATTCATTCGCACAAATGTATCCATTCAAATTCATTCGTACGATCCATTATAATTAATTCACACGATCCATTCTAATTCAGTCGTATGAATGTATCCATTTTAATTCATTCGTACGATCCATTCTAATTCATTCGTACGATCTAATTCATTCGTACGATCCATTCTAATTCATTCGTACGATCGATTCTAATTCATTCGTACGATCGATTCTAATTCATTCGCACGATCCATTATAATTCATTCATACAATCCATTCAGATTCATTCGCACAAATGTATCCATTCAAATTCATTCATATGATCCATTATAATTTATTCATATGATCCATTCTAATTCATTCGTACGATCCATTCCATTCGCATGACCCATTCTAATTCATTCGTACGATCCATTCTAATTCATTCGTATGATCCATTCTAATTCATTCGCTCGAATGTATCCATTCTAATTCATTCGTACGATCCATTCTAATTCATTCGTACGATCCATTCTAATCCATTCGTATGATCAATTCTAATTCATTCGCACAATCCATTCTAATTCATTCTCATGAATGTAACGTTTCTAATTCATTTGTATGATCCATTCTAATTCATTCGTACGATCCATTCTAATCCATTCGTACGATCCATTCTAATCCATTCGTATGATCCATTCTAATCCATTCGTACGATCCATTCTAATTCATTCGCTCGAATGTATCCATTCTAATTCATTCGTACGATCCATTCTAATCCATTCGTACGATCCATTCTAAACCATTCGTACGATCCATTCTAATTCATTCGCACGAATGTAACCATTCTAATTCATCATACGATCCATTCTAATTCATTCCTACGATCCATTCTAATTCATTCGTATGATCAATTCTAATTCATTCGCACGATCCATTCTAATTCATTCGTACGATCCATTCTAATTCATTCGCACGAATGTAACTATTCTAATTCATTCGTATGATCCATTCTAAGTCATTCGCATGATACATTCTAATTTATTCGCACAAATGTAACCATTCTAATTCATTCGGTGGATCCATTCTAATTAATTCGTACGATCCATTCTAATTCATTCTCACGAATGTAACCTTTCTAATTCATTTGTATGATCCATTCTAATTCATTCGTACGATCCATTCTAATCCATTCGTACGATCTATTCTAATCCATTCGTACGATCCATTCCAATTCATTCGCACGATCCATTCTAATTCATTCGTACGATCCATTCTAATTCATTCGCTCGAATGTATCCATTCTAATTCATTCGTACGATCCATTCTAATTCATTCGTACGATCCATTCTAATCCATTCGTACGATCCATTCTAATTCATTCGTACAATGCGTTATAATCCATTCGAACGATCCATTCTAATTCATTCGTACGATCCATTCTAATTCATTTGTATGATCCATTCTAATTCATTCGTACGATCCATTCTAATTCATTCGTACGATCCATTTTAATCCATTCTATTTCATTCGCTCGAATGTATCCATTCTAATTCATTCGTACAATCCATTCTTATTCATTCATACGATCCATTCTAATTTCTTTCGCACGATCCATTCTAATCCATTCGTACGATCCATTATAATTCATTCGTACGATCTATTCAAATTCATTCGCATGATCCATTCTAATTCATTCGCTCGATCCATTCTAATTCGTTCGAATGATCCATTCTAATTCATTCGTACATTCCATTCTTATTCATTTGTACGAATGGATCCATTCTAATTCATTAGTACGATCCATTCTAATTCATTCTTACATTCCATTCTAATTCATTCGCACGAATGTATCCATTCTAATTCATTTGTATGATCCATTCTAATCCATTCGTACGATCCATTCTACTCCATTCGTACGATCCATTCTAATCCATTCGTACGATCAATTCTAATTCATATGCACAAAGGTATCCATTCTAATTCATTCGTACGATCTATTCTAATTCATTCGCTCGAATGTATCCATTCTAATTCATTCGTTAGAATGGATACATTCGTGCGAATGAATTAAAATGGATCGTACGAATGAATTAGAATGGATCGTGCGAATGAATTAGAATTGATCATACGAATGAATTAGAATAGATCATACGAATGAATTAGAATGGATCGGACGAATGAATTTGAATGGATATATTCGTGCGAATGAATTAGAATGGATTGTACGAATGGATTAGAATGGATCGTATGAATGGATTAGAACACATTGTACGAATGAATTAGAATAGATACATTTGTGCGAATGAATTAGATTGCATCGTACGAATGAATTTGAATGGATTCTACGAATGAATTAGAATGGATATATTTGAATGTATCCATTCTAATTCGTTCGTACGATTCATTCATTCGTATGAGCTATTCTAATTCATTCGTACGATCCATTCTAATTCATTCGGACGATCCATTCTAATCCATTCGTACGATCCATTCTAATTCATTCGTACAATACGTTCTAATCCATTTGTACGATCCATTCTAATTCATTCGTATGATCCATTATATTTCATTTGTACGAATGGATCCATTCTAATTCATTAGTACGATCCATTCTAATTCATTCTTATATTCCATTCTTATTCATTCGCACGAATGTATCCATTCTAATTCATTCCCACAATCCATTCTAATTCATTCGTACGATCCATTCTAATCCATTCATACAATCCATTCTAATCCATTCGCACGAATGTACCCATTCTAATTCATTCGTACGATCCATTCTAATTCATTCCTATGATCCTTTCTAATTCATTCGCACGAATTTATCCATTCTAATTCATTTGTATGATCCATTCTAATTCATTCATACGATCCATTCTAATTCATTCGCACGATCCATTCTAATTCGTTCATACGATCCATTCTAATTCATTCGTACGATCCATTCTAATTTATTTGCATGAATGTATCCATTCTAATTCATTCGTACGATCCATTCCAATTCATTCGTATGATCCATTCTAATTCATTCATGCAATCCATTCTAATTCATTCATACGATCCATTCTAACTCATTCTCACAAATGTAACCTTTCAAATTCATTTGTACGATCCATTCTAATTCATTCGCACGATCTATTCTAATTCATTCGCTCGAATGTATTCATTCTAATTCATTCGTACGATCCATTCTAATTCATTCGCACGAATATAACCATTCTAATTCATTCGTACGATCCATTCTAATTCATTCATACAATCCATTCTAATTCATTCGCACGAATGTATCCATTCTAATTCATTCGTACGATCCATTCTAATCTATTCGTACGATCCATTCTAATCCATTCGTATGATCCATTCTAATTCATTCGTATGATCCATTCTAATTCATTCTCACAAATGTAACCTTTCTAATTTATTTGTACGATCCATTCAAATTCATTCGTAATATCCATTCTAATCCATTCGTACGATCCATTCTAATTCATTCCTACGATCCATTCTTATCCATTCGTACGATCCATTCTAATCCATTCGTACGATCCATTCTAATTCATTCGCACGAATGTAACCATTCTAATTCATTCGTACGATCCATTCTAATTCATTCCTATGATCCATTCTAATTCATTCGCATGAATGTATCCATTCTAATTCATTTGCACGATCCATTCTAATTCATTCCTATGATCCATTCTAATTCATTCGTATGATACATTCATACGACTGAATTAGAATGGATTGTACGAATGAATTAGAATGAATCGTACGAATGCATTAGAATGGATCGTACGAATGAATTAGAATGAATCGTACGAATGAATTAGAATGGTTACATTCGAGCGAATGAATTAGAATGGATCGTACGAATGAATTAGAATAGATCATACGAATAAATTAGAATGGATCGTACGAATGAATTAGAATGGATCGTGCGAATGAATTAGATTGCATCGTACGATCCATTCAAATTCATTCATACGATGCATTCTAATTCATTCGCACAAATGTATCTATTTTAATTCATTCGTACAATGCGTTCTAATCCATTCGTACGATCCATTCTAATCCATTCGTACGACCCATTCTAATTCATTCGTATGATCCATTCTAATTCATTCGTATGATCCATTCTAATTCATTTGTATGAATCTATCCATTCTAATTCATTCGTACGATCCATTCTAATTCATTCGCACGATCCATTCTAATTCATTAGCACGAATGTATCCATTCTAATTCATTTGCACGAACCATTCTAATTCATTCCTATGATCTCTTCTAATTCATTCGTATGATCTATTCTAATTCATTCGTCCGATCCATTTAAATTCATTCGTACGATGCAATCAAATTCATTCGCACAAATGTATCTATTCTAATTCATTCGTACTATGCGTTCTAATCCATTCGTACGATCCATTCTAATCCATTCGTACGATCCAAACTAATTCATTCGTATGATCCATTCTAATTCATTCGTACGATCCATTCTAATTCATTTGCATGAATGTATCCATTCTAATTCATTCGTACAATCCATTCTAATTCATTCGCACGATCCATTCTAATTCATTCGTATGATCCATTCTAATTCATTCCTACGATCTATTCTAATTTATTCGCTCAAATGTATCCATTCTAATTCATTCGTCTAATCCTTTCTAATTCATTTGTACGATCCATTCAAATTCATTCGTATGATCCATTCTAATTCATTCGTACGATCCATTCTAATTCATTCTCACGAATGTAACCTTTCTAATTCATTTGTATGATCCATTCTAATTCATTCGTACGATCCATTCTAATCCATTCGTACGATCCATTCTAATCCATTCGTACGATCCATTCTAATTCATTCGTACGATCCATTCTAATTCATTCACACAAATGTAACCATTCTAATTCATTTGTACGATCCATTCTAATTCATTCGTACAATCCATTCTAATTCATTCGTACGATCCATTCTAATTCATTCGCACAAATATATCCATTCTAATTCATTCGTACGATCCATTCAAATTCATTCGCACGATCCATTCTAATTCATTCGTACGATCCATTCTAATTCATTCGCACGATCCATTCTAATTCATTCGTACGATCCATTCTAATTCATTCGCACGAATGTATCCATTCTAATGCATTCGTACGATCCATTCTAATTCATTCGTACGATCCATTCTAATTCATTCGTACGATCCATTCTAATTCATTCTTACAAATGTAACCTTTCTAATTCATTTGTACGATCCATTCTAATTCATTCGTACGATCCATTCTAATCCATTCGTACGATCCATTCTAATCCATTCGTATGATCCATTCTAATTCATTCGCACGAATGTAACCATTCTAATTCATTCGTACAATCCATTCTAATTCATTCCTACGATCCATTCTAATTCATTCGCACGAATGTATCCATTCTAATTCATTTGCACGATCCATTCTAATTCATTCCTATGATCCATTCTAATTCATTCGTACGATCCATTCTAATTCATTCGCTCGAATGTATCCATTCTAATTCATTCGTACGATCCATTCTAATTCATTCGTACGATCCATTCTAATCCATTCGTACGATCCATTCTAATTCATTCGTACAATGCGTTCTAATCCATTCGTTTGATCCATTCTAATTTATTTGTACGATCCATTCTAATTCATTTGTACGAATGGATCCATTCTAATTCATTAGTACTATCCATTCGAATTCATTCTTATATTCCATTCTAATTCATTCGTACGATCCATTCTAATTCATTTGTACGAATGGATCCATTCTAATTCATTAATACGATCCATTCTAATTCATTCTTACATTCCATTCTAATTTATTCGTACGATCCATTCTAATTCATTCGCACAATCCATTCTAATTCATTCGTACGATCCATTCTAATTAATTCGTACGATCCATTCTAACTCATTCGCACGAATGTATCATACGAATGAATTAGAATGGATCATGCGAATGAATTAAAATGGATCGTACAAATGAATTAGAATGGATCGTGCGAATGAATTAGAATGGATCGTACGAACGAATTAGAATGGATCGTACGAACGAATTAGAATGGATCGTACGAATGAATTAGAACGGATACATTCGAGCGAATGAATTAGAATGGATCGTACGAATGAATTAGAATGGATCATAGGAATGAATTAGAATGGATCGTGCAAATGAATTAGAATGGATACATTCATGCGAATGAATTAGAATGGATCGTAGGAATGAATTAGAATGGATCGTACGAATGAATTAGAATGGTTACATTCGTGCGAATGAAATAGAATGGATCGTACGAATGGATTAGAATGGATCGTACGAATGGCTTAGAATGGATCGTACGAATGAATTAGAATGGATCGTACAAATGAATTAGAAAGGTTACATTTGTGAGAATGAATTAGAATGGATCGTACGAATGAATTAGAATGGATCGTACGAATGGATTTGAATGGATCGTACGAATGAATTAGAATGGATCATACGAATGCATTGGAAAGGATACATTCGTGCGAATGAATTAGAATGGATCGTACGAATGAATTAGAATGGATCGTGCGAATGAATTAGAATGGATCATACGAATGAATTAGAATGGATCGTGCGAATGAATTAGAATGGATCGTATGAATGAATTAGAATGGATACATTTGTGCGAATGAATTAGAATGGATCGTACGAATGAATTAGAATGGATCGTACGAATGAATTAGAATGGATCGTACAAATGAATTAGAAAGGTTACATTTGTGAGAATGGATTAGAATGGATCGTACGAATGGATTAGAATGGATCATACAAATGAATTAGAAAGGTTACATTCGTGAGAATGAATTAGAATGGATCGTACGAATGAATTAGAATGGATCATGCGAATGAATTTGAATGGATCGTACGAATGAATTAGAATGGATCGAACGAATGAATTAGAATGGATACATTCGAGCGAATAAATTAGAATAGATCGTAGGAATGAATTAGAATGAATCATACAAATGAATTAGAATGGATCGTGCAAATGAATTAGAATGGATTGTACGAATGAATTAGAATGGATACATTCATGCAAATGAACTAGAATGGATCGTACGAATGAATTAGAATGGATCATACGAATGAATTAGAATGGATCGTATGAATGGATTAGAATGGATCGTATGAATGGATTAGAACGCATTGTACAAATGAATTAGAATAGATACATTTATGCGAATGAATTAGATGGCACCGTACGAATGAATTTGAATGGATCGGACGAATGAATTAGAATGGATCGTACGAATGAAATAGAATGGATCATAGGAATGAATTAGAATGGATCGTGCAAATGAATTAGAATGGATACATTCGTGCGAATAAATTAGAATGGATCGTGCGAATGAATTAGAATGGATCATATGAATGAATTAGAATGGATATATTTGAACGAATAAATTAGAATGGATCATACGAATGAATTAGAAGAGATCGTACGAATGAATTAGAACGGATCGTGCGAATGAAATAGATTGCATCGTACGATCCATTCTAATTCATTCGCTCGAATGTATCTATTCTAATTCATTCGTACGATCCATTCTAATTCATTCATACGATCCATTCTAATTCGTTCGCACGATCCATTCTAATTCATTCGTACGATCTATTCTAATTCATTCACATGATCCAATCTAATTCATTCGTACGATCCATTCTAATTCATTCGTACAATCCATTCAAATTCATTCGTACGATGCAATCTAATTCATTCGCCCAAATGTATCTATTCTAATTCATTCGTACAATGCGTTCTAATCTATTCGTACGATCCATTCAAATCCATTCGTACGATCCACTCTAATTCATTCGCACGAATGTAACCTATCTAATTCATTCCTACGATCTATTCTAATTCATTCGCTCGAATGTATCCATTCTAATTCATTCGTTCGATCCATTCTAATTCATTCGTATGATCCATTCTAATTCATTTGTACGATCCATTCTAATTCATTCCTTTGATCCATTCTAATTCATTCGTACGATACATTCTAATTCATTCGCTCGAATGTATCTATTCTAATTCATTCGTACAATCCATTCTAATTCATTCGTACGGTCCATTCTAATTCATTCGCACAAATGTATCCATTCTAATTCATTCGTACGATCCATTCTAATTCATTCGCACAAATATATCCATTCTAATTCATTTGTTCGATCCATTCTAATTCATTCGCATAAATATATCCATTCCTCGATCCATTCTAATTCATTCGCACGAATGTATCCATTCTAATTCATTCGTACAATCCATTCTAATTCATTCGCACGATCCATTCTAATTCATTCGTATGATCCATTCAAATTCTTTCATACGATCTATTCTAATTCATTCGCTCAATGTATCCATTCTAATTCATTCGTTCGATCCATTCTAATTCATTCGTACGATCCATTCAAATTCATTCGCATGATCCATTCTAATTCATTCGTACGATCCATTCTAATTCATTCTCATGAATGCAACTTTTCTAATTCATTTGTATGATCCATTCTAATTCATTCGTACGATCCATTCTATTCAATCGTATGATCCATTCTAATTCATTCGAACGATCAATTCTAATTCATTCGTCCGATCCATTCTAATTCATTCGCACGAATGTATCCATTCTAATTCATTCGTACGATCTATTCTAATTCATTCGCATGATCCATTCTAACTCATTCAGTGGATCCATTCTAATTCATTCGTACGATCCATTCTAATTCATTCGCACGATCCATTCTAATTTATTCGTACGATCCATTCTAATTCATTCGTACGATCTATTCTAATTCATTCGCATGATCCATTCTAATTCATTCGTACGATCCATTCTAATTCATTCATAGAATCCATTCAAATTCATTCGTACGATGCAATCTAATTCATTCTCACAAATGTATCTAATCTAATTCATTCGTACAATGCGTTCTAATCCATTCGTACGATCCATTCTAATTCATTCGTATGATCAATTCTAATTCATTCGCATGATCCATTCTAATTCATACGTATGAGCCATTCTAATTCATTCGCACGAATGTAACCATTCTAATTCATTCGTACGATCCATTCTAATTCATTCGTACGATCCATTCTAATTCATTCGCACGAATGTATCCATTCTAATTCATTCTAATTCATTCGTACGATCCATTCTAATGCATTCGTACGATTCATTCTAATTCATTCGCACGATCCATTCTAATTCATTCGTACGATCCATTCTAATTCATTCTCACGAATGTAACCTTTCTAATTCATTTGTATGATCCATTCTCATTCATTCGTATGATCCATTCTAATTCATTAATACGATCCATCCTAATTCATTCGCATGATCCATTCTAATTCATTCGCACGATCCATTCTAATTTATTCGTACGATCCTTTCTAATTCATTCGCATGAATGTATCAATTCTAATTCATTCGTACGATCCATTCTAATGCATTCGTACGATTCATTCTAATTCATTCGCATAAATATATCCATTCTAATTCATTCGTACGATCCATTCTAATTCATTCGCACGATCTATTCTAATTCATTCGCACAAATGTATCCATTCTAATTCATTCGTACGATCCATTCTAATGCATTCGTACGATTCATTCTAATTCATTCGCACGATCATTCGCACGATACATTCTAATTCATTCGTATGATCCATTCTAATTCATTCGTACGATTTATTCTAATTCATTCGTACGATCCATTCTAATTCATTCTCACGAATGTGACCTTTCTAATTCATTTGTTTGATCGATTCTAATTCATTCGTACGATCCATTCTAATCCATTCGTACGATCCATTCTAATCCATTCGTACGATCCATTCTAATTCATTCGCACAAATGTATCCATTCTTGTTCATTCGTACGATCTATTCTAATTCATTCGCACGATCCATTCTAATACATTCGTACGATCCATTCTAATTCATTCGCACGATCCATTCTAATTCATTCGTACGATCCATTCTAATTCATTCGTACAATCCATTCAAATTCATTCGTACGATGCAATCTAATTCATTCGCATAAATGTAACTATTCTAATTCTTCGTACAATGCATTCTAATCCATTCGTACGATCCATTTTAATCCATTCGTACGATCCATTCTAATTCATTCGCACGAATGTAACCATTCTAATTCATTCATATGATCCATTCTAATTCATTCGTACGATCCATTCTAATTCATTCGTATGATCCATTCTAATTCATTCGTACGATCCATTCTAATTCATTTGCATGAATGTATCGATTCTAATTTATTCGTACGATCCAGTCTAATTCATTCGTACGATCAATTCTAATTCATTCGCACGATTATATCCATTCTAATTCTTTCGTACGATCCTTTCTAATTCATTTACACGATCCATTCTAATTCATTCCTATGATTCATTCTAATTTATTCATACAATCCATTCTAATTCATTCGTGCGATCCATTCTAATTCATTCGCATGAATGTATCCATTCTAATTCATTCTCTCGAATGTATCCATTCTAATTCATTCGTACGATTCATTCTAATTCGTTCATACGATCCATTCTAATTCGTTCGTACGATCCATTCTAATTCGTTCGTACGATTCATTCTAATTTATTCGTACGATCCATTCTAATGCATTCGTACGATTCATTCTAATTCATTCGCACGATCCATTCTAATTCATTCGTACGACCCATTCTTATTCATTCGTCCAATCCATTCTAATTCATTCATACGATCCATTCTAATTCATTCGTACGATCCATTCTAATTCATTCGTACGATCCATTCTAATTCATTCGCACAATCCAATCTAATTCAAACGTACGATCCATTCTAATTCATTCACATGATGTATTAATTCATTCGTATGATCCATTCTAATTCATTCCTACGATCTGTTCGGGGGATTTTTCGCTGGTCCGTGCGGGCTGCCTGCAAGACAAAGAAAAGAGAACGTGAGAACGGCTGGCTCCCTTAGGAGCGCAGACCCTCCGACGCTCAAGTCAGTTACGGTGGCACAACGGCGAGCTGCGGTATACCAAAGTGGTAGGGAAAAGGAATTCGAACCTGTACTATGGAGCCTGGGGGTGAGCATTTATAGCAATCGGCGGCCTACTGTACCCCGACATGTGGAGATTCTTCCAGGGCCTTCTAGACCCCTACGTTCTGGCTCGCGTGGGTCTGACAGTCCTTGGTACTCGCGCCCTGACATTCTGTCGTGAAGCCTGCCAGGCGGTTTGAGTGGGGGAGGGAATCTTTCTTGTCATGGCCAGGTGGCCATTCTGGAATGTTCGAGTCTGGGCGATCTCAGGGAAAAAGCAAAGGCCAGCTTGCCCGACACCGCTCCGTCCTTTCGCCCATATTTATCAAGAGTCGGACCTCGCGGGAGCAACCTCTTCGATAAACAGGGGTCGAGGCGAGTCTCGGAGCGAGCTAGGCGAGCTCCTGAGCGAGCTTGGTGAACTCCTGAGAGAGCTTAGCGAACTCCTGAGAGAGCTTAGGCGAGCTCCTGAACGAGCTTAGGCGGGCTCCTGGGCGACTTCTCCACCCCTCAGAGTCCTGGGGTCTATGAGATCCACAAGCAAGGGCGAACTTGGGCGAGCTCCTGCGCGATCTTGGGCGAGCTCCTGCATGAGCTAGGGGCGAGCTCCTGCATGAGCTAGGGGCGTTTGCGATGCCGGTGTCTCTGTTATGCATGACGGTCTAACTCCCGCTACCGCTGCAAGCGAGTTCTAGCGCGGGCTGGGCGAGCTCCTGGGCAAGCTTAGGCGAGCTCCGGGGCGAGCTCGGCGAGCTCCCGAGCGAGCTTAGGCTGGCTCCTGGGCGAGCTCAGGCGAGCTCCAGCGAGCTTCTATGAGTGCCCTTGGCCTAGGCCCCTTCAGCCCCCACGTGGATCTCGCTCCACTGCCAAGATGATTTTAGTGAGCACGGGGGCGGGAACTCCTGCGGGGCCTGGGAGGGGCGAGCTGTACTCAGATACAAGGTGTCCATCCAGCTCCCTGTGGGGGCGAGCTTCTTACGGACTGGAAAAGGGGGCACGCTCGGCTTCCGAGGGTTCCAACTCCTGGACGGGCTCCCTAGAGAACTCTATCTCAGGTGCGTTTGCAATGCTATCCAAGATAGGTGGTTTCTGACTACCCCCAACACGATCTATTCTAATTCATTCGCTCGAATGTATCCATTCTAATTCATTCGTTCGATCCATTCTAATTCATTCGTACGATCCATTCAAATTCATTCGCAAGATCCATTCTAATTCATTCGTACGATCCATTCTAATCCATTCGTACGATCCATTCTAGAATGGATCGTACGAATGAATTAGAATGGATCGTACGAATGAATTAGAATGGATACATTCGAGCAAATGAATTAGAATGGATCGTATGAATGAAATAGAATGGATCATAGGAATGAATTAGAATGGATCGTGCAACTGAATTAGAATGGATACATTCGTGCGAATGAATTAGAATGGATCATAGGAATGAATTAGAATGGATCCAACGAATAAATTAGAATGGATCGTGTGAATGAATTAGAATGGATCGTACGAATGAATTAGAATGGATCCACCGAATGAGTTAGAATGGATCATATGAATGAATTAGAATGGATCGTACGAATGAATTAGAATGGATCGTATGAACGAATTAGAATGGATCGTACGAATGAATTAGAATGGATACATTCAAGCAAATGAATTAGAATGGATCGTATGAATGAATTAGAATGGATCATAGGAATGAATTAGAATGGATCATGCAACTGAATTAGAATGGATACATTCGTGCGAATGAATTAGAATGGATCAAAGGAATGAATTAGAATGGATCCTACGAATAAATTAGAATGGATCGTGTGAATGAATTAGAATGGATCGTACGAATGAATTAGAATGGATCCACCGAATGAGTTATAATGGATCATACGAATAAATTAGAATGGATCGTACGAATGAATTAGAATGGATCGTATGAATGAATAAGAATGGATCGTACGAATGAATTAGAATGGATCGTGCGAACGAATGAATTAGAATGGATACATTCGAGCGAATGAATTAGAATAGATCGTAGGAATGAATTAGAATGGATCGTACGAATGAATTAGAATGGATCGTGCAAATGAATTAGAATGGATACATTCGTGCGAATGAATTAGAATGGATCGTAGGAATGAATAAGAATGGATCGTACGAATGAATTAGAATGGTTACATTCGTGCGAATGAAATAGAATGGATCGTACAAATGAATTAGAATGGATACATTCGAGCAAATGAATTAGAATGGATCGTACGAATGAATTAGAATGGATTGTACGAATGAATTAGAAAGGTTACATTTGTGAGAATGAATTAGAATGGATCGTACAATTCATTAGAATGGATCGTACGAATGAATTAGAATGGATCGTACGAATGAATTAGAATGGATCATACGAATAAATTAGAATGGATCATATTAATGAATTAGAATGGTTACATTCGTGCGAATGAATTAGAACGGATCGTACGAATGGATTAGAATGGATCATACGAATGGATTAGAACGCATTGTACGAATGAATTAGAATAGATACATTTGTGCGAATGAATTAGATTGCATCGTACGAATGAACTTGAATGGATTGTACGAATGAATTAGAATGGATCGTACGAATGAATTAGAATGGATCATGCGAATGAATTAGAATAGATCGTACGAATGAATTACAATGGATTGTGCGAACAAATTAGAATGGATCATATGAACGAATTAGAATGGATCGTACGAATGAATTAGAATGGATACATTCGAGTGAATGAATTAGAATGGATCGTACGAATGAATTAGAATTGATCGTGCAAATGAATTAGAATGGATCATACAAATGAATTAGAAAGGTTACATTCGTGAGAATGAATTAGAATGGATCGTGCGATGAATTAGAATGGATCATACAAATGAATTACAATGGATTCTAATCCATTCGTACGATCCATTCTAATCTATTCTAATTCATTCACACAAATGTATCCATTCTAATTCATTCTCATGAATGTAAACTTTCTAATTCATTTGTATGATCCATTCAAATTAATTCGTATGAATGAATAGAATGTATCGTACGAATGGATCGTACGAATGAATTAAAATGGATACATTCATACGACTGAATTAGAATGGATCGTGCGAATTAATTAGAATGGATCGTACGAATGAATTTGAATGGATACATTTGTGCGAATGAATCTGAATGGATTGTATGAAGGAATTACAATGGATCGTACGAATGAATTAGAATGGATCGTACGAATGAATGAGAATAGCTCATACGAATGAATTAGAATGAATCGTACGAATAAATTAGAATGGATCATACGAATGAATTAGAATGGTTACATTCGTGCGAATAAATTAGAATGGATCGTACGAATGGATTAGAAAGGATCGTACAAATTAATTAGAAAGGTTATATTTGTAAGAATGAATTAGAATGGATCGTACGATTCATTCTAATTCATTCGTACGATCCATTCTAATTCATTCGCACGATCCATTCTAATTCTTTCATATGATCCATTCTAATTCATTCGCACGATCCATTCTAATTCATTCGCACTATCCATTCTAATCCATTCGTACGATCCATTCTAATTCATTCGCACGAATATAACCATTCTAATTCATTCGTACGATCCATTCTAATTCATTCCTACGATCCATTCTAATTCATTCGCACGAATGTATCCATTCTAATTCATTTGCACGATCCATTCTAATTCATTCCTATGATCCATTCTAATTCATTCGTACGATTCATTCTAATTCATTCGCTCGAATGTATCCATTCTAATTCATTCGTACAATCCATTCTAATTCGTTCATACGATCCATTCTAATTTGTTCGTACGATCCATTCTAATTCATTCGTATGATCCATTCTAATTCATTCGTACGATCCATTCTAATTCATTCGCACAAATGTATCCATTCTAATTCATTCGTATGATCCATTCTAATTCATTCGCACGATCCATTCTAATTCATTCGTATGATCCATTCTAATTCATTCCTACGATCTATTCTAATTCATTCGTACGATTCATTCGAATGGATTAGAATGGATTGTACGAATGGATTAAAATAGATCATAAGAATGAATTAGAATGGATCGTGCAAATGAATTAGAATGGATACATTCGTGCGAATGAATTAGAATGGATCGTAGGAATGAATTAGAATGGATCGTACGAATGAATTAGAATGGTTACATTCGTGCGAATGAATTAGAATGGATCGTACGAATGGATTAGAATGGATCGTACGAATGGATTAGAATGGACCGTACGAATGAATTAGAATGGATCGTACAAATGAATTAGAAAGGTTACATTTGTGAGAATGAATTAGAATGGATCGTACAAATGTATCCATTTTAATTCATTCGTACGATCCATTCTATTCATTCGTACGATTGAATTTGAATGGATCGTACGAATGAATTACAATGGATCGTGCGAATGAATTAGAATGGATCGTACGAATGAATTTGAATGGATTAGAATGGATCGTACGAATGAATTAGAATGGATCGTTCAAATATATCCATTCTAATTCATTCGCACAAATGTATCCATACTAATTCATTCGTACGATCTATTCTAATTCATTCATATGATCCATTCTAATATATTCGCACGATCTATTCTAATTCATTCGTACGATTCATTCTAATTCATTCGCACGATCCATTCTAATTCATTCGTACGATGCATTCTAATTCATTCGCACGATCGATTCTAATTCATTCGTATGATCCATTCTAATTCATTCGTACGATCCATTCTAATTCTTTCGTACGATCCATTCTAATTCATTCGCACGATCTATTATAATTCATTCGTACAATCCATTCTAATTTATTCGTACGATCCATTCTAATTCATTCGCACTAACCATTCTAACTCATTCGTATGATCCATTCTAATTCAGTCGTACGATCCATTCTAATTAGATCGTATGATCCATTCTAATTCATTCGCACAAATGTATCCATTTTAATTCATTCGTACGATCCATTCTAATTTATTCATACGATCCATTCTAATTCATTCGCACGATCCATTCTAATTCATTCGTACGATCCATTCTAATTCATTCGTATGATCAATTCTAATTCATTCGCACGATCCATTCTAATTCATTCGTATGATCCATTCTAATTCAATTCGTGCAATCCATTCAAAATAATTCGCAAGATCCATTCTAATTCATTCGTGCGAATAAATTAGAATGGATCGTACGAATGAATTAGAATGGATCGTACGAATGAATTAGATCGTACGAATGAATTAGAATGGAACGTACGAATGAATTAAAATGGATACATTCATACGACTGAATTAGAATGGATTGTACGAATGAATTAGAATGGATCGAACGAATGAATTAGAACGCATTGTACGAATGAATTAGAATGAATCGTATGAATGAATTAGAATACATCATGTGAATGAATTAGAATGGATCGTACGAATGGATTAGAATGGATCGTACGAATAAATTAGAATAGATACATTTGTGCGAATGAATTAGATTGCATCGTACGAATGAATTAGAATGGATTGGACGATTGGATTAGAATGGATCGTACGAATGGATTAGAATAGATCGTACGAATGAATTAGAATGGATCATACAAATGAATTAGAAAGGTTACATTTGTGAGAATGAATTAGAATGGATACATTTGTGCGAATGAATTAGAATAGATTAGAATGGATCGTACGAATGGATTAGAATCCATTCTAATTCATTTGTATGATCTATTCTAATTCATCGCACGATTCATTCTAATTCATTCGCTCGAATGTATCCATTCCAATTCATTCGTACGATCCATTCTAATGCATTCGTACGATCTATTCTAATTCAGTCGTATGATCCATTCTAATTTATTCATTCAAATATATCCATTCTAATTCATTCGTATGATTCATTCTAATTCATTGCACGATCCATTCTAATTCATTCGCACGAATCATTCGCACGATCCATTCTAATTCATTCGTACGATCCATTCTAATTCATTCGGTGGATCCATTCTAATTCATTCATACGATCCAATCTAATTCATTCGCACGATCCATTCTAATTCATTCGTACGATCCATTCAAATTCATTCGTACGAATGAATAGAATGGATCGTACGAATAAATTAGAATGGATACATTTGTACGAACCATTCTAATTCAGTCTCACAAATGTAACCTTTCTAATTCATTTGTACGATCCATTCTAATTCATTCGTACGATCCATTCTAATCCATTCGTACGATCCATTCATACGATCCATTCTAATTCATTCGCACGAATATAACCATTCTAATTCATTCGTACGATCCACTCTAATTCATTCCTATGATCCATTCTAATTCATTCGCACGAATGTATCCATTCTAATTCATTTGCACGATACATTCTAATTCATTCCTATGATCCATTCTAATTCATTCTTCACTCGAATGTATCCATTCTAATTCATTCGTACGATCCATTCGAATTCATTCTCACGATCCATTCTAATTCATTCGTACGATCCATTCTAATTCATTCGTATGATCCATTCTAACTCATTCGGTGGATCGATTGTAATTCATTCGTATATCCATTCTAATTCATTCGCACAAATGTATCCATTCTAATTCATTCGTATGATCTATTCTAATTCATTCGTATGATCTATTCTAATTTATTCGCACGATCTATTCTAATTCATTCATACGATTCATTCTAATTCATTCGTACGATCCATTCTAATTCATTCGTACGATCCATTCTAATTCATTCGGTGGATCCATTCTAATTCATTCGTACGATCCATTCTAATTCATTCGTACGATCCATTCTAATTCATTCGCACGAATCATTCGCACAATCCATTCTAATTCATTCGCACAATCTATTCTAATTCATTCGTACGAACCACTCTAATTCATTCGTACGATCCATTCTAATTCATTCATAAGATCTATTCCTATAATCCATTCTAATTCATTCGTACGATCCATTCTAATTCATTCTTACGAATGTAACCTTTCTAATTCATTTGTATGATCTATTCTAATTCATTCGTACGATCCATTCTAATTCATTCGTATGATCCATTCTAATTTATTCGTACGAATGTATCCATTCTAATTCATTCGTATGATCCATTCTAATTCATTCATACAAATGTATCCATTCTAATTCATTCGTACGATCCATTCTAATTCATTCGCACGATCCATTCTAATTCATTCGTACGATCCATTCTAATTCATTCGCACGAATGTATCCATTCTATTGCATTCGTACGATTCATTCTAATTCATTCGCACAATCCATTCTAATTCATTCGTATGATCTATTCTAATTCATTCGTCCGATCCATTCTAATTCATTCGCACGAGTGTATCCATTCTAATTCATTCATACGATCCATTCTAATTCATTTGCATGAATGTATCCATTCTAATTCATTCGTACGAACCATTATAATGCACTCGTACGATCCATTCTAATTCATTCGCACGATCCATTCTAATTCTTTCATATGATCCATTCTAATTCATTTGCACGAATATATCCATTCTAGTTCATTCGTACGCTCCATTCTAATTCATTCGTACGCTCCATTCTTATTCATCGCACAAATGTATCCATTCTAATTTATTCATACAATCTATTCAAATTCAATCGTATGATCCATTCTAATTCATTCGCACGATCAATTCTAATTCATTCATCCAATCCATTCTATTTCATTCGCATGAATGTATCCACTCTAATTCATTCGTACGATCCATTCAAATTCATTCGCATGATCCATTCTAATTCATTCGTACGATCCATTCTAATCCATTCGTAAGATCCATTCTAATCCATTCGTATGATCCATTAGATTGGATCATACGAATGAATTAGTATAGATCGTAGGAATGAATTAGAATGAATCATACGAATGAATTAGAATGGATCGTGTGAATGAATTAGAATGGATCATACGAATTAATTAGATCGTACGAATGAATTAGAATGGATCGTACGAATGAATTAAAATGGATCGTATGAATGCATTATAATGGATACATTCGTGCGAATGAATTAGAATGGATCGTACAAATGAATTAGAATGGATCGTACGATTGGATTAGAATGGATACATTCGTGCGAATGAATTAGAATAGATCGTAGGAATGAATTAGAATGGATCGTACGAATGAATTAGAATGGATCGTACGAATGGATTAGAATGGAGTCGTACAATGCATTCTAATTCATTCGTACAATTCATTCTAATTCATTCGTATGAGCTATTCTAATTCATTTGTACGATCCATTCTAATGAATTAGTACGATTCATTCTAATTCATTCGTACGATCCATTCTAATTGATTCGTACGATCCATTCTAATTCATTCGCACGAATGTATCCATTCTAATGCATTCGTACGATCCATTCTAATTCATTCGTATGATTCATTCTAATTCATTTGTACGATCCATTCTAATTCATTCGTACGATACATTCTAATTCATTTGCACAAATGTATCCATTCTAATTCATTCATACGATCCATTCTATTTCATTCCAACGATCCATTCATTCATTCACATGATCCATTCTAATTCATTCGTACAATCCATTCTAATTCATTCTCACGAATGTATCCATTCTAATTCATTCGCATGATCCATTCTAATTCATTCATATGAATGAATTACAATGGATCGTACGAATGAATTAGAATGGATCGTACGAATGAATAAGAATAGCTCATACGAATGAATTAGAATGAATTGTACGAATGAATTTGAATGGATCGTAGGAATGAATTAGAATGGATCGTACGAATGAATTAGAATGGTTACATTCGTGCGAATGAATTAGAATGGATCGTACGAATGAATTAGAATGGATACATTCGTGTGAATGAATTAGAATGGATCGTACGATTAAATTAGAATGGTTACATTCGTGCGAATGAATTAGAATGGATCGTACGAATGAATTAGAATGGATCGTGCGAATGAATTAGAATTGATCATACGAATGAATTAGAATGGATCGTATGAACGTATTAGAATGGATCGTACGAATGGATTAGAATGGATCGTACGAATGAATTAGAATGGATTGTGCGAATGAATTAGAATTGATCATACGAATGAATTATAATGGATCGTACGATTGAATTAGAATGGATCATATGAAAGAATTAGAATGGATCGTGCGAATGAATTAGAAAAGATCGTACGAATGAATTAGAATGGATATATTCGTGCGAATGAATTAGATTGCATCGTACGAATGAATTTGAATGGATTGTACGAATGAATTAGAATGGATCGTACGAATGAATTAGAATGGATCATGCGAATGAATTAGAATAGATTGTACGAATGAATTAGAATGGATCATACGAATAAATTAGAATGGATCATATGAATGAATTAGAATAGATATATTCATGCGAATGAATTAGAATGGATCGTACGAATGAATTAGAATGGATCGTGCGAATGAATTAGAATGGATCATAAGAATGAATTAGAATGGATACATTTGTGTGAATGAATTAGAATGGATCATATATTTGAGCAAATAAATTAGAATGGATCGTACAAATGAATTAGAATGGACCGTACGAATGAGTTAGAATGGATCGTGCGAATGAATTACAATGGATCGTACGAATGAATTAGAATGGATCCACCGAATGAGTTAGAATTGATCATACGAATGAATTAGAATGGATCGTATGAATGAATTAGAATGGATTGTACGAATGAATTAGAATGGATCGTATGAACGAATTAGAATGTATCATATGAACGAATTAGAATGGATCGTACGAATGAATTAGAATGGATACATTCGAGCGAATGAATTAGAATGGATCGTACGAATAAATTAGAATGGATTGTATGAATAAATTAGAAAAGATACATTCATGCAAATGAATTAGAATGGATCCTACGAATGAATTAGAATGGATCGTGCGAATGAATTAGAATGGATCGTACGAATCCATTCTAATCTATTCGTATGATCCATTCTAATTCATTTGTACAAATGTATCTACTCTAATTCATTCGTACAATGCGTTCTAATCCATTCATACGATCCATTCTAATTCATTCGTACAATGCATTTTAATCCATTCGTATGATCCATTCTAATTCATTCATTCGATCCATTCTAATTCAATCGTACGATCCATTCTAATTCATTCGTACGATACATTCTAATTCATTCGTACGATCCATTGTAATTCATTCTAATTCATTCGTACGATCCATTCTAATTCATTCACTCGAATGTATCCATTCTAATTCATTCATATGAATTAGAATGGATCGTACGAATGAATTAGAATGGATCGTACGAATGGATTAGAATGCATCGTACGAATGGATTAGAATGGATCATACAACTGAATTAGAAAGGTTACATTTATACGAATGAATTAGAATGGATCGTACGAATGGATTAGAATGGATCGTACGAATGGATTAGAATGGATCGTAGTAATGAATTAGAATGGATCATACAAATGAATTAGAAAGGTTACATTCGTGAGAATGAATTAGAATGGATCGTGCGAATGAATTAGATGGGATCATAGGAATGAATTAGAATGGATCGTGCAAATGAATTAGAATGGATATATTCGTGCGAATGAATTAGAATGGATCGTACGAATGGATTAGAATGGATCATACGAATGGATTAGAACGCATTGTACGAATGAATTAGAATAGATACATTTGTGCGAATGAATTTGATTGCATCGTACGAATGAATTTGAATGGATTGTACGAATGAGTTAGAATGGATCGTACGAATGAATTAGAATGGATCATGCGAATGAATTTGAATGGATCGTGCGAATGAATTAGAATGGATCGAACGAATGAATTAGAATGGATACATCCGTGCGAATTAATTAGAATGGATTGTGCGAATGAATTAGAATGAATCATACGAATGAATTAGAATGGATCGTGTGAATGAATTTGAATGGATCGTACGAATGAATTAGAATGAATCGTACGATCCATTCTAATTCATTCCCACAAATGTAACCTTTCTAATTCATTTGTACGATACATTCTAATTCATTCGTACGATCCATTCTAATTCATTCCTATGATCCATTCTAATCCAGTCATATGATCCATTCTAATTCATTCGCACGAATGTAACCATTCTAATTCATTTGTACGATCCATTCTAATTCATTCCGACGATCCATTCTAATTCATTCGCATGAATGTATCCTTTCTAATTCATTTGCACGATCCATTCTAATTCATTCCTATGATCCATTCTAATTCATTCGTACGATCCATTCTAATTCATTCGCTCGAATGTATCCATTCTAATTCATTCGTACGATCCATTCTAATTCGTTCATACGATCCATTCTAACTCATTCGCACAAATGTATCCATTCTAATTCATTCGTACGATCCATTCTAATCCATTCGCACGGTCCTTTCTAATCCATTCGTACGATCCATTCTAATCCATTCTTACGATCCATTCTAATCCATTCGTACGATCAATTCTAATTCATTCGCACGATCTATTCTAATTCATTTGCATGATCCATTCTAATTCATTTGCACGATCCATTCTAATTCATTCGTACGATCCATTCTAATCCATTCGTATGATCCATTCTAATTCATTCGCACGAATGTAACCATTCTAATTCATTCGTACGATCCATTCTAATTCATTCCTACGATCCATTCTAATTTATTCGCAAATTCGAATGGATCGTACAAATGAATTAGAATGGTTACATTCGTGCGAATGAATTAAAATGGATCGTACGAATGAATTAGAATGGATTGTGCGAATGAATTAGAATGGATCGTACGATCCATTCTAATTCATTCGTATGATCAATTCTAATTCATTCGCACGATCCATTCTAATTCATTCGTATGATCCATTCTAATTCATTCGCACGAATGTAACCATTCTAATTCATTCGTACGATCCATTCTAATTCATTTGCACGATCCATTCTAATTCATTCCTATGATCCATTCTAATTCATTCATACGATCCATTCTAATTCATTCGCTCGAATGTATCCATTCTAATTCATTCGTACGATCCATTCTAATTCGTTCATACGATCCATTCTAATTCGTTTGTACGATCCATTCTAATTCATTTGCACGATCCATTCTAATTCATTCCTATGATCCATTCTAATTCATTCATACGATCCATTCTAATTCATTCGCACGAATGTATCCATTCTAATTCATTCGCACAAATGTATCCATTCTAATTCATTCGTACGATCCATTCTTATTCATTCATACGATCCATTCTAATTCATTTGCACGATCCATTCTAATTCATTCCTTTGATCCATTCTAATTCATTCGTACGATCCATTCTAATTCATTCGCTCGAATGTATCCATTCTAATTCATTCGTACGATCCATTGTAATTCATTCGTACGATCCATTCTAATTCATTCTCACGAATGTAACCTTTCAAATTCATTTGTATGATCCATTCTAATTCATTCGTATGATCCATTCAAATTCATTCGCATGATCCATTCTAATTCATTCGTACGATCCATTCTAATTCATTCTCACGAATGTAACCTTTATAATTCATTTGTATGATCCATTCTAATTCATTCGTACGATCCATTCAAATTCACTCGCATGATCTATTCTAATTCATTCGTACGATCCATTCTAATTCATTCTCACGAATGTATCCATTCTAATTCATTCGTTCGATCCATTCTAATCCATTCGTACGATCCATTCTAATCCATTCATACGATCCATTCTAATTCATTCTCACAAATGTAACCTGTCTAATTCATTTGTACGATCCATTCTAATTCATTCGTACGATCCATTCTAATCCATTCGTACGATCCTTTCTAATCCATTCTAATCCATTCTAATTCATTCGCATGATCCATTCTAATTCATTCGTAGGAATGTATCCATTCTAATTCATTCGTACAATCCATTCTAATTCATTCGTACGATCCATTCTAATTCATTCGCATGAATATATCTATTCTAATTCATTCGTATGATCCATTCTAATTCATTCGCACAAATGTATCCATTCTAATTCATTCGTTCGATCCATTCTAATTCATTCGCATAAATATATCCATTCTAATTCATTCGTATGATCCATTCTAATTCATTCGCACGAATATATCCATTCTAATTAATTCGTACGATCCTTTCTGATTCATTCGCACGATCCATTCTAATTCTTTCATTTGATCCATTCTAATTCATTCGTACGATCCATTCTAATCCATTCGTACGATCTATTCTAATTCATTCGCACGAATGTAACCATTCTAATTCATTCGTACGATTCATTCTAATTCATTCGTATGAGCTATTCTAATTCATTCGTACGATCCATTCTAATTCATTCGTACGATCCATTCTAATCCATTCGTACGATCCATTCTAATTCATTCGTACGATCCATTCTAATTCATTCTCACAAATGTAACCTTTCTAATTCATTTATACGATCCATTCTAATTCATTCGTACGATCCATTCTAATTCATTCCTACGATCCATTCTAATTCATTCGCACGAATGTATCCATTCCATATCATTTGCACGATCCATTCTAATTCATTCCTATGATCCATTCTAATTCATTCGTACGATCCATTCTAATTCATTCGCTCGAATGTATCCATTCTAATTCATTCGTACGATCCATTCTAATTCGTTCATACGATCTATTCTAATTCGTTCATATGATCCATTCTAATTCATTTGCATGATCCATTCTAATTCATTCCTATGATCCAATCTAATTCATTCGTACGATCCATTCTAATTCATTCGCACGAATGTATCCATTCTAATTCATTCGCACAAATGTATCCATTCTAATTCATTCATATGATCCATTCTCATTCATTCATACGATCCATTCTAATTCATTTGCACGATCCATTCTAATTCATTCCTATGAACCATTCTAATTCATTCGTATGATCCATTCTAATTCATTCGCTCGAATGTATCCATTCTAATTCATTCGTACGATCCATTCTAATTCATTCGTACGATACATTCTAATTCATTCTCACGAATGTAACCTTTCTAATTCATTTGTATGATCCATTCTAATTCATTCGTACGATCCATTCAAATTCATTCGCATGATCCATTCTAATTCATTCGTACGATCCATTCTAATTCATTCTCACAAATGTAACCTTTCTAATTCATTTGTATGATCCATTCTAATTCATTCGTACGATCCATTCAAATTCATTCGCATGATCCATTCTAATTCATTCGTACGATCCATTCTAATTCATTCTCACGAATGTATCCATTCTAATTCATTCGTTCGATCCATTCTAATCCATTCGTACGATCCATTCTAATCCATTCGTATGATCTATTCTAATTCATTCTCACAAATGTAACCTGTCTAATTCATTTGTACGATCCATTCTAATTCATTCGTACGATCCATTCTAATCCATTCGTACGATCCATTCTAATCCATTCTAATTCATTTGCACGATCCATTCTAATTCATTCACACGATTGTATCCATTCTAATTCATTCGTACAATCCATTCTAATTCATTCGTACGATCCATTCTAATTCATTCGCATGAATATATCTATTCTAATTCATTTGTATGATCCATTCTAATTCATTCGCACAAATGTATCCATTCTAATTCATTCGTTCGAACCATTTCAATTCATACGCATAAATATTTCCATTCTAATTCATTCGTATGATCCATTCTAATTCATTCGCACGAATATATCCATTCTAATTCATTCATACGATCCTTTCTAATTCATTCGCACGATCCATTCTAATTCTTTCATATGATCCATTCTAATTCATTCGTACGATCCATTCTAATCCATTCGTACGATCTTTTCTAATTCATTCGCACGAATGTAACCATTCTAATTCATTCGTATGATTCATTCTAATTCATTTGTATGAGCTATTATAATTCATTCGTACGATCCGTTCTAATTCATTCGTACGATCCATTCTAATCCATTCGTACGATCCATTCTAATTTATTCTCACAAATGTAACCTTTCTAATTCATTTGTACGATCCATTCTAATTCATTCGTACGATCTATTCTAATTCATTCGTACGATCCATTCTAATTCATTCGCACGAATGTAACCAGTCTAATTCATTCGTACGATCCATTCTAATTCATTCCTACGATCCATTCTAATTCATTCGCACGAATGTATCCATTCTAATTTATTCGTACGATCCATTCAAATTCAATCGTATGATCCATTCTAATTCATTCGCACGATCAATTCTAATTCATTTGTCCGATCCATTCTAATTCATTCGTACGAATGTATCCATTCTAATTCATTCGTACGATCCATTCTAATTTATTCGCACGATCCATTCTAATTTATTCGTACGATCCATTCTAATCCATTCGTACGATCCATTCTAATTCATTCGTATGATCCATTCTAATTCATTCGTACGATCTATTCTAATTCATTTGCATGAATGTATCCATTCTAATTTATTCGTACGATCCAGTCTAATTCATTCGTACGATCCATTCTAATTCATTCGCACGAATATATCCATTCTAATTCATTCGTACGATCCTTTCTAGTTCATTCGCACGATCCATTCTAATTCTTTCCTACGATCCATTCTAATTTATTCGTACGATCCATTGTAATTCATTCATACCATCCATTCAGATTCATTCGTACAAATGTATCCATTCAAATTAATTTGTACGATCCATTCTAATTAATTCGCACGATCCATTCTAATTCATTCTCACGAATGTAACCTTTCTAATTCATTCGTACGATCCATTCTAATTCATTTGTACGATCCATTCTAATTCATTAACATGATGTATTCTAATTCATTCGTATGATCCATTCTAATTCATTCGTATGATTCATTCTAATTCATTCGTACGATCCATTCTAACTCATTCGCACAAGTGTATCCATTCTAATTCATTCGTACGATCCATTCTAATTCATTCGCACGATCCATTCTAATCCATTCGTGCGAATCGATTAGAATGGATCGTACGAATGGATTAGAATGGATCGTATGAATGAATTAGAATGGATCGTACGAATGAATTAGAATGGATCCACCGAATGAGTTAGAATGGATCATACGAATGAATTAGAATGGATCGTACGAATGAATTAGAATGGATACATTCGAGCGAATGAATTAGAAAGGTTACATTCGTGAGAATGAATTAGAATGGATCGTATGAATGAATTAGAATGGATCGTACGAATGAATTAGAATGGATACATTCGAGCGAATGAATTAGAATGGATCGTACGAATGAATTAGAATGGATCTTAGGAATGAATTCGAATAGATCGTGCAAATGAATTAGAATGGATACATTCGTGCGAATGAATTAGAATGGATCATAGGAATGAATTAGAATGGATCATACGAATGAATTAGAATGGATCGTGCGAATGAATTAGAATGGATTGTACGAATGAATTAGAATGGATATATTCGTGCGAATGAATTAGAATGGATCGGACAAATGAAATAGAATGGATCGTACGATTCATTCTAATCCATTCGTACGGTCCATTCAATTTTATTCGAAAGAATGTATCCATTCTAATTTATTCGCACGATCCATTCTAATTCATTCGTACGATCCATTCTAATACATTCGTACGATTCATTATAATTCGTTCGCACGATCCATTCTAATTCATTCGTATGATCCATTCTAATTTATTCATACGATCCATTCAAATTCATTCGCATGATCCATTCTAATTTATTCGTACGATCCATTCTAATTCATTCGTTCAATCCATTCTAATTCATTTGTACGATCCATTCTAATTCATTTGTACGATCCATTCTAATTCATTCGCACGATCCATTCTAATTTATTCGTACGATACATTCTAATTCATTCGTACGATCTATTCTAATTCATTCGCATGATCCATTCTAATTCATTCGTATGATACATTCGAGCGAATGAATTAGAATAGATCGTAGGAATGAATTAGAATGGATCATACGAATGAATTAGAATGGATCGTGCGAATGAATTAGAATAGATCGTGCGAATGAATTAGAATGGATATATTTATGCGTACGACCCATTCTTATTCATTCATACGATCCATTCTAATTCAATCGTACGATCCATTCTAATTTATTCGTACGTTCCATTCTAATACATTCCTATGATCCATTCTAATTTATTCGTGCAAATGTATCCATTCTAATTTATTCGTACGATCCTTTCTAATTCATTCGCACGATCCTTTCTAATTCTTTCGTATGATACATTCTAATTCATTCGCACGAATGTATCCATTCTAATTCATTCGCACAATCCAATCTAATTCAAACGTACGATCCATTCTAATTCATTAACATGATGTATTCTAATTCATTCGTACGATGCATTCTAATTCTAATTCATTCGTACGATCCATTCAAATTCATTCGCACGATCCATTCTAATTCATTCGTATGATCCATTCTAATTCATTTGTACGATCCATTCTAATTCATTCCTATGATCCATTCTAATTCATTCGTACGATCCATTCTAATTCATTCGCTCGAATGTATCCATTCTAATTCATTCGTACGATCCATTCTAATTCATTCTTACGAATGTAACCTTTCTAATTCATTTGTATGTATCCATTCTAATTCATTCGTGCGAATGAATCCTTTCTAATTCATTCGTCCGATCCATTCTAATCCATTCGTACGATCCATTCTAATTCATTCGCACGAATGTAACCATTCTAATTCATTCGTACGATCCATTCTAATTCATTCCTACGATCCATTCTAATTCATTCGCACGAATGTATCCATTCTAATTCATTTGCACGATCCATTCTAATTCATTCATATGATGCATTCTAATTCATTCGCACAATCCGTTCTAATTTATTCTAATTCATTCGCACGAATGTATCCATTTTAATTCATCCGCACGATCCATTCTAATTGATTCGTACTATCCATTCTAATTCATTCGCACGATCCGTTCTAATTCATTCCGTACGATCGATTCTAATGCATTCGCACGATCCATTCTAATTCATTCGTACGATCCATTCTAATTCATTCGTATGATCCATTCTAATTTATTCGTTCAAATATATCCATTCTAATTCATTCGTCCGATCCATTCTAATTCATTCGTACGATCCATTCTAATTCATTCGTATAATCAATTCTAATTCATTCGTGCGATCCATTCTAATTCATTCGTCCGATCCATTCAAATTCATTCGTACGATGCAATCTAATTCATTCGCACAAATGTATCTATTCTAATTCATTCGTACAATGCGTTCTAATCCATTCGTACGATCCATTCTAATCCATTCGTACGATCCATTCTAATTCATTCGTATGATCTATTCTAATTCATTCGTACGATCCATTCTAATTCATTTGCATGAATGTATCCATTCTAATTCATTCGTACGATCCAGTCTAATTCATTTGTACGATCCATTCTAATTCATTAGCATGAATATATCCATTCTAATTCATTCGTACGATCCTTTCTAATTCATTCGCACGATCCATTCTAATCCATTCGTACGATCCATTCTAATACATTCGTACGATCCATTCTAATCAATTCATACGATCCATTCTAATTCATTCGCACGATCCATTCTAATTCATTCGTATGATCCATTCTAATTCATTCGCAATATCCATTCTAATTCATTCGCATGAATATATCTTATCTAATTCATTCGTACGATCCATTCTAATTCGTTTGTACGATCCATTCTAATTCGTTTGTACGATCCATTCAAATTCGTTCGTACGTTCCATTCTAATTCATTCGCACGATCCATTCTAATTCATTTGTACGATCCATTTTAATTCATTCGTACAAATGAATTATAATGGATCGTATGAATGAATAAGAATGGATCGTACAAATGAATTAGAATGGATACATTCGTGCGAATGAATTAGAATGGATCGGACGAATGAATTAGAATGGATCGTACGAATGAATTAGAATGGATCGTGCGAATGAATTAGAATGAATCGTAAGAATGCATTAGAATGGATACATTCGTGCGAATGAATTAGAATGGATCGTATGAATGAATTAGAATGGATCGTGCGAATGAATTAGAATGGATTGTACGAATGAATTAGAATGGATACATTTGTGCGAATGAATTAGAATGGATCGTACGAATATATTAGAATGGATCGTACGAATGAATTAGAATGGATACATTTGTACGAATGAATTAGAATGGATTGTGCGAATGAATTAGAATGGATCGTACGAATGAATTATAATGGATCGTACAAATGAATTAGAATGGATCTTGCGATTGAACTAGAATAGATCGTACGAATGAATTAGAATGGATACATTCGTGCGAATGAACTAGAATGGATACATACATTCATTCGAATGAATTAGAATGGATCGTATGAATGAGTTAGAATGGATCGTATGAATGAATTAGAATGGATTGCATGAATGAATTAGAATGGATCATACGAATGAATTGGAATGGATCGTACGAATGAATTAGAATGGATCATACGAATGAATTAGAATGGATCGTGCGAATGAATTAGAATGGATACATTCGTACAAATGAATTAGAATGGATCGTGCGAATGAATTAGAATGGATCGTACGAATGAATTAGAATGGATACATTTGTGCGAATGAATTAGAATGGATTGTACGAATGAATTAGAATGAATCGTACGAATGAATTAGAATGGATCGTACGGACGAATTAGAATAGATCGTATGAACGAATTAGAATGGATCGTACGAATGAATTAGAATGGATACATTCGAGCGAATAAATTAGAGAGGATCGTACGAATGAATTAGAATGGATCATAGGAATGTATTAGAATGGATCGTACGAATGGATTAGAACGCAATGTACGAATGAAATAGAATGGATCGTACAAATGAATTAGAATGGATACATTTGTGCGAATGAATTAGAATGGATCGTATAAATGAATTAGAATGGATCGTGCAAATAAATTAGAATGGATAGTGCGAATGAATTAGAATGGATCGTACGAATGAATTAGAATGGATACATTCGTGCGAATGAATTAGAATGGATCATACAAATGAATTAGAATGGATCGTACGAATGAATTTGAATGGATCGTACGAATGAATTAGAATGGATTAATTCGAGCGAATGAATTAGAATAGATCGTAGGAATGAATTAGAATGGATCATACGAATGAATTAGAATGGATCGTGTGAATGAATTAGAATGGATTGTTTGAATGAATTAGAATGTATACATTCGAGCGAATGAATTAGAATAGATCGTAGGAATGAATTAGTATGGATCATACGAATGAATTAGAATGGATCGTGCGAATGAATTAGAATGGATTGTACGAATGAATTAGAATGGATACATTCGTGCGAATGAATTAGAATGGATCGGACGAATGAATTAGAATGGATCGTACGATACATTCTAATTCATTCGTACGATCCATTCTAATGCATTCGTACGATTCATTCTAATTCATTCGCACGATCCATTCTAATTCATTCGTACGATCCATTCTTATTCACTCATACGATCCATTCTAATTCATTCGCACAATCCATTCTAATTCATTCGTATGATCTATTCTAATTCATTCGTACGAATGAATTAGAATGGAGACATTCGAGGGAATGAATTAGAATGAATCGTATGAATGGATTCGAATGGATCGTACGAATGGATTAGAATGGATCGTACGAATGGATTAGAATGGATCGTACGAATGAATTAGAATGGATACATTCGAGCGAATGAATTAGAATAGATCGTAGAAATGAATTAGAATGGATCATACGAATGAATTAGAATGAATCGTACGAATGAATTAGAATGGATACATTCGAGCGAATGAATTAGAATAGATCGTACGAATGAATTAGAATGGATCATACGAATGAATTAGAATGGATCGTGCGAATGAATTAGAATGTATTGTACGAATGAATTAGAATGGATACATTCGAGCGAATGAATTTGAATAGATCGTAGGAATGAATTAGAATGGATCATACGAATGAATTAGAATGGATTATGCGAATGAATTAGAATAGATTGTATGAATGAATTAGAATGGATACATTCGTGCGAATGAATTAGAATGGATCGGACGAATGAATTAGAATGGATCGTACGATTCATTCTAATTCATTCGTACGATCCACTCTAATGCATTCGTATGATTCATTCTAATTCATTCGCACGATCCATTCTAATTCATTCGTACGATCCATTCTTATTCATTCATACGATCCATTCTAATTCATTCGCACAATCCATTCTAATTCATTCGTACGATCCATTCTAAGTCATTCGTACGAATGAATTAGAATGGATACATTCGAGCGAATGAATTAGAATGAATCGTACGAATGGATTAGAATGGATCGTACGAATGGATTAGAATGGATCGTACGAATGCATTAGAATGGATACATTCGTGCGAATGAATTAGAATGGATCGTACGAATGAATTAAAATAGATACATTTGTGCAAATGAATTTGAATAGATTGCACGAATTGAATTAGAATGGATCATATGAATGGATTAGAATGGATCGTACGAATGAATTAGAATGGATCATACAAATGAATTAGAAAGATTACATTTGTGAGAATGAAATAGAATGGATCGTGCGAATGAATTAGAATTGATCATACGAATGGATTAGAATAGATCGTGCGAATGAATTAGAATGGATCGTACGGACGAATTTGAATGGATCGTATGAACGAATTAGAATGGATCGTACGAACGAATTAGAATGGATCGTACTAATGAATTAGAATGGATACATTCGAGCGAATGAATTAGAATGGATCGTACGAATGAATTAGAATGGATCATAGGAATGAATTAGAATGGATCGTGCAAATGAATTAGAATGGATCGTATGAATGGATTAGAATGGATCGTATGAATGGATTAGAATAGATCGTACGAATGAATTAGAATCAATCGTATGAATGAATTAGAATGCATACATTTGTGCGAATGAGTTAGAATGGATCATACGAATGAATTAGAATGGATCGTACGAATGGATTAGAATGGATTTGAATGGATCATACGAATGAATTAGAATGGATCGTATGAATGAATTAGAATGGATCGTACGAATGAATTAGAATGGTTACATTCGTGCGAATGAATTAGAATGGATCATACGAATGAATTAGAATGGATCGTGCGAATGAATTAGAATGGATCGTACGATCCATTCTAATTCATTCGTATGATCAATTATAATTCATTCGCACGATCCATTCTAATTCATTCGTACGATCCATTCTAATTCATTCGCACGAATGTAACCATTCTAATTCATTCGTACGATCCATTCTAATTCATTCCTACGATCCATTCTAATTCATTCGAACGAATGTATCCATTCTAATTCATTTGTACGATCCATTCTAATTCATTCATATGATCCATTCTAATTCATTCGTACGATCCATTCTAATTCATTCGCTCGAATGTATCCATTCTAATTCATTCGTACGATTCATTCTAATTCATTCGCACGATCAATTCTAATTCATTCGTACGATCCATCCTTATTCATTCATACGATCCATTCTAATTCATTTGTACGAATGAATTAGAATTGGTCGTATGAATGGATTAGAATGGATCGTACGAATGAATTAGAATGGATCGTACGAATGAATTAGAATGGATCGTATGAACGAATTAGAATGGATCGTACGAATGAATTAGAATGGATACATTGGAGCGAATGAATTAGAATGGATCGTACGAATGAATTAGAATGGATCATAGGAATGAATTAGAATGGATCGTGCAAATGAATTAGAATGGATACATTCGTACGAATGAATTAGAATGGATCGTAGGAATGAATTAGAATGGATCGTACGATTGAGTTAGAATGGTTACAGTCGTGCGAATGAATTAGAATGGATCGTACGAATGGATTAGAATGGATCGTACGAATGGATTAGAATGGATCGTACGAATGAATTAGAATGGATCGTACAAATGAATTAGAAAGGTTACATTTGTGAGAATGAATTAGAATGGATCGTACGAATGGATTAGAATGGATCGTACGAATGGATTAGAATGGATCGTTCGAATGGATTAGAATGGATCGTACGAATGAATTAGAATGGATCATACAAATGAATTAGAAAGGTTACATTCGTGAGAATGAATTAGAATGGATCATACGAATGAATTAGAATGGATCATACAAATGAATTTTAATGGATCGTACGAATGAATTAGAATGGATCGAACGAATAAATTAGAATGGATACATTCGAGCGAATGAATTAGAATAGATCGTAGGAATGAATTAGAATGGATCATATGAGTGAATTAGAATGGATCGTGCGAATGAATTAGAATGGATTGTACGAATAAATTAGAATGGATACATTCATGCGAATGAATTAGAATGGATCGGACGAATGAACTAGAATGGATCATACGATTCATTCTAATTCATTCGTCTGATCCATTCTAATGCATTCGTACGATTCATTCTAATTCATTCGCACGATCCATTCTAATTCATTCGTATGATCCATTCTAATTTATTTGCACGAATATATGATCCATTCTAATTTATTCTCAAGAATGTATTCATTCTAATTCATTTGTACAATCCATTCTAATTTATTCGTATAAATGTATCCATTCTAATTCATTTGTACGATCCATTCTAATTCATTCGAATGATTCATTCTAATTCATTCGTACGATCCATTCTAATTCATTCGTATGATCGATTCTAATTCATTCGCATGAATGTATCCATTCTAATTCATTCGTACAATCCATTCTAATTCATTCGCACGATCCATTCTAATTCATTCGTATGATCCATTCTAATTCATTCATACGATCTATTCTAATTCATTCGCTTGAATGTATATATTCTAATTAATTCGTTCGATCCATTCTAATTCATTCGTACGATCCATTCAAATTCATTCGCATGATCCATTCTAATTCATTCGTACGATCCCTTCTAATTCATTCTCACGAATGTAACCTTTCTAATTCATTTGTATGATCCATTCTAGTTCATTCGTACGATCCATTCTATTCCATTCGTACGATCCATTGTAATTCATTCATACAATCCATTCAGATTCATTCACACAAATGTATCCATTCAAATTCATTCGTACGATCCATTTTAATTAATTCGCACGATCCATTCTAATTCAGTCGTACCAATGTATCCATTTTAATTCATTCATACGATCCATTCTAATTCGTACGGTCCATTCTAAACCATTCGTACTATCTATTTTAATCCATTCGTACGATCCATTCTAATTCATTCGCACAAATGTAACCATTCTAATTCATTCGTACGATCCATTCTAATTCATTCCTACAATCCATTCTAATTTATTTGCACGAATGTATCCATTCTAATTCATTTGCACGATCCATTCTAATTCATTCCTATGATCCATTCTAATTCATTCTTATGATCCATTCTAATTCATTCGCTTGAATGTATCCATTCTAATTCATTCGTACGATCCATTTTCATTCATTCATACGATCCATTCTAATTTATTCGTACAATGTGTTCTAATCCATTCGTACGATCCATTCGTACGATCCATTCTAATTCGTTCGCTCGAATGTATCCATTCAAATTCATTCGTACTATCCATTCTTATTCATTCATACGATCCATTCTAATTTATTCGCATGAACTATTCTAATTTATTCGCACAATCTGTTCTAATTCATTCGCACAATCCATTCTAATTCATTCGCACGAATGTATCCATTTTAATTCATTCATACGATCCATTCTAATTCATTCGTACGATCCATTCTAATTCATTCGCATGATCCATTCGTACGATCAATTCTAATTCATTTATACGATCCATTCTAATTCATTTGTACGATCCATTCTAATTCATTCCTATGATCCATTCTAATTCATTCATACGATCCATTCTAATTTATTTGCATGAATGTATCCATTCTAATTTATTCGTACGATCCAGTCTAATTCATTTGTACGATCCATTCTAATTCATTCGCACGAATATATCCATTCTAATTCATTCGTGCGATCCATTCTAATTCATTCGTATGATCCATTCGAATGCATTCGCACGATCCATTCAAATTCATTCGCACGATCCATTCTAATTCATTCGCACAATCCATTCTAATTCATTCGCACGAATGTATCCATTCTAATTCATTCGCATGATCCATTCTAATTCATTCGTACGGTCCATTCTATTTTATTCGCAAGAATGTATCCATTCTAATTCATTCGTACGATCCATTCTAATTCATTCGTACGATCCATTCTAATTCATTCGTACGATCCATTCTAATTCATTCATACGATCCATTCTAATTCATTTGTACGAATGTATCCATTCTAATTCATTCGTACGATCCATTCTAATTCATTCGCACGATCCATTCTAATTCATTCGTATGATCCATTCTAATTCATTCGCACAAATGTATCCATTCTAATTTATTCGCACGATACATTCTAATTCATTTGTACGATCCATTCTAATTCATTCGCACGATCCATTCTAATTTATTTGCATGAATATATCCATTCTAATTCATTCGTACGATCCTTTCTAATTCGTTCGGACGATCCATTCTAATTCTTTCATATGATCCATTCTAATTCATTCGTACGATCTAATTCATTCGTACGATCCAATCTAATTCATTTGTACGATCGATTCTAAATTATTCGCTCGATCCATTCTAAATCATTCGTACGATCCATTCTAATTCATTCGTATGATCCATTCTAATTTCTTCGTTCAAATATATCCATTCTAATTCATTCGTACGATCCATTCTAATTCATTCGCACGATCCATTCTAATTCATTCGAACGAATGTATCCATTCTAATTCATTTGCACGATCCATTCTAATTCATTCGTACGATCCATTCTTATTCATTCATACGATCAATTCTAATTCATTCGCATAATCCATTCTAATTCATTCATACGATCCATTCTAATTCATTCGTAAGATCCATTCTAACTCATTCGGTGGATCCATTCTAATTCATTCGTACGATCCATTCTAATTCATTCGCACGATCCATTCGAACTCATTCGTACGATCCATTCTAATTCATTTGTACGATCCATTCTAATTTATTTGCAAGAATATACGATCCATTCTAAATCATTCGCACAAATGTATCCATTCTAATTCATTCGTACGATCCATTCTAATTCATTCTTATGATCTATTCTAATTTATTCGCACGAATGTAATCATTCTAATTCATTCGTACGATTCAGTCTAATTCATTCGTATGAGCTATTCTAATTCATTTATATGATCCATTCTAATTCATTCGTACGATCCATTCTAATCCATTCGTACGATCCATTCTAATTCATTCTCACAAATGTAACCTTTCTAATTCATTTGTACGATCCATTCTAATTCATTCGTACGATCCATTCTAATCCATTCGTACGATCCATTCTAATCCATTCGTACGATCCATTCTAATTCATTCCTACGATCCATTCTAATTCATTCGCACGAATGTATCCATTCTAATTCATTTGCACGATCCATTCTAATTCATTCCTATGATCCATTCTAATTCATTCTTACGATCCATTCTAATTCATTCGCTCGAATGTATCCATTCTAATTCATTCGTACGACCTATTCTAATTCGTTCGTACGATCCATTCTAATTCGTTCGTACGATCCATTCTAATTCGTTCGTATGATCCATTCTAATTCGTTCGTACGGTCCATTCTAATTCATTCGTACGATCCATTCTAATTCATTCGCATGATCCATTCTAATTCATTCGTATGATCCATTCTAATTCATTTCTACAATCTATTCTAATTCATTTGCTCGAATGTATCCATTCTAATTCATTCGTTCGATCCATTCTAATTCATTCATACGATCCATTCAAATTCATTCACATGATCCATTCTTATTCATTCGTACGATCCATTCTAATTCATTCTCACACGAATGTAACCTTTTTAATTCATTTATATGATCTATTCTAATTCATTAGTACGATACATTTGTGTGAATGAATTAGAATGGATCATACGATTGAATTTGAATGGATCGAACGAATAAATTAGAATGGATACATTTGTGCGATGAATAAGAATGGAGCGTTCGAATGAATTAGAATAGAGCGTACGAATGAACTAGAATGGATACATTCGTGCGAATGAATTAGAATGGATCATATGAAAGAATTAGAATGGATCGTGCGAATGAATTAGAAAGGATCGTACAAATGAATTAGATTGGATATATTCGTGCGAATGAATTAGAATGGATCGTACGAATGGATTAGAACGCATTGTATGAATGAATTAGAATAGATACATTTGTGCGAACGAATTAGATTGCATCGTACGAATGAATTTGAATGGATCGGACGAATGAATTAGAATGGATCGTACGAATGAATTAGAATGGATCATGCGAATGAATTAGAATCGATCGTACGAATGAATTAGAATGGATCGTACGAATGAATTAGAATGAATCGTACGATTCATTCTAATTCATTCGTCCGATCTATTCTAATTCATTCGCACGAATGTATCCATTCTAATTCATTCGTACAATCCATTCTAATTCATTCGTATGATCTATTCTAATTCATTCACACAATCCATTCTAATTCATTCGCACGAATATATCCATTCTAATTCATTCGTACGATCCATTCTAATTCATTCGTATGATCCATTCTAATTCATTCGCACGATCCATTCTAATTCATTCGCACGATCCATTCTAATTCATTCGTATGATCCATTCTAATTCATTCGTATGATCAATTCTAATTCATTCGTACGATCCATTCTAATTCATTCGCACAAATGAATCCATTCTAATTCATTCGTACGATCCATTCTAATGCATTCGTACGATTCATTCTAATTCATTTGCACGATCCATTCTAATTCACTCATATGATCCATTCTAATTTATTTGCACGAATATACGATCCATTCTAATTTATTCTCAAGAATGTATCGGTTCTAATTCATTCGTACAATCCATTCTAATTTATTCGTACAAATGTATCCATTCTAATTCATTCGTACGATCCATTCTAATTCATTCGTACGATTCATTCTAATTCATTCGCACGATCCATTCTAATTCATTCATACGATCCATTTAATTCATTCGC
Source organism: Chamaelirium japonicum (assembly GCA_947650365.1). Lineage (NCBI taxonomy): Eukaryota > Viridiplantae > Streptophyta > Magnoliopsida > Liliales > Melanthiaceae > Chamaelirium > Chamaelirium japonicum. The sequence goes on along the minus strand of CANTAL010000085.1, from coordinate 815,925 downwards.
ACGAATGTATCCATTCTAATTCATTCGTACAATCCATTCTAATTCATTTGTATGATCCATTCTAATTCATTCCTACGATCTATTCTAATTCATTCGCTCGAATGTATCCATTCTAATTCATTCGTTCGATCCATTCTAATTCATTCGTACGATCCATTCTAATTCATTCGCACGAATGTAACCATTCTAATTCATTCGTACAATCCATTCTAATTCATTCCTACGATCCATTCTAATTCATTCGCACGAATGTATCCATTCTAATTCATTTGCACGATCCATTCTAATCCATTCGTACGATCCATTCTAATCCATTCGTATGATCCATTCTAATTCATTCGTACGCTCCATTCTTCTTCATCGCACAAATGTATCCATTCTAATTCATTCGTACGATCCATTCTAATTCATTCGCATGATCGATTCTAATTCATTCGTATGATCCATTCTAATTCATTCGTACGATCCATTCTAATTCTTTCGTACGATCCATTCTAATTCATTCGCACGATCTATTCTAATTCATTCGTACAATCCATTCTAATTCATTCGCTCGATCTATTCTAATTCATTCGCACTATTTATTCTAATTTATTTGTACGATCTATTCTAATTCATTCGTACGATCCATTCTAATTCATTCGTACAAATGTATCCATTCTAATTCATTCGTACGATCCATTCTAATTCATTCATACGATCTATTCTAATTCATTCGCACGAATGTATCCATTCTAGTTCATTCGCACAATCCAATCAAATTCAAACGTACGATCCATTCTAATTCATTCACATGATGTATTCTAATTCATTCATACGATCCATTCCAATTCATTTGTATGATCCATTCTAATTCATTCGTACGATCCATTCTAATTCATTCGCACGATCCATTCTAATTTATTCGTACGATCCGTTCTAATTCATTCGAATGAGCTATTCTAATTCATTCGTATGATCCATTCTAATGAATTAGTACGATTCATTCTAATTCATTCGCATAAATATATCCATTCTAATTCATTCGTACGATCCATTCTAATTCATTCGCACGATCCATTCTAATTCATTCGCACAAATGTATCCATTCTAATTCATTCGTACGATCCGTTCTTATTCATTCATACGATCCATTCTAATTCATTTGCACGATCCATTCTAATTCATTCCTATGATCCATTCTAATTCATTCGCTCGAATGTATCCATTCTAATTAATTCGTACGATCATACAAATGAATTGGAATGGATCGTACGAATGAATTAGAATACATCATGTGAATGAATTTGAATGGATCGTACGTTTGAATTAGATTGGATTATGCAAATGAATTAGAATGGATACATTCATGCAAATGAATTAGAATAGATCGTATGAATGAATTAGGATTGATCGTACGAATGAATTAGAATGGATCGTGCAAATGAATTAGAATGGATACATTCGTGCGAATGAATTAGAATTGATCGTACGAATGAATTAGAATGGATCATAGGAATGAATTATAATGGATCGTGCAAATGAATTAGAATGGATACATTCGTCTGAATAAATTAGAAAGGATCGTAGGAATGAATTAGAATGGATCGAACAAATGAATTAGAATGGTTACATTCATGCGAATGAATTAGAATGGATCGTACGAATGAATTAGAAAGGATCGTACGAATGAATTAGAATAGATCGTGCGAATAAATTAGAATGGATCATACAAATGAATTAGAAAGGTTACATTCGTGAGAATGAATTAGAATGGATCGTACAAATGAATTAGAATGGATCATGCGAATGAATTTGAATGGATCGTACGAATGAATTAGAATGGATCGAACGAATGAATTAGAATGGATACATTCGAGCGAATGAATTAGAATAGATCGTAGGAATGAATTAGAATGGATCGTACGAATGAATTAGAATGGTTACATTCGTACGAATGAATTAGAATGGATCGTACGAATGGATTAGAATGGATCGTGCGAATGAATTAGAATGGATCGTGCGAATGAATTAGAATGGATCGTGTGAATGAATAAGAATGGATCGTACGAATGAATTAGAATGGATACATTCGTGCGAATGAATTAGAATGAATCCATTCTAATTCATTCGTACGATCCATTCTAATTCATTCGCACGATCCATTCTAATCCATTCGTACGATCCATTCTAATCCATTCGTACGATCCATTCTAATCCATTCGTACGATCCATTCTAATTCATTCATACGATCCATTCTAATTTACGAATAGATTAGAATGGATCGTACGAATAGATTAGAATGGATTGTACGAATGAATTAGAATGGATCGTACAAATGAATTAGAAAGGTTACATTTGTGAGAATGAAATAGAATGGACCGTACGAATGGATTAGAATGGATCGTACGAATGGATTAGAATGGATCGTACGAATGAATTAGGATGGATCATACAAAATGAATTAGAATGGATACATTCGAGCGAATGAATTAGAATGGATCATACGAATGAATTAGAATGGATCGTGCAAATGAATTTGAATGGATCGTACGAATGAATTAGAATGGATTGAACGAATGAATTAGAATGGATATATTCGAGCGAATGAATTAGAATAGATCGTAGGAATGCATTAGAATGGATCATACGAATGAATTAGAATGGATCGTGCGAATGAATTAGAATGGATTGTATGAATGAATTAGAATGGATACATTCGTGCGAATGAATTAGGATGGATCGGACGAATGAATTAGAATGGATCGTACGATTCATTGTAATTCATTCGTATGATCCATTCTAATGCATTCGTTCGATTCATTCTAATTCATTCGCACGATCCATTCTAATTCATTCGTATGATCCATTCTAATTTATTCATACGATCCATTCTAATTCATTCGCACGATCCATTCTAATTCATTCGTACAATCCATTCTAATTCATTCGTACGATCCATTCTAATTCATTCGTTCGATCCATTCTAATTCATTCGTACGATCCATTCTAATTCATTCGTACGATCCATTCTAATTCATTCGCACGATCCATTCTAATTTATTCGTACGATCCATTCTAATTAATTCGTACGATCTATTCTAATTCATTCGCATTATCCATTCTAATTCATTCGCATGATCCATTCTAATTCATTCGTACAATCCATTCAAATTCATTCATACGATGCAATCTAATTCATTCGCACAAATGAATCTATTCTAATCCATTCGTACAATGCGTTCTAATCCATTCGTACGATCCATTCTAATCCATTCGTACGATCCATTCTAATTCATTCGCACGAATGTATCCATTCTAATTCATTCATACGATCCATTCTAATTCATTCCTACGATCCATTCTAATTCATTCGCTCGAATATATCCATTCTAATTCATTCGTACAATCCATTCTAATCCATTCGTACGATCCATTCTAATTCGTTCGTACGATCCATTCTAATTCATTCTCACAAATGTAACCTTTCTAATTCATTTGTACGATCCAATCTAATTCATTCGTACGATCCATTTTAATTCATTCGCATGATCCATTCTACTTCATTCGAATGATACATTCGTGCGAATGAATTAGAATGGATCGTACGAATGAATTTGAATAGATCGTACGAATGAATTAGAAAAGATCGTGCAAATAAATTAGAATGGATCATACGAATGAATTAGAATAGATATATTCATGCGAATGAATTAGAATGGATCGTACGAATAAATTAGAATGGATCGTGCGAATGAATTAGAATGGATCGTATGAATAAATTAGAATGGATCGTACGAATGAATTAAAATGGATACATTTGTGCGAATGAATTAGAATAGATCATACGATTGAATTTGAATGGATCGTACGAATAAATTAGAATCGATACATTTGTGCGATGAATAAGAATGGAGCGTACGAATGAATTAGAATGGATCGTACGAATTAATTAGAATGGATCGTACGAACGAATTAGAATGGATCGTACGAACAAATTAGAATGGATCGTACGAATGAATTAGAATGGATACATTCGAGCGAATGAATTAGAATGGATCATATGAATGAATTAGAATGGATCGTGCGAATGAATTTGAATGAATCGTACGAAAGAATTAGAATGGATCGAACGAATGAATTAGAATGGATACATTCGAGCGAATGAATTAGAATAGATCGTAGGAATGAATTAGAATGGATCATACGAATGAATTAGAATGGATCGTGCGAATGAATTAGAATGGATTGTACGAATGAATTAGAATGGATACATTCGTGCGAATGAATTAGAATGGATCGGACGAATGAATTAGAATGGATCGTACGATTCATTCTAATTTATTCGTACGATCCATTCTAATGCATTCGTACGATTCATTCTAATTCATTCGCATGATCCATTCTAATTCATTCGTATGATGCATTCTAATTTATTTATACGATCCATTCTAATTCATTCACACAATCCATTCTAATTCTTTCGTACGATCCATTCTAATTCATTCGTACGATCCATTCTAATTTATTCGTTCGATCCATTCTAATTCATTCATACGATCCATTCTAATTCATTCGTACGATCCATTCTAAGTCATTTGCACGATCCATTCTCATTTATTCGTACGATCCATTCTAATTCATTCGTGCGATCTATTCTAATTCATTCACATGATCCATTCTAATTCATTCGTACGATCCATTATAATTCATTCGTACAATCCATTCAAATTCATTCATACGATGCAATCTAATTCATTCGCACAAATGTATCTATTCTAATTCATTCGTACAATGCGTTCTAATCCATTCATACGATCCATTCTAATCCATTCGTACGATCCATTCTAATTCATTCGGACGAATGTATCCATTATAATTCATTCGTACTATCCATTCTAATTCATTCCTACGATCCATTCTAATTCATTCGCTCGAATATATCCATTCTAATTCATTCGTACGATCCATTTAATCCATTCGTATGATCCATTCTAATTCATTCGTACGATCCATTCAAATTCATTCTCACAAATGTAACCTTTCTAATTCATTTGTACGATCCATTCTAATTCATTCGTACGATCCATTTTAATATATTCGCATGATCCATTCTAATTCATTCGTATGATACATTCGTGCGAATGAATTAGAATGGATCGTACGAATGAATTAGAATGGATCGTACGAATGAATTAGAATAGATCGTGCGAATAAATTAGAATGGATCATACGAATGAATTACAATAGATATATTCATGAGAATGAATTAGAATGAATCGTACGAATGAATTAGAATGGATCGTGCGAATGAATTAGAATGGATCGTATGAATAAATTAGAATGGATCGTACGAATGAATTAAAATGGATATATTTGTGCGAATGAATTAGAATGGATCATACGATTGAATTTGAATGGATCGTACGAATAAATTAGAATGGATACATTTGTGCGATGAATAATAATGGAGCGTACGAATGAATTAGAATGGAGCGTACGAATAAACTAGAATGGATACATTCGTGCGAATAAATGAGAATGGATCATATGAAAGAATTAGAATGGATCATACGAATGAATAGAATGGATACATTCAAGCGAATGAATGGATTAGAATGGATAGAACGAATGAATTAGAATGGATCGTACGAATGAATTAGAATGGATACATTCGAGCGAATGAATTAGAATGGATCGTACGAATGAATTAGAATGGATCATAGGAATGAATTAGAATGGATTTTGCAAATGAATTAGAATGGATACATTCGTGCGAATGAATTAGAATGGATTGTAGGAATGAATTAGAATGGATCGTATGAATGAATTAGAATGGTTACATTCGTGCAAATGAATTAGAATGGATCGTACGAATAGATTAGAATGGATCGTACGAATGGATTAGAATGGATCATACGAATGAATTAGAATGGATCGTACAAATGAATTAGAAAGGTTACATTTGTGAGAATGAATTAGAATGGATCGTACGAATGAATTAGAATGGATCATACGAATGGATTAGAATGGATCGTACGAATGAATTAGAATGGATTGTACTAATGCATTAGAATGGATACATTCGTGTGAATGAATTAGAATGGATCGTACGAATGAATTAGAATGGATCGTGCGAATGAATTAGAATGGATCGTATGAATGAATTAGAATGGATCGTGCAAATGAAGTAGAATGAATCGTACGAATGCATTAGAATGGATACATTCGTGCGAATGAATTAGAATGGATCGTACGAATGAATTAGAATGGATCATACAAATGTATTAGAAAGGTTACATTCGTGAGAATGAATTAGAATGGATCGTACAAATGAATTAGAATGGATCATGCGAATGAATTTGAATGGATCGTACGAATAAGTTAGAATGGATCGAACGAATGAATTAGAATGGATACATTCGAGCGAATGAATTAGAATAGATCGTAGGAATGAATTAGAATGGATCGTGCGAATGAATTAGAATGAATCGTACGAATGAATTAGAATGGATCGTACGAATGAATTAGAATGGATACATTCGTGCGAATGAATTAGAATGGATCGTACGAATGAATTAGAATGGATCATACGAATGGATTAGAATGGATCATACGAATGACTTAGAATAGATCATACAAATGAATTAGAAAGGTTATATTTCTGAGAATGGATTAGAATGGATCGTACGAATGGATTAGAATGGATCGTACGAATGAATTAGAATGGATCATATAAATGAATTAGAAAGGTTACATTCGTGAGAATGAATTAGAATGGATCGTACGAATGAATTAGAATGGATCATAGGAATGAATTAGAATGGATCGTGCAAATAAATTAGAATGGATACATTCGTGCGAATGAATTAGAATGGATCGTAGGAATGAATTAGAATGGATCGTACGAATGAATTAGAATGGTTACATTCGTGCGAATGGATTAGAATGGATCGTACGAATGGATTAGAATGGATCGTACGAATGAATTAGAATGGATCGTACAATTGAATTAGAAAGGTTATATTTGTGAGAATGAATTAGAATGGATCGTACGAATGGATTAGAATGAATCGTACGAATGGATTAGAATGGATCGTACGAATGAATTAGAATGGATCATACAAATGAATTAGAATGGATATATTCGTGCGAATGAATTAGAATGGATCGTACGAATGAATTAGAATGGATCGTAGGAAGGAATTAGAATGGATCGTGCAAATGAATTAGAATGGATACATTCGTGCGAATGAATTAGAATGGATCGTAAGAATGAATTTGAATGGATCGTAAGAATGAATTAGAATGGTTACATTCGTGCGAATGAATTAGAATGGATAGTGCGAATGCATTAGAATGGATCATACAAATGAATTAAAATGGATCGTACAAATGAATTGGAATGGATCGTACGAATGAATTAGAATACATCAAGTGAATGAATTAGAACGGATCGTACGTTTGAATTATATTGGATTGTGCGAATGAATTAGAATGGTTACATTCGTGCGAATGAATTATAAAAGATCGTATGAATGAATTAGAATGGATCGTACGAATGAATTAGAATGGATACATTTGTACGAATGAATTAGAATGGATCATACGAATGAATTAGAACGGATCGTACGAATGAATTAGAATGGATAGTGCGAATGAATAAGAATAGATCGTACGAATGAATTAGAATGGATTGTACGAATGAATTAGAATAGATCGTGCGAATGAATTAGAATGGATCGTACGAAAGAATTTGAATGGATCGTTCGAATGAATTAGAATGGATCGTACGAATGGATTAGAATGGATCGTACGAATAAATTAGAATGGATCATACAGATGAATTAGAAAGGTTACATTCGTGAGAATAAATTAGAATGGATCGTACGAATGAATTGGAATGGATCATGCAAATGAATTTGAATGGATCGTACAAATGAATTAGAATGGATCGTACGATCCATTCTAATTCATTCTCACATATGTATCCATTCTAATTCATTCGTATGATCCATTCTAATTCATTCGCACGATCCTTTCAAATTCATTCGCACGAATATATCCATTTTAATTCATTCGTACGATCCATTCTAATTCATTCGTACGATCCATTCTAATTCATTCACATGATCCCTTCTAATTCATTCGTACGATCCATTCTAATTCATTCGTACGATCCATTCTAATTCATTCGTACGAATCTAACCATTCTAATTCATTCGTACGAATGAATGGATTAGAATGGATCGTACGAATGGATTAGAATGGATCGTACGAATATATTAGAATTGATCATACAAATGAATTAGAAACGTTACATTCGTGAGAATGAATTAGAATGGATACATTTATGCGAATGAATCAGAATAGATTAGAATGGATCGTAGGAATGGATTAGAAACCATTCTAATTCATTTGTATGATCCATTCTAATTCATCGCACGATCCATTCTAATTCATTCGCTCGAATGTATCCATTCTAATTCACTCGTACGATCCATTCTAATGCATTCGTACGATCCATTCTAATTCGTTCGTACGATCCATTATAATTTATTCGTTCAAATATATCCAGTCTAATTCATTCGCACCATCCATTCTAATTCATTCGTAGGATCCATTCTAATTCATTCGTATGATCAATTCTAATTCATTCGTACAATCCATTCTAATTCAGTCGTAAAAATGTATCATACGAATGAATTAGAATGGATCATAGGAATGAATTAGAATGGATCGTGCAAATGAATTAGAATGGATACATTCGTGCGAATGAATTAGAATGGATCGTAGGAATGAATTAGAATGGATCGTACGAATAAATTAGAATGGTTACATTTGTGTGAATGAATTAGAATAGATCGTACGAATGGATTAGAATGGATCGTACGAATGGATTAGAATGGATCGTACGAATAGATTAGAATGGATCGTACAAATGAATTAGAAAGGTTACATTTGTGAGAATGAATTAGAATGGATCGTACGAATGAATTAGAATCGATCGTACGAATGGATTAGAACGGATCGTACGAATAGATTTGAATGGATCGTACGAATGGATTAGAATGGATCGTACGAATGAATTAGAATGGATCATAGGAATGAACTAGAATGGATCGTACGAAAGAATTAGAATAGATCGTGCGAATAAATTAGAATGGATCGTACGAATAAATTAGAATGGATACATTCATGCAAATGAATTAGAATGGATCGTACCTAATGAATTAGAATGGATCGTGCGAATGAATTAGAATGGATCGTATGAATGAATTAGAATGGATCGTACGAATGAATTAGAATGGATCGTACGAATGAATTAGAATGGATCGTACGAATTGATTAGAACGCATTGTACGAATGAATTAGATTGCATCGTATGATCCATTCTAATTCATTCGTACGATCCATGCTAATTCATTCGCACAAATGTATCCATTCTAATTCATTCGTACGATCCGTTCTAATTCATTCGCACGATCCATTCTAATTCATTTGCATGATCCATTCTAATTCATTCGTACGATCCATTCTAATTCATTTGTACGACATTCTAATCCATTCGTACGATCCATTCTAATCCATTCGTACGATCCATTCTAATTCATTCGCACAAATGTAACCATTCTAATTTATTCGTTCGATCCATTCTAATTCATTCGTGCGAATGAATTAGAATGGATCGTAGGAATGAATTAGAATGGATCGTACGAATGAATTAGAATGGTTACATTCGTGCGAATGAATTAGAATGGATCGTACAAATGGATTAGAATGGATCGTACGAATGGATCATACGAATGAATTAGAATGGATCGTACAAATGAATTAGAATGGATCGTACTAATGAATTAGAATGGATTGTGCAAATGAATTAGAATGGATCGCGCGAATGAATTAGAACGGATTGTATGAATGAATTAGAATGGATACATTGGTTCGAATGAATGAGAATGGATCGTACGAATGAATTAGAATGGATCGTACAATGCAATCTAATTCATTCGTACAATACGTTCTAATCCATTCGTACGATCCATTATAATTCATTCGTACGATCTATTCTAATTCATTCGCACGAATGTATCCATTCTAATTCATTCTCATAAATGTAACCTTTCTAATTCATTCGTACGATCCTTTCTAATTCATTCGCACGATCCATTCTAATTCATTCCTACGATCTATTCTAATTGATTCGCTCGAATGTATCCATTCTAATTCATTCGTTCGATCCATTCTAATTCATTCGTATGATCCATTCAAATTCATTCGCATGATCCATTCTAATTCATTCGTATGATCCATTCTAATTCATTCTCACGAATGTAACCTTTCTAATTCTTTTGTATGATCCATTCTAATCCATTCGTACGATCCATTCTAATCCATTCGTACGATCCATTCTAATTCATTCGACTGATCCATTCTAATTCATTATCACAAATGTAACCATTCTAATTCATTTGTACGATCCATTCTAATTCATTCGTACGATCCATTCTAATCCATTCGTACAATCCATTCAAATTCATTCGTACGATCCATTCTAATTCATTCGTACGATCCATTCTAATTCATTCGTATGATCCATTCTAATTCATTCGTACGATCCATTCTAATTCATTTGCATGAATGTATCCATTCTAATTTATTCGTACGATCCAGTCTAATTCATTCGTACGATCCATTCTAATTCATTCGCACGAATATATCCATTCTAATTTATTCATACGATCCTTTCTAATTCATTCGCACGATCCATTCTAATTCTTTCATAGGATCCATTCTAATTCATTCGCACGAATGTATCTATTCTAGTTCATTCGTATGCTCCATCCTAATTCATTCGTACGCTCCATTCTTATTCATCGCACAAATGTATCCATTCTAATTTATTCATATGATTTATTCAAATTCAATCGTATGATCCATTCTAATTCATTAGCACAAATGTATACATTTTAATTCATTCATACGATCCATTCTAATTTATTCATACAATCCATTCTAATTCATTCGCACGATCCATTCTAATTCATTCGTACGATCCATTCTAATTCATTCGCATGAATATATCTATTCTAATTCATTCGTATGATACATTCATACGACTGAATTAGAATGGATTGTACGGATGAATTAGAATTGATCATACGAATTAATTAGAATAGATCGTACGAATGAATTAGAATGGATCATGCTAATGAATTAGAATGGATCGTACAAATGAGTTAGAATGGATCGTACGATTCATTCTAATTCATTCATACGATCCGTTCTAATGCATTCGTATGATTCATTCTAATTCATTCGCACGATCCATTCTAATTCATTCGTATGATCCATTCTAATTTATTCGCACGAATACACGATCCATTCTAGTTTATTCGCAAGAATGTATCTATTCTAATTCATTCGTACAATCTATTCTAATTTATTCGTACAAATATATCCATTCTAATTCATTCATACGATCCATTCTAATTCCTTCGTACGATTCATTCTAATTCATTCGCATGAGCCATTCTAATTCATTCGTACGATCAATTCTAATTCATTCGCACGAATGTATCCATTCTAATTCATTCGCACGATCCATTCTAATTCATTCGCACGATCCATTCTAATTCATTCGTATGATCCATTCTAATTCATTTCCTACGATTTATTCTAATTCATTCGCTCGAATGTATCTATTCTAATTCATTCGTTCGATCCATTCTAATTCATTCGTACGATCCATTCGAATTCATTCGCATGATCCATTCTAATTCATTCGTACGATCAATTCTAATTCATTCTCACGAATGTAACCTTTCTAATTCATTTGTATGATCCATTCTAATTCATTCGTACAATCCATTCTACTCCATTCGTACGATCCATTCTAATCCATTCGTACGATCCATTCTAATCCATTCGTACGATCCATTCTAATTCATTCTCACAAATGTAACCTTTCTAATTCATTTGTACGATCCATTCTAATTCATTCGTACGATCCATTCGAATCCATTCGTACGATCCATTCAAATCCATTCGTACGATCCATTCTAATCCATTCGTACGATCCATTCTAATTCATTCGTACGAATGTAACCATTCTAATTCATTCGTACCGATCCATTCTAATTCATTCCTACGATCCATTCAAATTCATTCGCACGAATGTATCCATTCTAATTCATTTGCACGATCCATTCTAATTCATTCCTATGATTCATTCTAATTCATTCGCACGATCAATTCTAATTCATTTGTACGATCCGTTCTTATTTATTCATACAATCCATTCTAATTCATTCGTACAATCCATTCTAATTTATTCATACAAATGTATCCATTCTAATTCATTTGTACGATCCATTCTAATTCATTCGTACGATTCATTCTAATTCATTCGCACGATCCATTCTAATTCATTCGTACGATCCATTCTAATTCATTCGCACGAATGTATCCATTCTAATGCATTCGTACGATTCATTCTAATTTATTCGCACGATCCATTCTAATTAATTCGTACGATCCATTCTTATTCATTCATACGATTCATTCTAATTCATTCGCACAATCCATTCTAATTCATTCATACGATCCATTCTAATTCATTCGTATGATCCATTCTAACTCATTCGGTGGATTCATTCTAATTCATTCGTACGATCCATTCTAATTCATTCGCACGATCCATTCTAACTCATTCGTACGATCCATTCTAATTCATTGGTACGATCCATTCTAATTTATTTGCATGAATATACGATCCATTCTAATTCATTCACACAAATGTATCCATTCTAATTTATTCGTACGATCCATTCTAATTCATTCGTATGATCTATTCTAATTCATTCGCACGAATGTAACCATTCTAATTCATTCGTACAATTCATTCTAATTCATTCATATGAGCTATTCTAATTTATTCGTACGATCCATTCTAATTCATTCGTACGATCCATTCTAATCCATTCATATGATCCATTCTAATTCAGTCGCTCGAATGTATCCATTCTAATTCATTCGTACGTTCCATTCTAATTCGTTCATACGATCCATTCTAATTCATTCTCACAAATGTAACCATTCTAATTCATTTGTATGATCCATTCTAATCCATTCGTACGATCCATTCTAATTCATTCTCACAAATGTAACCTTTCTAATTTATTTGTACGATCCATTCTAATTCATTCGTACGATCCATTCTAATCCATTCGTACGATCCATTCTAATCCATTCGTACGATCGATTCTAATTCATTCGCACGAATGTAACCATTCTAATTCATTCGTACGATCCATTCTAATTCATTCCTACGATCTACGAATAAATTAGAATGGATCGTACGAATGAATTAGAATGGATACATTCGTGCGAATGAATTAGAATGGATCGTACGAATGGATTAGAATGGATCGTACAAATGAATTAGAAAGGTTACATTTGTGAGAATGAATTGCAATGGATCGTACGAATGGATTAGAATGGATCGTACGAATGGATTAGAATGGATCATACGAATGGATTAGAATGGATCGTACGAATGAATTAGAATGGATCATACAAATGAATTAGAAATGTTACATTCATGAGAATGAATTAGAATGGATTGTACGAATGAATTAGAATGGATCATAGGAATGAATTAGAATGGATCGTGCAAATGAATTAAATTGGATACATTCGTGCGAATACATACAAATGAATTAGAAAGGTTACATTCGTGAGAATGAATTAGAATGGATCGTACGAATGAATTAGAATGGATCATACGAATGAATTTGAATGGATCGTACGAATGAATTAGAATGGATCGAACGAATTAATTAGAATGGATACATTTGAGCGAATGAATTAGAATAGATCGTAGGAATGAATTAGAATGGATCATACGAATGAATTAGAATGGATCGTGCGAATGAATTAGAATGGATTGTACGAATGAGTTAGAATGGATATATTCGTGCGAATGAATTAGAATGGATCGGACGAATGAATTAGAATGGATTGTACAAATGAATTAGAATGGATCGTACGAATGAATTAGAATGGATCGTGCGAATGAATTAGAATGGATCGTATGAATGAATTAGAATGGATACATACAAATGAATTAGAAAGGTTATATTTGTGAGAATGAATTAAAATGGATCATACGAATGAATTAGAATGGATCGTACGAATGAATTAGAATGTATTGTACGAATGGATTAGAATGGTTCGTACGAATGAATTAGAATGGATCGTACGAACGAATTAGAATGGATCGTACGAACGAATTAGAATGGATCGTATGAACGAATTAGAATGGATCGTACAAATGAATTAGAATGGATACATTCGTGCGAATAAATTAGAATGGATCGTACGAATGGATTAGAATGGATCGTACGAATGAATTAGAATGGATCATACGAACGAATTAGAATGGATCGTATGAACGAATTAGAATGGATCGTACGAATAAATTAGAATGGATATGTTCGAGCGAATGAATTAGAATGGATCGTACGAATGAATTAGAATGGATCTTAGGAATGAATTGGAATGGATCGTGCAAATGAATTAGAATGGATACATTCATGCGAATGAATTAGAATGGATCGTAGGAATGAATTAGAATGGATCGTACGAATGAATTAGAATGGTTACATTCGTGCGAATGAATTAGAATGGATCGTACGAATGGATTAGAATGGATCGTACGAATGGATTAGAACGCATTGTACGAATGAATTAGAATAGATATATTTGTGCGAATGAATTAGATTGCATCGTACGAATGAATTTGAATGGATTGTACGAATGACTTAGAATGGATCGTACGAAAGAATTAGAATGGATACATTCGTGTGAATGAATTAGAATGGATCGTAGGAATGAATTAGAATGGATCGTACGAATGAATTAGAATGGATACATTCGAGCGAGTGAATTAGAATGGATCGTACGAATGAATTAGAATGGATACATTCGTGCGAATAAATTAGAATGGATCATACGAATGAATTAGAATGGATACATTTGTGCGAATGAATTTGATTGGATTGTAGGAATTGAATTAGAATGGATCATACGAATGGATTAGAATGGTTCGTACGAGTGAATTAGAATGGATCATACAAATGAATTAGAATAGATCATAGGAATGAATTAGAATGGATCGTGCAAATGAATTAGAATGGATACATTCGTGCGAATGAATTAGAATGGATCCTAGGAATGAATTAGAATGGATCGTACGAATGAATTAGAATGGTTACATTCGTGCGAATGAATTAGAATGGATCGTACGAATGAATTAGAATGGATCGTGCGAATGAATTAGAATGGATCGTACGATCCATTCTAATTCATTCGTATGATCAATTCTAATTCATTCGCATGATCCATTCTAATTCATTCGTACAATCCATTCTAATTCATTCGCACGAATGTAACCAGTCTATTCATTCGTACGATCCATTCTAATTCATTCGTACGATCCATTCTAATTCATTCACACGAATGTATCCATTCTAATTCATTTGCACGATCCATTCTAATTCATTCCTATGATCCATTCTAATTCATTCCTATGATCCATTCTAATTCATTCGCTCGAATGTATCCATTCTAATTCATTCGTACGATTCATTCTAATTCATTCGCACGATCCACTCTAATTCATCCGTACGATCCATTCTCATTCATTCATACGATCCATTGTAATTCATTTGTACGAATGAATTAGAATAGATCGTACGAATGAATTAGAATGGATACATTCGAGCGAATGAATTAGAATGGATTGTACGAATGAATTAGAATGGATACATTCGAGCGAATGAATTAGAATGGATCGGACGAATAAATTAGAATGAATCGTACGAATGAATTAGAATCGATCGTGCAAATGAATTAGATTGAATCGTACGAATGCATTAGAATGGATACATTCGTGCGAATGAATTAGAATGGATCGTACGAATGAATTAGAATGGATCGTGCGAATGAATTAGAATGGATCGTACGAATGAATTAGAATGGATCATATGAATGAATTAGAATGGATCGTACTAATGAATTAGAATGGATCAAAGGAATGAATTTGAATGGATCGTGCAAATGAATTAGAATGGATCGTACGAATCGATTAGAATGGATCGTACGAATGAATTAGAATGGATCATACAAATGAATTAGAAAGGTTATATTCGTGAGAATGAATTAGAATGGATCGTGCGAATGAATTAGAATGGATCGTGCGAATGAATTAGAATGGATCGTACGAACGAATTAGAATGGATCGTACGAATGAATTAGAATGGATCGTGCGAATGAATTAGAATGGATCGTACAAATGAATTAGAATGGATACATTCGTGCGAATGAATTAGAATGGATCGTACAAATGAATTAGAATTGATCGTACGAATGAATTAGAATGGATCGTATGAACGAATTAGAATGGATCGTACGAATGAATTAGAATGGGTACATTCGAGCGAATGAATTAGAATGGATCGTACGAATGAATTAGAATGGATTATAGGAATGAATTAGAATGGATCGTGCAAATGAATTAGAATGGATACATTCGTGCGAATGAATTAGAATGGATCGTAGGAATGAATTAGAATGGATCGTACGAATGAATTAGAATGGTTACATTCGTGCGAATGAATTAGAATGGATCGTATGAATGGATTAGAATGGATCGTACGAATGGATTAGAATGGATCGTACGAATGAATTAGAATGGATTGTACAAATGAATTAGAAAGGTTACATTTGTGAGAATGAATTAGAATGGATCGTACGAATGAATTAGAATGAAACGTACGAATGGATTAGAATGGATCGTACGAATGGATTAGAATGGATCGTACGAATGAATTAGAATAGATCATACAAATGAATTAGAATGAATCGTACGAATGAATTAGAATGGATACATTTGTACGATTGAATTAGAATGCATCGTACGAATGAATTAGATCGTACAAATGGATTAGAATGGATTGTATGAATGAATTAGGATGGATCATACGAATGAATTAAAATGGATCGTACAAATGAATTAGAATGGATCATTGGAATGAATTAGAACAATCTATTCTAATTCATTCGAGCGAATGAATTAGAATGAATCGTATGAATGAATTAGAATGGATCATAGGAATGAATTAGAATGGATCGTGCGAATGAATTAGAATGGATCGTACGAATGAATTAGAATGAATCGTACGATCCATTCTAATTCATTCGTCGGATCCATTCTAATTCATTCGCACGAATGTATCCATTCTAATTCATTTGTAAAATCCATTCTAATTCATTCGCACGATCCATTCTAATTCATTCGTATGATCCATTCTAATTCATTCCTACGATCTATTCTAATTCAGTCGCTCGAATGTATCCATTCTAATTCATTCGTTCGATCCATTCAAATTCATTCGTATGATCCATTCAAATTCATTTGTATGATCCATTCTAATTCATTCGTACGATCCATTCTAATTCATTCTCACGAATGTAACCTTTCTAATTCATTTGTACGATCCATTCTAATTCATTCGTACGATCCATTCTAATCCATTCGTACGATCCATTATAATCCATTCGTACGATACATTCTAATTCATTCGTACGATCTATTCTAATTCATTCTCACAAATGTAACCTTTCTAATTCATTTGTACGATCCATTCTAATCCATTCGTACGATCCATTCTAATCCATTCGTAAGATCAATTGTAATCCATTCGTACGATCCATTCTAATTCATTCGTACGAATGTAACCATTCTAATTCATTCGTACGATCCATTCTAATTCATTCCTATGATCTATTCTAATTCATTCGCACGAATGTATCCATTCTAATTCATTTGCACGATCCATTCTAATTCATTCCTATGATCCATTCTAATTCATTCGTACGATCCATTCTTATTCATTCGCTCGAATGTATCCATTGTAATTCATTCGTACGATCCATTCTAATTCATTCTCACGAATGTAACCTTTCTAATTGATTTGTATGATCCATTCTAATTCATTCGTATGATCCATTCTAATCCATTCGTTCGATCCATTCTAATTCATTCGTACGATCCATTCTAATCCATTCGAACGATCCATTCTAATTCATTCTCACAAATGTAACCTTTCTAATTCATTTGTACGATCCATTCTAATCCATTTGTACGATCCATTCTAATCCATTCGTACGATCCATTCTAATTCATTCGCACGAATGTAACAGTTCTAATTCATTCGTACGATCCATTCTAATTTATTCGTACAATCCATTCTAATTAATTCGCACAAATGTATCCATTCTAATTCATTCGTCCGATCCATTCTTATTCATTCATACGATCCATTCTAATTCATTTGTACGAATGAATTAAAATGGATCGTACAAATGAATTAGAATGGATCGTGCGAATGAATTAGAATGGATCGTACGAACGAATTAGAATGGATCGTACGAACGAATTAGAATGGATCGTATGAACGAATTAGAATGGATCGTGCGATTGAATTAGAATGGATACATTGAGCGAATGAATTAGAATGGATTGTACGAATGAATTAGAATGGATCATAGGAATGAATTAGAATGGATCGTGAAAATGAATTAGAATGGATACATTCGTGCGAATGAATTAGAATGGATCGTAGGAATGAATTAGAATGGATCATACGAGTGAATTAGAATGGTTACATTCGTGCGAATGAATTAGAATGGATCGTACGAATGGATTAGAATGGATCATAGGAATGAATTAGAATGGATCATACGAATGAATTAGAATGAATCGTACAAATGAATTAGAAAGGTTACATTTGTGAGAATGAATTAGAATGGATCGTACGAATGAATTATAATGGATCGTACGAACGAATTAGAATGGATCGTACGAACGAATTGGAATGGATCGTACGAATGAATTAGAATGGCTCGTACGAAAGAATTAGAATGGATACATTCGAGCGAATGAATTAGAATGGATCGTACGAATAAATTAGAATGGATCATAGGAATGAATTAGAATGGATCGTGCAAATGAATTAGAATGGATACATTCGTGCGAATGAATTAGAATGGATCGTAGGAATGAATTAGAATGGATCATACGAATGCATTAGAATAGATACATTTGTGCGAATGAATTAGAATAGATCGTACGAATGAATTAGAATGGATCGTGCAAATGAATTAGAATGGATCGTATGAATGAATTAGAATGGATCGTGCGAATGAATTAGAATGGATCGTACGAATGAATTAGAATGGATACATTTGTGCGAATGAATTAGAATGGATCGTACGAATGAATTAGAATGGATACATTCGAGCGAATGAATTAGAATGTTTACATTCGACCGAATGAATTAGAATGGATCATAGGAATGAATTAGAATGGATCGTGCAAATGAATTAGAATGGATCGTACGAATGAATTAGAATGGATACATACAAATGAATTAGAAAGGTTACATTCGTGAGAATGAATTACAATGGATCGTACGAATGAATTAGAATGGATCGTACGAATGAATTAGAATGGATCGTACGAATGAATTAGAATGGATACATTTGTACGAATGAATTAGAATGCATCGTACGAATGAACTAGATCGTACGAATGGATTAGAATGGATCGTACGAATGGATCGTACAAATGAATTAGAAAGGTTACATTTGTGAGAAAGAATTAGAATGGATCGTACGAACGAATTAGAATGGATCGTACGAACGAATTAGAATGGATCGTACGAAAGAATTAGAATGGATACATTCGAGCGAATGAATTAGAATGGATCGTACGAATAAATTAGAATGGATCATAGGAATGAATTAGAATGGATCGTGCAAATGAATTAGAATGGATACATTCGTGCGAATGAATTAGAATGGATCGTAGGAATGAATTAGAATGGATCGTACGAATGCATTAGAATAGATACATTCGTACGAATGAATTAGAATAGATCGTACGAATGAATTAGAATGGATCGTGCGAATGAATTAGAATGGATCGTATGAATGAATTAGAATGGATCGTGCGAATGAATTAGAATGGATCGTACGAATGAATTAGAATGGATACATTTGTGCGAATGAATTAGAATGGATCGTACGAATGAATTAGAATGGATCGTACGAATGAATTAGAATGGATACATTCGAGCGAATGAATTAGAAGGTTTACATTCGACCGAATGAATTAGAATGGATCATAGGAATGAATTAGAATGGATCGTGAAAATGAATTAGAATGGATCGTACGAATGAATTAGAATGGATACATACAAATGAATTAGAAAGGTTACATTCGTGAGAATGAATTAGAATGGATCGTACGAATGAATTAGAATGGATACATTTGTACGAATGAATTAGAATGCATCGTACGAATGAATTAGATCATACGAATGGATTAGAATGGATTGTACGAATGAATTAGGATGGATCATACGAATGAATTAATATGGATCTTACAAATGAATTAGAATGGATCATCGGAATGAATTAGAACGATCTATTCTAATTCATTCGAGCGAATGAATTAGAATGGATCGTACGAATGAATTAGAATGGATCATAGGAATGAATTAGAATGGATCGTGCGAATGAATTAGAATGAATCGTACGAATGCATTAGAATGGATCGTACGAATGAATTAGAATGAATCGTACGATCTATTCTAATTCATTCGTCCGATCCATTCTAATTCATTCGCACGAATGTATCCATTCTAATTCATTCGTACAATCCATTCTAATTCATTCGCACGATCCATTCTAATTCATTCGTATGATCCATTCTAATTCATTCCTACGATCTATTCTAATTCAGTCGCTCGAATGTATCCATTCTAATTCATTCGTTCAATCCATTCAAATTCATTCGTACGATCCATTCAAATTCATTCGTATGATCCATTCTAATTCATTCGTACGATCCATTCTAATTCATTCTCACGGATGTAACCTTTCTAATTCATTTGTACGATCCAATCTAATTCATTCGTACGATCCATTCTAATCCATTCGTACGATCCATTATAATCCATTCGTACGATCCATTCTAATTCATTCGTACGATCTATTCTAATTCATTCTCACAAATGTAACCTTTCTAATTCATTTGTACGATCCATTCTAATCCATTCGTACGATCCATTCTAATCCATTCGTACGATCAATTGTAATCCATTCGTACGATCCATTCTAATTCATTCGCACGAATATAACCATTCTAATTTATTCGTACGATCCATTCTAATTCATTCCTACGATCCATTCTAATTCATTCGCACGAATGTATCCATTCTAATTCATTTGCACGATCAATTCTAATTCATTCCTATGATCCATTCTAATTCATTCGTACGATCCATTCTAATTCGTTCGCTCGAATGTATCCATTGTAATTCATTCGTACGATCTATTCTAATTCATTCGTACGATCCATTCTAATTCATTCTCACGATGTAACCTTTCTAATTGATTTGTATGATCCATTCTAATTCATTCGTATGATCCATTCTAATCCATTCGTTCGATCCATTCTAATCCATTCGTACGATCCATTCTAATCCATTCGTATGATCCATTCTAATTCATTCTCACAAATGTAACCTTTCTAATTCATTTGTACGATCCATTCTAATCCATTCGTACGATCCATTCTAATCCATTCGTACGATCCATTCTAATTCATTCGCACGAATGTAACAGTTCTAATTCATTCGTACGATCCATTCTAATTCATTCGTACGATCCATTCTAATTAATTCGCACAAATGTATCCATTCTAATTCATTCGTACGATCCATTCTTATTCATTCATATGATCCATTCTAATTCATTTGTACGAATGAATTAAAATGGATCGTACAAATGAATTAGAATGGATCGTGCGAATGAATTAGAATGGATCGTACGAACGAACTAGAATGGATCGTATGAACGAATTAGAATGGATCGTACGATTGAATTAGAATGGATACATTCGAGCGAATGAATTAGAATGGATCGTACGAATGAATTAGAATGGATTATAGAAATGAATTAGAATGGATCGTGAAAATTAATTAGAATGGATACATTCGTGCGAATGGATTAGAATGGATCGTAGGAATGAATTAGAATGGATCGTACGAATGAATTAGAATGGTTACATTCGTGCGAATGAATTAGAATGGTTACATTCGTGCGAATGAATTAGAATGGATCGTACGAATGGATTAGAATGGATCATAGGAAAGAATTAGAATGGATCGTACGAATGAATTAGAATGGATCGTACAAATGAATTAGAAAGGTTACATTTGTGAGAATGAATTAGAATGGATCGTACGAACGAATTATAATGGATCGTACGAACGAATTAGAATGGATCGTACGAACGAATTAGAATGGATCGTACGAAAGAATTAGAATGGATACATTCGAGCGAATGAATTAGAATGGATCGTACGAATAAATTTGAATGGATCATAGGAATGAATTAGAATGGATCGTGCAAATGAATTAGAATGGATACATTCGTGCGAATGAATTAGAATGGATCGTAGGAATGAATTAGAATGGATCATACGAATTAATTAGAATGGTTACATTCGTGCGAATGAATTAGAATGGATCGTACGAATAGTTTAGAATGGATCGTACGAATGGATTAGAATGGATCGTACGAATGAATTAGAATGGATCGTACAAATGAATTAGAAAGGTTACATTTGTGAGAATAAATTAGAATGGATTGTACGAATGAATTAGAATGGATCGTACGAATGGATTTGAATAGATCGTATGAATGGATTATAATGGATCGTACGAATGGATTAAAATGAATCGTACGAATGGATTAGAATGGATCGTACGAATGAATTAGAATAGATCATACAAATGAAATATAAAGGTTACATTCGTGAGAATGAATTAGAATGGATCGTACGAATGAATTAGAATGGATCATGCGAATGAATTTCAACGGTTCGTATGAATGAATTAGAATGGATCGTACGAATGCATTAGAATAGATACATTCGTGCGAATGAATTAGAATGGATCGTACGAATGAATTAGAATGGATTGTGCGAATGAATTAGAATGGATCGTACAAATGAATTAGAATGAATCGTGCGAATGAATTAGAATGGATCGTACGAATGAATTAGATTGGATACATTTGTGCGAATGAATTAGAATGGATCATACGAATGAATTAGAATGGATCGTACGAATGAATTAGAATGGATCGTACGAATGAATTAGAATGGATACATTTGTGTGGATGAATTAGAATGGATCGTGCGAATTAATTAGAATGGATCGTACGAATGAATTAGAATGGATCGTATGAACGAATTAGAATGGATCTTTTGAACGAATTAGAATGGATCGTACGAATGAATTAGAATGGATACATTCGAGAGAATGAATTAGAATGGATCGTACGAATGAATTAGAATGGATCGTAGGAATGAATTAGAATGGATTGTGCAAATGAATTAGAATGGATACATTCGTGCGAATGAATTAGAATGGATCGTACGAATGAATTAGAATGGTTACATTCGTGCGAATGAATTAGAATGGATCGTACGAATGGATTAGAATGGATCGTACGAATGGATTAGAATGGATCATACGAATAAATTAGAAAGGTTACATTTGTGAGAATGAATTAGAATGGATCGTACGAATGAATTAGAATGGATCGTACGAATGGATTAGAATTGATCGTACGAATGAATTAGAATGGATTGTGCGAATGAATTAGAATGGATCGTATGAACGAATTAGAATAGATTGTACGAATGAATTAGAATGGATACATTCGAGCGAATGAATTAGAATGGATCGTACGAATGAATTAGAATGGATCATAGGAATGAATTAGAATGGATCGTGCTAATGAATTAGAATGGATCATAAAAATGAATTAGAATTGATCGTACGAACGAATTAGAATTGATCGTACGAACGAATTAGAATGGATCGTACGAATGAATTAGAATGGATCGTTGGAATGAATTAGAATGGATCATTCAAATGAATAAGAATGGATACATTCGAGCAAATGAATTAGAATAGATCGTAGGAATGAATTAGAATGGATCATACGAATGAATAAGAATGGATCATGCGAAAGAATTAGAATGGATTATACGAATGAATTAGAATGGATACATTCGTGCGAATGAATTAGAATGGATCGGACGAATGAATTAGAATGGATCGTAGGAATGAATTAGAATGGTTCGTACGAATGAATTAGAATGAATCGTACGAATGCATTAGAATTGATCGTACGAATGAATTAGAATGGATATATTTATGCGAATGAATTAGAATGAATCGTACGAATGCATTAGAATGGATCGTACGAATGAATTAGAATAGCTCATACGAATGAATTAGAATAAATCGTATAAATGAATTAGAATGGTTACATTCATGCGAATGAATTAGAATAGATCGTATGAATGAATTAGAATGGATTGTACGAATGACTTAGAATGGATCGTACGAATGGATTAGAATGGATCGTACGAATAAATTAGAATGGATCATACAAATGAATTAGAATGGATCATACGAATGAATTAGAATGGATACATTCGAGCGAATGAATTAGAATGGATTGTACGAATGAATTAGAATGGATCATAGGAATGAATTAGAATGGATCGTGCAAATGAATTAGAATGGATACATTCGTGTGAATGAATTAGAATGGATCATACGAATGAATTAGAATGGATCGTACGAATAAATTAGAATGGATTGTGCGAATGAATTAGAATGGATCGTATGAATAAATAAGAATGGTTCGTACGAATGAATTAGAATGGATCGTGCGAATGAATTAGAATGAATCGTACGAATGCATTAGAGTGGATCGTATGAATGAATTAGAATGAATCGTACGATCCATTCTAATTCATTCATCCGATCCATTCTAATTCATTCGCACGAATGTATCCATTCTAATTCATTCATACAAACCATTCTAATTCATTCGCATGATCCATTCTAATTCATTCGTATGATCCATTCTAATTCATTCCTACGATCTATTCTAATTCATTCGCTCGAATGTATCCATTCTAATTTATTCGTACGATCCATTCTTATTCATTCGTATGATCCATTCAGATTCATTCGCATGATCTATTCTAATTCATTCGTAAGATCCATTCTAATTCATTCTCACGAATGTAACCTTTCTAATTCATTTGTACGATCCATTCTAATTCATTCTTATGATCCATTCTAATCCATTCGTACGATCCATTCTAATCCATTCGTACGATCCATTTTAATCCGTATGATCCATTCTAATGCATTCGTATAATTCATTCTAATTCATTCGTACGATCCATTCTAATTCATTCGTACGATCTAATTCTAATCCATTCGTACGATCCATTCTAATTCGCACAAATGTGTCCATTTTAATTCATTTGTACGATCCATTATAATTTATTCATACGATCCATTCTAATTCATTCGCACGATCCATTCTAATTCATTCGTACGATCCATTCTAATTCATTCGCATGAATATATCTATTCTAATTCATTCGTATGATCCATTCTAATTTATTCGCACGATCTATTCTAATTCATTCGTACGATTCATTCTAATTCATTCGTACGATTCATTCTAATTCATTCGCATGATCCATTCTAATTCATTCGTACGATCCATTCCAATTCATTCGCACGAATGTATCCATTCTAATTCATTCGCATGAATGTATCCATTCTAGTTCATTCGTACGCTCCATTCTAATTCATTCGTCCGCTCCATTCTTATTCATCGCACAAATGTATCCATTCTAATTTATTCGTACGATCCATTCAAATTCAATCGTATGATCCATTCTAATTTATTCGCATGATCAATTCTAATTCATTCGTCCGATCCATTCTAATTCATTCGCACGAATGTATCCATTCTAATTCATTCGTACAATCCATTCTAATTGATTCGTATGATCCATTCTAACTCATTCGGTGGATCCATTCTAATTAATTCGTACGATCCATTCTAATTCTTTCGCACGATCCATTCTAATTTATTCGTACGATCCATTCTAATTCATTCGTACGATCTATTCTAATTCATTCGCATGATCCATTCTAATTCATTCGTACGATCCATTCTAATTCATTCGTACAATCCATTCAAATTCATTCGTACGATGCAATCTAATTCATTCGAACGAATATAACCATTCTAATTCATTCGTACGATCCTTTCTAATTCATTCCCACGATCCATTCTAATTCTTTCATATGATCCATTCTAATTCATTCGTACGATCCATTCTAATTCATTCGTATGATCAATTCTAATTCATTCGCACGATCCATTCTAATTCATTCGTATGATCCATTCTAATTCATTCGCACGAATGTAACCATTCTAATCCATTCATACGATCCATTCTAATTCATTCGTATGATCCATTCTAATTCATTCGTATGATCAATTCTAATTCATTCGCACGATCCATTCTAATTCATTCGTACGATCCATTCTAATTCATTCGCACGAAAGTAACCTTTCTAATTCATTCGTACGATCCATTCTAATTCATTCCTACGATCCATTCTAATTCATTCGCACGAATGTATCCATTCTAATTCATTCGTACGATCCATTCTAATTCATTCATACGATCCATTCTAATTCATTCTCACAAATGTAACATTTCTAATTCATTCGTATGATCCATTCTAATTCATTCGTACGATCCATTCTAATCCATTCGTACGATCCATTCTAATCCATTCGTACGATCCATTCTAATTCATTCGCACGAATGTATCCATTCTAATTCATTCGTATGATTCATTCTAATTCTTTCGCACGATCCATTCTAATTCATTCGTACGATCCATTCTTATTCATTCATACGATCCATTCTAATTCATTTGTACGAATAAATTAGAATGGATCGTACGAATGGATTAGAATGGATCGTACGAATGAATTAGAATGGATCGTACGAACGAATTAGAATGGATCGTATGAACGAATTAGAATGGATCGTACGAATGAAATAGAATGGATACATTCGAGCGAATGAATTAGAATGGATCGTACGAATGAATTAGAATGGATTATAGGAATGAATGATCGTGCAAATGAATTAGAATGGATACATTCGAGCGAATGAATTAGAATGGATCGTACGAATGAATTAGAATGGATCAGAGGAATGAATTAGAATGGATCGTGCAAATGAATTAGAATGGATACATTCGTGCGAATGAATTAGAATGGATCGTAGGAATGAATTATAATAGATCGTACGAATGAATTAGAATGGTTACATTTGTGAGAATGAATTAGAATGGATCGTACGAATGAATTATAATGGATCGTACGAATGGATTAGAATGGATTGTACGAATGAATTACAATGGATCATACAAATGAATTAGAAAGGTTACATTCGTGAGAATGAATTAGAATGGATCGTACGAATGAATTAGAATGGATCGTGCGAATGAATTAGAATGGATTGTAGGAATGAATTAGAATGGATCATATAAATGAATTAGAATGGTTACATTCGTGCAAATGAATTAGAATGGATCATACGAATAAATTAGAATGGATCGTGCGAATTAATTAGAATGGATACATTCATGCAAATGAATTAGAATGGATCGTACGAATGAATTAGAATGGCTCATACGAATGAATTAGAATGGATCGTACGAATGGATTAGAATGGATCGTACGAATGGATTAGAATGCATTGTACGAATGAATTAGAATAGATACATTTGTACGAATGAATTAGAATGGATCGTATGAATAAATTAGAATGGATATATTTGAACGAATAAATTAAAATGGATCATACGAATGAATTAGAATGGATCGTACGAATGAATTAGAATGGATCGTGCGAATGAATTAGAATCGATCGTACGATCGTACGATCCATTCTAATTCGTTCGTACGATCCATTCTTATTCGTTCGTACGATCCATTCTAATTCGTTTGTACGATCCATTCTAATTCATTCATACGATTCATTCTAATTCATTCGCACGATCCATTCTAATTCATTCGTACGATCCATTCTAATTCATTCCTACGATCTATTCTAATTTATTCGCTCGAATGTATCCATTCTAATTCATTCGTTCGATCCATTCTAATTCATTCGTACGATCCATTCAAATTCATTCGCATGATCCATTCTAATTCATTTGTACGATCCGTTCTAATTCATTCTCACGAATGTAACCTTTCTAATTCATTTGTATGATCCATTCTAATTCATTCGTACGATACATTTGTGCGAATGAATTAGAATGGATCATACGATTGAATTTGAATGGATCGTATGAATAAATTAGAATGGATACATTTGTGTGATGAATAAGAATGGAGCGTACGAATGAATTAGAATGGAGCGTACGAATGAACTAGAATGGATACATTCGTGCGAATGAATTAGAATGGATCATACGAAAGAATTAGAATGGATCGTGTGAATGAATTAGAAAGTATCATACAAATGAATTAGAATGGATATATTCATGCGAATGAATTAGAATGGATCGTACGAATGAGTTAGATTGGATCGTACGAATAAATTAGAGTGGATACATTCATGCAAATGAATTAGAATGGATCGTACGAATGAATTAGAATGGATCATACAAATGAATTAGAATGGATCGTACGAATGGATTAGAATGGATCGTACGAATGGATTAGAATGCATTGTACGAATGAATTAGAATAGATACATTTGTGCGAATGAATTAGATTGCATCGTACGAATGAATTTGAATGGATCGGACGAATGAATTAGAATGGATCGTACGAATGAATTAGAATGGATTTTACGAATGAATTAGAATAAATCGTACGATCCATTCTAATTCGTTCGTCCGATCCATTCTAATTCATTCGCACGAATGTATCCATTCTAATTCATTCGTACGATCCATTCTAATTTATTCGCACGATCCATTCTAATTCATTTGTACGAATGTATCCATTCTAATTCATTCGCACGATCCATTCTAATTCATTCGTACGATCCATTCTAATTCATTCGCACGAATGTAACCATTCTAATTCATTCGTATGATCCATTCTAATTCATTCTTACGATCCATTCTAATTCATTCCTACGATCTATTCTAATTCATTCGCTTGAATGTATCCATTCTAATTCATTCGTTCGATCCATTCTAATTCATTCGCACGATCCATTCTATTTCATTCCTATGATCCATTCAAATTCATTCGTACGATCCATTCTAATTCATTCGCTCGAATGTATCCATTCTAATTCATTCGTACGATCCATTCTAATTCATTCGTACGATCCATTCTAATTCATTCTCACGAATGTAACCTTTCTAATTCATTTGTATGTATCCATTCTAATTCTTTCGTGCGAATGAATTCATTCTAATTCATTCGTCCGATCCATTCTAATCCATTGGTACGATCCATTCTAATTCATTCGCACGAATGTAACCATTCTAATTCATTCGTACGATCCATTCTAATTAATTCCTATGATCCATTCTAATTCATTCGCACGAATGTATCCATTCTAATTCATTTTCACGATCCATTCTAATTCATTCATATGATCCATTCTAATTTATTCGCACGATCCAGTCTAATTGATTCGCACGATCCATTCTAATTCATTCGCACGAATGTATCCATTCTAATTCATTCGTACGATCCATTCTAATTCATTAATATGATCCATTCTAATTCATTCGTACGATCCATTCTAATTCATATGCACAAAGGTATCCATTCTAATTCAATCGTACGATCCATTCTAATTCATTCGTACGATCCATTCTAATTCATTCGTTCGATCCATTCTAATTCATTTGCATGATCCGTTCTAATTCATTCGTACGATCCATTCTAATTCATTCGCACGAATGTAACCATACTAATTTATTCGTATGATCCATTCTAATTCATTCCTATGTTCCATTCTAATTCAATCACACGAATGTGTCCATTCTAATTCATTCCTATGATCCATGCTAATTCATTCATATTATCCATTCTAATTCATTCGTATGATCCATTCTAATTCATTCGCACGATCCATTCTAATTTATTCGTACGATCCATTCTAATTCATCCGTACGACCTATTCTAATTCATTCGCATGATCCATTCTAATTCATTCGTACGATCCATTCTAATTCATTCGTACAATCCATTCAAATTCATTCGTACGATGCAATCTAATTCATTCGTACAAATGTATCTATTCTAATTCATTCGTACAATGCGTTCTAATCCATTCGTACGATCCATTCTAATCGATTCGTACGATCCATTCTAATTCATTCACACGAATGTAACCATTCTAGTTCATTCATATGATCCATTCTAATTCATTCGTACGATCCATTCTAATTCATTCGTATGATCCATTCTAATTCATTCGTACGATCCATTCTAATTCATTTGCATGAATGTATCCATTCTAATTCATTCGCACGATCCATTCTAATTCAGTCGTATGAATGTATCCGTATTAATTCATTCGTATGATCCATTCTAATTCATTCGTACGATCTAATTCATTCGTACGATCCATTCTAATTCATTCGCACGATCCATTCTAATTCATTCGTACGATCCATTCTAATTCATTCGTATGATCCATTCTAATTTATTCGTTCAAATATATCCATTCTAATTAATTCGTACGATCCATTCTAATTCATTCGCATGATCCATTCTAATTCATTTGTACGATCCATTCTAATTCATTCGTATGATCAATTCAAATTCATTCGCACGATCCATTCTAATTCATTCGCACGAATGTATCCATTCTAACGAATGAATTAGAATGGATACATTCGTGCGAATGAATTAGAATGGATCGAACGAATGATTAGAACGGATCGTACGAATGAATTAGAATGGATCATATGAATGAATTAGAATTGTTACATTCGTGCGAATGAATTAGAATGGATCGTATGAATGGATTAGAATGGATCATACGAATGGATTAGAACGCATTGTACGAATGAATTAGAATAGATACATTTGTGCGAATGAATTAGATTGCATCGTATGAATGAATTTGAATGGATTGTATGAATGAATTAGAATGGATCGTATGAATAAATTAGAATGGATCATGCGAATGAATTAGATTGCATCGTACGAATGAATTTGAATGGATTGTACGAATGAATTCGAATGGATTGTACGAATGAATTCGAATGGATCATACGAATGAATTAGAATAGATCGTACGAATGAATTAGAATTGATCGTGCGAACGAATTAGAATGGATCGTATGAATGAATTAGAATGGATCGTACAAATGAATTATAATGGATACATTTGAGCGAATGAATTAGAATGGATCGTATGAATGAAATAGAATGGATCATAGGAATGAATTAGAATGGATCGTGCAAATGAATTAGAATAGATACATTCGTGCGAATGAATTAGAATGGATCGTAGGAATGAATTAGAATGAATCATACGAATAAATTAGAATAGTTAGATTCGTGCGAATGAATTAGAATGGATCGTACGAATGGATTAGAATGGATCGTACGAATGGATTAGAATGGATCGTACGAATGAATTAGAATGGATCGTACAAATGAATTTGAAAGGTTACATTTGTGAGAATGAATTAGAATGGACCGTACGAATGGATTAGAATGTATCGTACGAATGGATTAGAATGGATCGTACGAATGAATTAGAATGGATCATACAAATGAATTAGAAAGGTTACATTTGTGAGAATGAATTAGAATGGATCGTACAAATGAATTAGAAAGGATCATGCGAATGAATTTGAATGGATCGTACGAATGAATTAGAATGGATCGAACGAATGAATGATAATGGATACATTCGAGCGAATGAATTAGAATAGATCTTAGGAATGAATTAGAATGGATCATACAAATGAATTAGAATGGATCGTGCGAATGAATTAGAATGGATTGTACGAATGAATTAGAATGGATACATTCGTGCGAATGAATTAGAATGGATCGGACGAATGAATTAGAATGGATCATACGATTCATTCTAATTCATTCGTACGATCCATTCTAATGCATTCGTACGATTCATTCGCACGATCCATTCTAATTCATTCGTATGATCCATTCTAATTTATTTGCACGAATATACGATCCATTCTAATTTATTCGCAAGAATGTATCCATTCTAATTCATTCGTACAATCCATTCTAATTTATTCGTACAAATGTATCCATTCTAATTCATTCGTATGATTCATTCTAATTCATTTGTACGAACCATTCTAATTCATTCGTACGATTCATTCTAATTCATTCGCACGAATGTATACATTCTAATTCATTCGTACAATCCATTCTAATTCATTCGCACGATCCATTCTAATTCATTCGTATGATCCATTCTAATGCATTCGTACGATATATTCTAATTCATTCGCTCGAATGTATCCATTCTAATTCATTCGTTCGATCCATTCTAATTCATTCGTACGATCCATTCAAATTCATTCGCATGATCCATTCTAATTCATTTGTATGATCCATTCTAATTCATTCATACGATCCATTCTAATCCATTTGTACGATCCATTGTAATTCATTCATACAATCCATTCAGATTCATTCGCACAAATGTATCCATTCAAATTCATTCGTACGATCCATTCTAATTAATTCGCACGATACATTCTAATTCAGTCGTATGAATGTATCCATTTTAATTCATTCGTACGATCCATTCTAATTCGTACGATCCATTCTAATCTATTCGTACGATCCATTCTAATTCATTCGCACGAAAGTAACCATTCTAATTCATTCGTACAATCCATTCTAATTCATTCCTACGATCCATTCTAATTCATTCGCACGAATGTATCCATTCTAATTCATTTGCACGATCCATTCTAATTCATTCCTATGATCCATTCTAATTCATTCGTACGATCCATTCTAATTCATTCGCTCGAATGTATCCATTCTAATTCATTTGCACGATCCATTCTAATTCATTCCTATGATCCATTCTAATTCATTCGTACGATCCATTCTAATTCATTCGTACGATCCATTCTAATCCATTCGTACGATCCATTCTAATTCATTCGTACAATACGTTCTAATCCATTTGTACGATCCATTCTAATTCATTCGTACGATCCATTCTAATTCATTTGTACGATCCATTCTAATTCATTCGCTCGAATGTATCCATTCTAATTCATATGTACGATCCATTCTAATTCATTCGCTCGAATGTATCCCTTCTAATTCATTCATACGATCCATTCTAATTCATTCGTATGAACCATTCTAACTCATTCGGTGGATCCATTCTAATTCATTCGTACGATCTATTCTAATCCATTCGTACGATCCATTCTAATTCATTCGCACGAATATAACCATTCTAATTCATTCATATGATCTTTTCTAATTCCTTCGTACGATCCATTCTAATTCATTCGTATGATCCATTCTAATTCATTCATACGATCCAATCTAATTCATTTGCATGAATGTATCGATCCATTCTAATTCATTCGTACGATCCATTCTAATTCATTCGCACGATCCATTCTAATTCATTCGCACACGTACAATGCAATCTAATTCATTCTAATTCATTCGCACGAATGTTTCTATTTCATTCGCACGATCCATTCTAATTCATTCGTACGATCCATTCTAATTCATTCGCACGATCCATTCTTATTCATTCATACGATCCATTCTAATTCATTCGCATAATCCATTCTAATTCATTCGTACGATCCATTCTAATTCATTCGTACGATCCATTCTAACTCATTCGGTGGATCCATTCTAATTCATTCGTACGATCCATTCTAATTCATTCGTACGATTCATTCTAATTCATTCGCACGATCCATTCTAATTCATTCTTATGATCCATTCTAATTCATTCCTACGATCTATTCTAATTCATTCGCTCGAATGTTTCCATTCTAATTCATTCGTACAATCCATTCTAATTCATTCGCACGATCCATTCTAATTCATTCGTATGATCCATTCTAATTCATTCCTACGATCTATTCTAATTCATTCGCTCGAATGTATCCATTCTAATTCATTCGTACAATCCATTCTAATTCATTCGTACGATCCATTCTAATTCATTCGCACAAATGTATCCATTCTAATTCATTCGTACGATCCATTCTAATTTGTTCGTACGATCCATTCTAATTCATTCGTACGATCCATTCTAATTAATTCGCACAAATGCATCCATTCTAATTCGTTAGTTCGATCCATTCTAATTCATTCGCTCGAATGTATCCATTCTAATTCATTCGTACGATCCATTCTTTTTCATTCATACGATCCATTCTAATTCATTCGCACAAATGTAACCTTTCTAATTCATTTGTACGATCCATTCTAATTCATTCGTACGATCCATTCTAATCCATTCGTACGATCCATTCTAATCCATTTGTACGATCCATTCTAACTCATTCGCACGAATATAACCATTCTAATTCATTCGTACGATCCATTCTAATTCATTCCTACGATCCATTCTAATTCATTCGCACGAATGTATCCATTCTAATTCATTTGCACGATCCATTCAAATTCATTCCTATGATCCATTCTAATTCATTCGTACGATCCATTCTAATTCATTCTCACAAATGTAACATGTCAAATTCATTTGTACGATCCATTCTAATTCATTCGTACGATACATTCTAATGCATTCGTACGATCCATTCTAATTCATTCGCACGATCCATTCTAATTCATTCGTACGATCCATTCTAATCCATTCGTACGATCCATTCTAATCCATTCGTACGATCCATTCTAATCCATTCGTACGATCCATTCTAATTCATTCTCACAAATGTAACCTTTCTAATTCATTTGTACGATCCATTCTAATTCATTCGTACGATCCATTCTAATCCATTCGTACGATCCATTCTAATCCATTCGTACGATCCATTCTAATTCATTTGCACGAATGTAACCATTCTAAATCGCTCGTACGATCCATTCTAATTCATTCGTACGATCTATTCTAATCCATTCGTACGATCCATTCTAATTCATTCGCACGATCCATTCTAATTCATTCGCACAAATGTATCCATTCTAATTCATTCATACAATCCATTCGAATTCATTCGCATGATCCATTCTAATTCATTCGTACGATCCATTCTAATTCATTTGTACGATCCATTCTAATTCATTCGCACGAATGTATGCATTCTAATTTATTCGTACGATCCATTCTAATTCATTCTCACGAATGTATCATACGAATGAATTAGAATGGATCATACGAACGAATTAGAATGGATCGTACGAACGAATTAGAATGGATCGTGCGAATGAATTAGAAAGGATCGTACGAATGAATTAGAATGGATCGTACGAATGGATTAGAATGGATCATAGGAATGAATTAGAATGGATCGTGCAAATGAATTAGAATGGAAACATTCGTGCGAATGAATTATAATGGATCGTACGAATGAATTAGAATGGATCGTACGAATGGATTGGAATGGATACATTTGTGAGAATGAATTAGAATGGATCGTATAAATGTATCCATTCTAATTCATTCGTACGATCCATTCTAATCCATTCGTACGATCCATTCTAATCCATTCGTACGATCCATTCTAATTCATTCGTATGATCCATTCGAACTCATTCGGTGGATCCATTCTAATTCATTCGTACGATCCATTCTAATTCATTCGCACGATCCATTCTAATTTATTCGTACGATCCATTCTAATTTATTCGCACGATCCATTCTAATTCATTCGAACGATCCATTCTAATTCATTCTCACGAATGTAACCTTTCTAATTCATTTGTATGATCCATTCTAATTCATTCGTACGATCCTTTCTAATCCATTCGTACGATCCATTCTAATCCATTCTTACGATCCATTCTAATTTATTCGTACGATCCATTCTAATTCATTCGTATGAATGTATCCATTCTAATTTATTCGTACGATCCACTCTAATTCATTCGTACGATCCATTCTAATTCATTCGCATGAATGTATCCATTCTAATTTATTCGTACGATCCATTCTAATTCATTCGCATGATCCATTCTAACTCATTCGGTGGATCCATTCTAATTCATTCGTGCGATCTATTCTAATTCATTCGCACGATCCATTCTAATTTATTTGTACGATCCATTCTAATTCATTCGTACTATCCATTCTAATTCATTCGTATGATTAATTCTAATTCATTCGCACGATCCATTCTAATTCATTCGTACGATCCATTCTAATTCATTCGCACGATCCACTCTAATTCATTCGTCCGATCCATTCTAATTCATTCGCACGAATGTATCCATTCTAATTCATTCGTACAATCCATTCTACTTCATTCACACGATCCATTCTAATTCATTCGTATGATCCATTCTAGTTCATTCCTACGATCTATTCCAATTCATTCGCTTGAATGTATCCATTCTAATTCATTTGCACGATCCATTCCAAATCATTCCTATGATCCATTCTAATTCATTCGTTCGAGCGAATGAATTAGAATAGATCGTAGGAATGAATTAGAATGGATCATGCGAATGAATTAGAATAGATCGTACGAATGAATTAGAATGGATCGTACGAATAAATTAGAATGGATCGTGTGAATTAATTAGAATGGATCGTACGAATGAATTAGAAAGGATCCACCGAATGAATTAGAATGAATCGTACGAATGAATTAGAATGGATCGTACAAATGAATTAGAATGGATACATTCGTGCGAATGAATTAGAATGGATCGTATGAACGAATTAGAATGGATCATATGAATTAGAATGGATACATTTGTGCGAATGAATTAGAATGGATCGTACGAATGAATTAGAATGGATCGTACGAATGAATTAGAATGGATCATACGAATGGATTAGAATGGATCGTACGAATGGACTAGAATGGATCGTGCAAATGAATTAGAATGGATTGCACGAATGTATCCATTCTAATCCATTCGTACGAATGGATTAGAATGGATCGTACGAATGAATTAGAATGGATCGTGCGAATGAATTAGAATGGATCGTATGAATAAATTAGAATGGATCGTACGAATGAATTAAAATGGATACATTTGTGCGATTGAATTAGATTGGATCATACGATTGAATTAGAATGAATCGTACGAATGAATTAGAATGGATCTTGCGAATGAATTTGAATGGATCGTGCGAATGAATTAGAATGGATCGAACGAATGAATTAGAATGGATACATTCGAGCGAATGAATTAGAATAGATCGTAGGAATGAATTAGAATGGATCATACGAATGAATTAGAATGGATCGTGCAAATGAATTAGAATGGATTGTACGAATGAAATATAATGGATACATTCGTGCGAATGAATTAGAATGGATCGGACGAATGAATTAGAATGGATCGTACGAATGCATTAGAATGGATCATGCGAATGAATTTGAATGGATCGTACGAATGAATTAGAATGGATCGAACGAATGAATTAGAATGGATACATTTAAGCGAATGAATTACAATAGATCGTAGGAATGAATTAGAATGGATCATACGAATGAATTAGAATGGATCGTACAAATGAATTGGAATGGATCGTACGAATGAATTAGAATGGATACATTCATGCAAATGAATTAAAATGGATCGTACGAATGGATTAGAATGGATACATTCGAGCGAATGAATTAGAATGGATCGTGCGAATGAATTAGAATGGATTGTACGAATGAATTAGAATGGTTACATTCATGAGAATGAATTAGAATGGATCGTACGAATGAATTAGAATGGATCGTATGAATGAATTAGAATAGATCATACGAATGAATTAGAATGGATCGTGCGAATGAATTAGAATGGATACATTCGTGCGAATGAATTAGAATGGATCGTTGGAATGAATTAGAATGGATCGTGCAAATGAATTAGAATGGATACATTCGTGCGATTGAATTAGAATGGATCGTAGGAATGAATTAGAATAGATCATACGAATGAATTAGAATGGTTACATTCGTGCGAATGAATTAGAATGGATCGTACGAATGGATTAGAATGGATAGTACGAATGGATTAGAATGGATCGTACGAATGAATTAGAATGGATCGTACAAATGAATTATAAAGGTTATATTTGTGAGAATGAATTAGAATGGATCGTACGAATGGATTGTACGAATGGATTAGAATGGATCGTACGAATAAATTAGAATGGATCATACAAATAAATTTGAAAGGTTACATTCGTGAGAATGAACTAGAATGGATCGTACGAATGAATTAGAATGGATCATGCGAATGAATTAGAATAGATCATACGAATGAATTAGAATGGATCGAACGAATGAATTAGAATGGATAGATTCGAGCGAATGAATTAGAATAGATCGTAGGAATGAATTAGAATAGATCATACGAATGAATTAGAATGGATCGTGCGGATGAATTAGAATGGATCGTACGAATGAATTAGAATGGATACATTCGTGCGAATGAATTAGAATGGGTCGGACGAATGAATTAGAATGGATTGTACGAATGAATTAGAATGGATCGTACGAATGAATTAGAATGGATCATGCGAATGAATTAGAATGGATCGTATAAATGAATTAGAATGGATCATAGGAATGAATTAGAATGGATCGTGCAAATTCATTCGCGTGATCCATTCATACGATCCATTCTAATCCATTCGTACGAATGAATTAGAATGGATCGAGCGAATGAATTAGAATAGATCATAGGAATGAATTAGAATGGTTCATATGAATGAATTAGAATGGATCGTGCGAATGAATTAGAATGGATTGTACGAATGAATTATAATGGATACATTCGTACGAATGAATTAGAATGGATCGTACGAATGAATTAGAATGGATCATGCGAATGAATTTGAATGGATTGTACGAATGAATTAGAATGGATCGAACGAATGAATTAGAATGGATCATGCGAATGAATTAGAATAGATCGTAGGAATGAATTAGAATGGTTCATACGAATGAATTTGAATGGATCGTGCGAATGAATTAGAATGGATCGTACGAATGAATTAAAATGGATCGTACAAATGAATTAGAATGGATCGTGCGAATGAATTAGAATGGATACATTCGAGCGAATGAATTAGAATGGATCGTACGAATGAATTAGAATGGATCATAAGAATGAATTAGAATGGATCGTGCAAATGAATTAGAATGGATACATTCGTGCGAATGAATCAGAATGGATCGTAGGAATGAATTAGAATGGATCGTACGAATGAATTAGAATAGTTACATTCGTGCGAATGAATTAGAATGGATCGTACGAATGGATTAGAATGGATCGTACGAATGGATTAGAATGGATCGTACGAATGAATTTGAATGGATCGTACAAATGAATTAGAAAGGTTATATTTGTGAGAATGAATTAGAATGGATCGTACGAATGAATTAGAATGGTTACATTCGTGCGAATGAATTAGAATGGATCGTACGAATCAATTAGAATGGATCGTGCGAATGAATTTGAATGGATCGTACGAATGAATTAGAATGGATCGAACGAATGAATTAGAATGGATACATTTGAGCGAATGAATTAGAATAGAACGTAGGAATGAATTAGAATGGATCATACAAATGAATTAGAATAGATCGTACGAACGAATTAGAATGGATCGTACGAACGAATTAGAATGGATCGTACGAATGAATTAGAATGGATACATTCGAGCGAATGAATTAGAGTGGATCGTACGAATGAATTAGAATGGACCATAGGAATGAATTATAATGGATCGTGCAAATGAATTAGAATGGATATATTCGTGCGAATGAATTAGAATGGATCGGACGAATGAATTAGAATGGATCGTACGATTCATTCTAATTCATTCGTACGATCCATTCTAATGCATTCGTACGATTCATTCTAATTTATTCGTACGATCCATTCTAATTCATTCGTACGATCCATTCTAATTCATTCGCTCGAATGTTTCCATTCTAATTCATTCGTACGATCCATTCTAATTCGTTCATACGATCCATTCTAATTCGTTCGTACGATCCATTCTAATTCGTTCGTACGATCCATTCTAATTCATTCCTATGATCCATTCTAATTTATTTGCACGAATATACGATCCATTCTAATTCATTGGCACAAATATATCCATTCTAATTCATTCGTACGATCCATTCTAATTCATTCGTATGATCTATTCTAATTCATTAGCACAAATGTATCCATTCTAATTCATTCATTCGATCCATTCTAATTCATTCGCATAAATATATCCATTCTAAGTCATTCTTACGATCCATTCTAATTCATTTGCACGATCCATTCTAATTCATTCACACAAATGTATCCATTCTAATTCATTCGTACAATCTATTCTAATTTATTCGCATGATCCATTCTAATTCATTCGTACGATCCATTCTAATTCATTTGTACGATCCATTCTAATTCATTCGCACGAATGTATCCATTCTAATTCATTCGCACGAATATATCCATTCTAATTTATTCGTACGATCCATTCTAATTCATTTGCACGAATGTAACCATTCTAATTCATTCGTACGATCCATTTGTACGATCCATTAAAATTCATTCGCAAAAATGTATCAATTCTAATTCATTCGCACGATCAATTCTAATTCATTCGTACGATCCGTTCTAATTTA
Organism: Chamaelirium japonicum; assembly: GCA_947650365.1. NCBI lineage: Eukaryota > Viridiplantae > Streptophyta > Magnoliopsida > Liliales > Melanthiaceae > Chamaelirium > Chamaelirium japonicum. Next base: position 775,115 of record CANTAL010000085.1, on the reverse strand, counting down.
TTCATACAATCCATTCTAATTCATTCGTACAATCCATTCTAGTTTATTCATACAAATGTATCCATTCTAATTCATTCATACGATCCATTCTAATTCATTCGTACGATTCATTCTAATTCATTCGCACGATCCATTCTAATTCATTCATATGATCCATTCTAATGCATTCGCTCAAATATATCCATTCTAATTCATTCGTATGATCTCTTCTAATTGATTCGCACGATCCATTCTAATTCATTCGTACGATCCATTCTAATTCATTCGTATGATCCATTCTAATTAATTCGTACAATCCATTCTAATTCAGTCATATGAATGTATCATACAAATGAATTAGAATGGATTGTGCAAATGAATTAGAATGAATACATTCGTGCGAATGAATTAGAATGGATCGTAGGAATAAATTAGAATGGATCGTACGAATGAATTAGAATGGTTACATTCATGCGAATGAATTAGAATGGATCGTGCGAATGAATTTGAATGGATCGTACGAATGAATTAGAATAGATCGTACGAATGAATTAGAATGGATACCTTTGTGCATATGAATTAGAATGGATTGTGCGAATGAATTAGAATGGATCGTAGGAATGAATTAGAATGGATCGTACGAATGAATTAGAATGGTTACATTCGTGCGAATGAATTAGAATGGATCGTACGAATGGATTAGAATGGATCATACGAATGGATTAGAATGGATTGTACGAATGAATTAGAATGGATCGTACAAATGAATTAGAAAGTTTACATTTGTGAGAATGAATTAGAATGGATCGTACGAATGAATTAGAATGGATCATACAAATAAATCAGAAGGGTTACATTCGTGAGAATGAATTAGAATGGATCGTATGAACGAATTAGAATGGATCGTACGAATGAATTAGAATGGATCATAGGAATGAATTAGAATGGATCGTGCAAATAAATTAGAATGGATACATTCGTGCGAATGAATTAGAATGGATCGTAGGATTGAATTAGAATGGATCATACAAATGAATTAGAATGGTTACATTCGTGCGAATGAATTAGAATGGATCGTACGAATGGATTAGAATGGATCGTACGAATGGATCGTACAAATGAATTAGAAAGGATACATTTGTGAGAATGAATTAGAATGGATCGTACGAATGAATTAAAATGGATCGTACGAATGGATTAGAATGGATCGTACGAATGAATTAGAATAGCTCATACGAATGAATTAGAATGAATCTTACGAATGAATTAGAATGGTTACATTCGTGCTAATGAATTAGAATAGATCATACGAATGAATTAGAATGGATCGTAAGAATGAATTAGAATGGATACATTCGAGCGAATGAATTATAATGGATTGTACGAATGAATTAGAATGGATCATAGGAATGAATTAGAATGGATCGTGCAAATGAATTTGAATGGATACATTCGTGCGAATGAATTAGAATGGATCGTAGGAACTAATTAGAATGGATCGTACGAATGAATTAGAATGGATTGTACGAATGAATTAGAATGGATACATTCAAGCGAATGAATTAGAATGGATCGTATGAATGAATTAGAATGGATCATAGGAATGAATTAGAATGGATCGTGCAAATGAATTAGAAAGGATACATTCTTGAGAATGAATTAGAATGGATCGTAGGAATGAATTAGAATGGATCGTACGAATGGATTAGAATGGATCGTACGAATGGATTAGAATGGATCGTACGAATGGATTACAATGGATCGTACGAATGAATTAGAATGGATCATACAAATGAATTAGAAAGGTTACAATCGTAAGAATGAATTAGAATGGATCGTGCGAATGAATTAGAATCGATCGTACGAATGAATTAAAATGGATCGTATTAATGAATTAGATCGTACGAATGAATTAGAATGGATCATACAAATGAATTAGAATGGATCGTACGAATGAATTAGAATGGATCATGCAAATGAATTAGAAAGGTTACATTCGTGAGAATGAATTAGAATGGATCTTACGAATGAATTAGAATGGATCATGCGAATGAATTTGAATGGATCGTACGAATGAATTAGAATGGATCGAACGAATGAATTAGAATGGAATGGATCGTATGAATGAATTAGAATGGATACATTCGAGCGAATGAATTAGAATAGATCGTAGGAATGAATTTGAATAGATCATACGAATGAATTAGAATGGATCGTGCGAATGAATTAGAATGGATTGTACAAATGAATTAGAATGGATACATTCGTGCGAATGAATTAGAATGGATCGGACGAATGAATTAGAATGGATCGTACGATTCATTCTAATTTATTCGTACGATCCATTCTAATGCATTCATACGATTCATTCTAAATCATTCGCATGATCCATTCTAATTCATTCGTACGATCCATTCTTATTCATTCATATGATCCATTCTAATTCATTCGCACAATCCATTCTAATTCATTCGTACGATCCATTCTTATTCATTCATACGATCCATTTTAATTCATTCGCACAATCCATTCTAATTCATTCGTACGATCCATTCTAATTCATTCGTATGATCCATTCTAACTCATTCGGATCCATTCGTACGATCCATTCTAATTCATTCGTACGATCCATTCTAATTCATTCTCACAAATGTAACCTTTCTAATTCATTTGTACGATCCATTCTAATCCATTCGTACGATCCTTTCTAATCCATTCATACGATCTATTCTAATTCATTCGCACGAATGTTACCAATCTAATTCATTCGTACGATCCATTCTAATTCATTCGTACAATCCATTCTAATTCATTCGCACGAATGTATCAATTATAAATAATTCGTACGATCCATTCTAATTCATTCGTATGATCCATTCTTATTTATTCGCACGATCCAGTCTAATTGATTCGCACGATCCATTCTAATTCATTCGCACGAATGTATCCATTCTAAATCATTCGTATGATCCATTCTAATTCATTAATATGATCCATTCTAATTCATTCGTACGATCCATTCTAATTCATATGCACAAAGGTATCCATTCTAATTCATTCGTACGATCCATTCAAATTCATTCGTATGATCCATTCTAATTCATTCGTACGATCCATTCTAATTCATCTCACAAATGTAACCTTTCTAATTTATTCGTATGATCCAGTCTAATTGATACATTTGTGCGAATGAATTAGATTGCATCGTACGAATGAATTAGAATGGATCGTACAAATGAATTAGAATAGATACATTCGAGCGAATGAATTAGAATGGATCGTACGATTGGATTAGAATGGATCGTGCAAATGAATTATAATGGATACATTCGTGCGAATGAATTAGAATGGATCGTAGGAATGAATTAGAATGGATCGTACGAATGCATTAGAATAGATACATTCGTGCGAATGAATTAGAATAGATCGTACGAATGAATTAGAATGGATCGTACGAATGAATTAGCATGGATCATGCGAATGAATTAGAATGGATCGTATGAATGAATTAGAATGGATCGTGCGAATGAATTAGAATGGATCGTACGAATGAATTACAATGGATACATTTGTGCGAATGAATTAGAATGGATCGTACGAATGAATTAGAATGGATCGTACGAATGAATTAGAATGGATACATTCGAGTGAATGAATTAGAATGTTTACATTCGACCGAATGAATTACAATGGATCATAGGAATGAATTAGAATGGATCGTGCAAATGAATTAGAATGGATCGTATGAATGAATTAGAATGGATCGTACAAATGGATTAGAACGCATTGTACGAATGAATTAGAATGGATCGTACGAATGAATTTGAATGGATTGCACGAATTGAATTAGAATGGATCATACGAATAAATTAGAATGGATCGTGCGAATGAATTAGAATTGATCATACGAATGAATTAGAATGGATCGTACCAATGAATTAGAATGGATCGTACGAATAAATTAGAATGGATCGTGCGAACGAATTAGAATAGATCGTGCGAATGAATTAGAATAGATCGTACGAATGAATTAGAATAGATCGTACGAATGAATTAGAATGGATCGTACGAATGGATTAGAACGCATCGTACGAATGAATTAGAATGGATCGTACGAATGAATTTGATTGGATTGCATGAATTGAATTAGAATGGATCCTACGAATGAATTAGAATGGATCGTGCGAATGAATTAGAATTGATCATACGAATGAATTAGAATGGATCGTAGGAATGAATTTATATGGATCGTACGAATGAATTAGAATGGATCGTATGAATAAATTAGAATGGATCGTGCGAATGAATTAGAATAGATCGTGTGAATGAATTAGAATCGATCGTATAAAAGAATTAGAATGGATCATACGAATGAACTAGAATGGATCATACGAATGAATTAGAATCGATCGTGTGAATGAATTAGAATGGATCGTACGAATGAATTAGAATGGATCGTGCGAATGAAATAAAATGAATCGTACGAATGAATTCGAATAGATCGTGCGAATAAATTAGAATGGATCATACGAATGAATTAGAATAGATATATTCATGCGAATGAATTAGAATGGATCGTACGAATGCATTAGTATGGATCGTACGAATGAATTAGAATGGATACATTCGAGCGAATGAATTGGAATGGATCGTGTGATGAATTAGAATGGATCGTACAAATGAAATAGAATGGATCGTACAAATGGATTAGAATGGATCGTACGAATGAATTAGAATGGATCATACAAATGAATTAGAAAGGAATTAGAATGGATCGTACGAATTAATTAGAATGGATCGTGCGAATGAATTAGAATTGATCATACGAATGAATTAGAATGGGTCGTACGAATGAATTAGAATGGATACATACATATATGCGAATGAATTACAATGGATCGTGCAAATGAATTAGAATGGATATATTTGAACGAATAAATTAGAATGGATCATACGAATGAATTAGAATGGATCGTACGAATGGATTAGAACGCATTGTACGAATGAATTAGAATAGATACATTTGTGCGAATGAATTAGATTGCATCGTACGAATGAATTTGAATGGATCGGACGAATGGATTAGAATGGATCGTACGAATGGATTAGAATGGATCGTACGAATGAATTAGAATGGATCATACAAATGAATTAGAAAGGTTACATTTGTGAGAATAAATTAGAATGGATACATTTGTGCGAATGAATTAGAATAGATTAGAATGGATCGTACGAATGGATTAGAATCCATTCTAATTCATCGCACGATCCATTCTAATTCATCGCACGATCCATTCTAATTCATTCACTCGAATGTTGCCATTCTAATTCATTCGTACGATCCATTCTAATGCATTCGTACGATCCATTCTAATTCATTCGTATGATCCATTCTAATTTATTCATTCAAATATATCCATTCTAATTCATTCGTACGATCCATTCTAATTCATTCGCATGATCCATTCTAATTCATTCACATGAATTATTCGCACGATCCATTCTAATTCGTTCGTATGATCCATTTTAATTCATTCGGTGGATCCATTCTAATTCATTCGTACGATCCATTCTAATTCATTCATACGATCCATTCAAATTCATTCGTACGAATAAATAGAATGGATCATACGAATGAATTAGAATGGATCCATTCTAAAATGAGTTAGAATGGATCATACGAATGAATTAGAATGGATCGTACGAATGAATTAGAATGGATCGTACGAATGAATTAGAATGGATTGTGCGAATGAATTAGAATGGATCGTATGAATGAATAAGAATGGATCGTACGAATGAATTAGAATTGATCGTGCGAATGAATTAGAATGAATCGTACGAATGCATTAGAATGGATCGTACGAATGAATTAAAATGAATCGTACGATCCATTCTAATTCATTCGTCCGATCCATTCTAATTCATTTGTACGATCCATTCTAATTCATTCGCACGAATGTATCCATTCTAATTCATTCGTACGATCCATTCTAATTCATTCGTATGATCAATTCTAAAATTGTACGAATGAATTAGAATGGATACATTTGAGCGAATGAATTAAAATAGATCGTAGGAATGAATTAGAATGGATCATACGAATGAATTAGAATGGATCGTGCGAATGAATTAGAATAGATTGTACGAATGAATTAGAATGGATACATTCGTGCGAATGAATTATAATGGATCGGACGAATGAATTAGAATGGATCGTATGATTCATTCTAATTCATTCGTACGATCCATTCTAATGTATTCGTACGATTCATTCTAATTCATTTGCACGATCCATTCTAATTCATTCGTACGATCCATTCTAATTCATTCGTATGATCCATTCTAATTCATTCGTACGATCCATTCTAATTCATTCGTATGATCCATTCTAACTCATTCGGTGGATCCATTCTAATTCATTCGTACGATCCATTCTAATTCATTCGCACGATCCATTCTAATTCATTCGTACAATCCATTCAAATTAATTCGTACGATGCAATCTAATTCATTCGCACAAATGTATCTATTTTAATTCATTCGTACAATGCGTTCTAATCCATTCGCACAAATGTATCCATTCTAATTCATTCGTAAGATCCATTCTAATCCATTCGTACGATCCATTCTAATTCATTCGTACGAATGTAACCATTCTAATTCATTCGTACGATCCATTCTAATTCATTCCTACGATCCATTCTAATTCATTCGCACGAATGTATCTATTCTAATTCATTTGCACGATCCATTCTAATTCATTCCTACGATCCATTCTAATTCATTCGTACGATCCATTCTAATGTCTTCGCTCGAATGTATCCATTCTAATTCATTCATACGATCCATTCTAATTCGTTCGTACGATCCATTCTAATTCGTTCATACGATCCATTCTAACTCATTTTAGAATGGATCCATTCGTACGATCCATTCTAATCCATTCGTACGATCTATTCTAATTCATTCGCACGATCTATTCTAATTCATTCGTACGATCCATTCTAATTCATTCGCACGATCCATTCTAACTCATTTTAGAATGGATCCATTCGTACGATCCATTCTAATCCATTCGTACGATCTATTCTAATTCATTCGCACGATCCATTCTAATTCATTCGTACGATCCATTCTAATTCATTTGTATGATCCATTCTAACTCATTCGGTGGATCCATTCTAATTCATTCGTACGATCCATTCTAATTAATTTGTACGATCCATTCTAATTCATTTGCATTATCCATTCTAATTCATTCGTACAATCCATTCTAATTCATTCGTACGATCCATTCTAATTCATTCGTATGATCCATTCTAATTTATTCGTTCAAATATATCCATTCTAATTCATTTGTACGATCCATTCTAATTCATTCGCACGATCCATTCTAATTCATTCGTACGATCCATTAGAATGGATCGTACGAATGAATTAGAATGGATCATATGAATGAATTAGAATGGATCGTGCAAATGAATTAAAATGGATACATTCGTGCGAATGAATTAGAATAGATCGTAGAAATGAATTAGAATGGATTGTACGAATGAATTAGAATGGTTACATTAGTGCGAACGAATTAGAATGGATCGTACGAAAGAATTAGAATGGATCGTATGAATAAATTAGAATGGATCGTACAAATGGATTAGAATGGATCGTACGATTGGATCATGCGAATGAATTAGAATGGATCGTACGATTGGATCATGCGAATGAATTAGAATGGATCGTACGAATGAATTAGAATGGATCGTACGAATGAATTAGAATGGATACATTCATGCGAATGAATTAGAATGGATTGTGCGAATGAATTAGAACGGATTGTGCGAATGAATTAGAATGGATCGTGCGAATAAATTAGAATGGATCGTATGAATGAATAAGAATGGATCGTACGAATGAATTAGAATAGATCGTGCGATTGAATTAGAATGAATCGTACGAATGCATTAGAATGGATACATTCGTGTGAATGAATTAGAATGGATCGTACGAACGAATTAGAATGGATCGTACGAATGAATTTGAATGGTTACATTCGTACAAATGAATTAGAATGGATCGTACGAATGGATTAGAATGGATCGTACGAAGGAATTAGAATGGATAGATTTGTGCGAATGGATTAGAATGCATTGTACGAATGAATTAGAATAGATACATTTGTGTGAATGAATTAGATTGCATTGTACGAATAAATTTGAATGGATTGTACGAATGAATTAGAATGGATCGTGCGAATGAATTAGAATGGATCGTACGAATGAACTAGAATGGATCCACCGAATGAGTTAGAATGGATCATACGAATGAATTTGAATGGATCGTACGAATGAATTAGAATGGATCGTACGAATGAATTAGAATGAATCGTATGAATGAATAAGAATGGATCGTACGAATGAATTAGAATGGATCGTGCGAATGAATTAGAATGAATCATACGAATGCGATAGAATGGTTCGTACGAATGAATTAGAATGAATCGTACGATCCATTCGAATTCATTCGTCCGATCCATTCTAATTCATTCGCACGAATGTATCCATTCTAATTCATTCGTACAATCCATTCTAATTCATTCGCACGATCTATTCTAATTCATTCGTATGATCCATTCTAATTCATTCCTACGATCTATTCTAATTCATTCGCTCGAATGTATCCATTCTAATTCATTCGTACAATCTTAGAATTGATCATACGAATGAATTAGAATGGATCGTACGAATGAATTAGAATGGATACATTTGTGCGACTGAATTAGAATGGATCGTACGAATGGATTAGAATGGATAGTACGAATAGATTAGAATGGACCGTACGAATGAATTAGAAAGGTTACACTTGTGAGAATGAATTAGAATGGATCGTACGAATGAATTAGAATGGATCGTACGAATAAATTAGAACAGATCATGCGAATGAATTAGAATGGATACATTCATGCAAATGAATTAGAATGGATCGTACGAATGAATTAGAATGGATCATACGAATGAATTAGAATGGATCGTACGAATGGATTAGAATGGATCGTACGAATAGATTAGAACACATTGTACGAATGAATTAGAATAGATACATTTGTACGAATGAATTAGAATGGATCGTACGAATGAATTAGAATGGATATATTTGAACGAATAAATTAGAATGGATCATACGAATGAATTAGAATGGATCGTACGAATGAATTAGAATGGATCGTGTGAATGAATTAGAATCGATCGTACGAATGAATTAGAATGGATCGTACGAATGATTAGATTGTACGAATGAATTAGAATGGATCGTACGAATGAATTAAAATGGATACATTCGAGCGAATGAATTAGAATGGATACATTTATGCGAATGAATTAGAATGGATCGTACGAATGAATTAGAATGCATCGTACGATATATTTTTATTCATTCGTACAATGCATTCTAATCCATTCGTACGATCCATTATAATTCATTCGTACGATCTATTCTAAATCATTCGCACGAATGTATCCATTCTAATTCATTCGTACGATCCATTCTAATTCGTTCGTATGATCCATTGTAATTCATTCGTACGATCCATTCTAATTCATTTGTATGATCCATTCTAATTCATTCCTACGATCTATTCTAATTCTTTCGTATGATCCTTTCTAATTCATTCGTTCGATCCATTCTAATTCATTCGTACAATCCATTCAAATTCATTCGCATGATCCATTCTAATTCATTCGTACGATCCATTCTAATTCATTCTCACGAATGTAACCTTTCTAATTCATTTGTATGATCCATTCTAATTCATTCGTACGATCCATTCTAATCCATTCGTACGATCCATTCTAATTCATTCGTACGATCCATTCTAATTCATTCGTATGAATGTATCCATTCTAATTCATTCGTATGATCTATTTTAATTCATTCGTACGATCCATTCTAATTCATTCGTACGATCTAATTCATTCGTACGATCCATTCTAATTCATTCGTACGATCGAGTCTAATTCATTCGCACGATCCATTCTAATTCATTCGTACGAATGGATTAGAACGCATTGTACGAATGAATTAGAATAGATACATTTGTGCGATGAATTAGAATGGATCGTACGTTTGAATTAGATTGGATCGTACGAATTAATTAGAATGGATACATTCGTGCGAATGAATTAGAATGGATTGTATGAATGAATTAGAATGGATCGTACGAATGAATTAGAATGGTTACATTCGTGCGAATGAATTAGAATGGATCGTACGAATAGATTAGAATGGATCGTACGAATGGATTAGAATGGATCGTACGAATGAATTAGAATGGATCGTACAAATGAATTAAAAAGGTAACATTTGTGAGAATGAATTAGAATGGATTGTACGAATGGATTAGAATGGATCGTACGAATGGATTAGAATGGATCATAAGAATGGATTAGAATGGATCGTACGAATGAATTAGAATGTATACATTCGTGCGAATGAATTAGAATGGATTGTATGAATGAATTAGAATGGATCATAGGAATGAATTAGAATGGATCGTGCAAATGAATAAGAATGAGTACATTCTTGCGAATGAATTAGAATGGATCGTAGGAATGAATTAGAATGGATCGTACGAATGAATTAGAATGGTTACATTCGTGCGAATGAATTAGAATGGATCATACGAATGGATTAGAATGGATCGTACGAATGAATTAGAATGGATCGTACAAATGAATTAGAAAGGTTAGATTTGTGAGAATGAATTAGAATGGATCGTATGAATGAATTAGAATGGATCGTACGAATGGATTAGAATGGATCGTACGAATGAATTAGAATGGATCGTACGAATGAATTAGAATGGATCGTGCGAATGAATTAGAATGGATTATACGAATGAATTAGAATGGATACATTTGTGCGAATGAATTACAATGGATCGTGCGAATGAATTAGAATGGATCGTACGAATGAATTAGAATGGATATATTTATGCGAATGAATTAGAATGGATCGAACGAATGAATTAGAATGGATACATTTTTGCGAATGAATTAGAATGGATCGTACGAATGAATTAGAATGGATCGTACGAATGAATTAGAATGGATACATTTGTGCGAATGAATTAGAATGGATCGTATGAATGAATTAGAATGGATCGTACGAATGAATTAGATCGTACGAACGAATTAGAATGGATCGTACGAATAAATTAGAATGGATACATTCGAGGGAATTAATTAGAATGGATCGTACGAATGAATTAGAATGGATCATAGGAATGAATTAGAATGGATCGTGCAAATGAATTAGAATGGATACATTCGTGCGAATGAATTAGAATGGATCGTTGGAATGAATTAGAATGGATCGTACGAATGAATTAGAATGGTTACAATCGTGCGAATGAATTAGAATGGATCGTACAAATGGTTTAGAATGGATCGTACGAATGGATTAGAATGGATTGTACGAATCAATTAGAATGGATCGTACAAATGAATTAGAAAGGTTACATTTGCAAGAATGAATTAGAATGGATCGTACAAATGGATTAGAATGGATCGTACGAATGGATTAGAATGGATCGTACGAATGGATTAGAATGGATCGTATGAATGAATTAGAATGGATCATACAAATGAATTAGAAAGGTTACATTAGTGAGAATGAATTAGAATGGATCGTACGAATGAATTAGAATGGATCATACGAATGAATTAGAATGGATCGTACGAACGAATTAGAATGGATCGTACGAACGAATTAGGAAGGATCATATGAACGAATTAGAATGGATCGTACGAATGAATTAGGATGGATACATTCGTACGATCCATTCTAATTCATTTGTACGATCCATTCTTATTCATTCGTACGATCCATTCAAATTCGTTCGCATGATCCATTCTAATTCATTCGTACGATCCGTGCGATCCATTCTAATTCATTCGTACGATCGATTCTAATTCATTCGCACGATCCATTCTAATTCATTCGTACGATCCATTCTAATTCATTCGTATGATCCATTCTAATTCATTCGTACGATCCATTCTAATTCATTCTCACAAATGTAACCTTTCTAATTTATTTGTACGATCCATTCTAATTCATTCGTACGATCCATTCTAATCCATTCGTACAATCCATTCTAAACCATTCGTACGATCCATTCTAATTCATTCGCACGAATGTAACCATTCTAATTCATTCGTACGATCCATTCTAATTCATTCCTACGATCCATTCTAATTCATTCGCACGAATGTATCAATTCTAATTCATTTGCACAATCCATTCTAATTCATTCCTATGATCCATTCTAATTCATTAGTATGATCCATTCTAATTCATTCGCTCGAATGTATCCATTATAATTCATTCGTACGATCCATTCTAATTCGTTCGTACGATCTAATTCATTCATACGATCCATTCTAATTCATTCGTACGATCCATTCTAATTCATTCGCACAAATGTATCCATTCTAATTCATTCGTACGATCCATTCTAATTCATTTGTACGATCCATTCTAATTCATTCGCACAAATTTATCCATTCTAATTCATTCATTCGATCCATTCTAATTCATTCACATAAATATATCCATTCTAATTCATTCGTACGATCCATTCTAATTCATTCGCACGATCCATTCTAATTCATTCGCACAAATGTATCTATTCTAATTCATTCGTACAATCCATTCTAATTCATTCGCATGATCCATTCTAATTCATTCGTACGATCCATTCTAATCCATTCGTACGATCCATTCTAATTCATTCTCACAAATGTAACCTTTCTAATTCTTTTGTACGATCCATTCTAATCCATTCGTACGATCCATTCTAATCTTTCTAATTCATTCGCACGAATGTATCCATTCTAATTCATTTGTACGATCCATTCTAATTCATTCGCACAATCCATTCAAATTCATTCGCACGATCCATTCTAATTCATTCGTACGATCCATTCTAATTCATTCGCACAAATGTATCCATTCTAATTCATTCATACGATCCATTCTAATTCATTCGTACGATCCATTCTAATCCATTCGTACGATCCATTCTAATTCATTCATATGATCCATTCTAACTCATTCGCACAAATGTATCCATTCTAATTTATTCGTATGATCCATTCTAATTCATTCGTACGATCCATTCTAATCCATTCGTACGATCCATTCTAATCCATTCGTACGGTCCATTCTAATTCATTCGCACGATCTATTCTAATTCATTCGCATGATCCATTCTAATTCATTCGCACGATCCATTCTAATTCATTCTTACGATCCATTCTAATTCATTCTTACGATCTATTCTAATTCATTCATTCGATCCATTCTAATTCATTCGCACGATCCATTCAAATTCATTTGCACGATCCATTCAAATTCGTTCATATGATCCATTCTAATTCGTTCGTACGATCCATTCTAATCCATTCGTATGATCCATTCAAATTCATTCGCACGAATGTAACCTTTCTAATTCATTTGTTCGATCCATTCTAATTCATTCATATGATCCATTCTAATTCATTCGTACGAACCATTCTAATTCATTCGCACGAATGTAACCATTCTAATTCATTCGTACGATCCATTCTAATCCATTCGTACGATCCATTCTAATCCATTCGTACGATCCATTCTAATTCATTCGTACGATCCATTCTAATTCATTCGCACGATCTATTCTAATTCATTCGCATGATCCATTCTAATTCATTCGCACGATCCATTCTAATTCATTCGTACGATCCATTCTAATTCATTCGCACGATCTATTCTAATTCATTCGTTCGATCCATTCTAATTCATTCGCACGATCCATTCAAATTCATTTGCACGATCCATTCAAATTCGTTCATACGATCCATTATAATTCGTTCGTACGATCCATTCTAATCCATTCGTACGATCCATTCAAATTCATTCGCATGAATGTAACCTTTCTAATTCATTTGTACGATCCATTCTAATTCATTCGTATGATCCATTCTAATTCATTCGTACGAACCATTCTAATTCATTCGCACGAATGTAACTATTCTAATTCATTCGTACAATCCATTCTAATCCATTCGTACGATCCATTCTAATCCATTCGTACGATCCATTCTAATCCATTCGTACGATCCATTCTAATTCATTCTCACAAATGTAACCTTCCTAATTCATTTGTACGATCCATTCTAATTCATTCGTACGATCCATTCTAATCCATTCGTACGATCCATTCTAATTCATTCGTACGATCCATTCTAATCCATTCGTACGATCCATTATAATCCATTGTAATTCATTCGTACTATCTATTCTAATCCTTTCGTATGATCCATTCAAATTCATTCGTACGATCCATTCTAATCCATTCGTACGATCCATTCTAATTCATTCTCACAAATGTAACCTTTCTAATTCATTTGTACGATCCATTCTAATTCATTCGTACAATCCATTCTAATTCGATCGTACGATCCATTCTAATTCATTCGCAGGAATGTATCCATTCTAATGCATTCGTATGATCCATTCTAATTCATTCGCACGATCCATTCATTCATTCGCATGATCCATTCTAATTCATTCGTACGATCCATTCTAATTCATTCTCATGAATGTATCCATTCTAATTCATTCGCAAGATCTATTCAAATTCATTCATATGAATGAATTACAATGGATCGTACGAATGAATTAGAATGGATTGTACGAATGAATTAGAATAGCTCATACGAATGAATTAGAATGAATCGTATGAATGAATTTGAATGGATCGTAGGAATGAATTAGAATGGATCGTACGAATGAATTAGAATGGTTACATTCGTGCAAATGAATTAGAATGGATCGTACGAATGGATTAGAATGGATTGTACGAATGAATTAGAATGGATCGTATGAATGAATTAGAATGGATACATTCGTGCGAATGAATTAGAATGGATCGTAGGAATGAATTAGAATGGATCGTACGAATGAATTAGAATGGATCGTGCGAATGAATTAGAATGAATCGTACGAATGCATTAGAATGGATCGTACGAATGAATTAGAATAGATCTTAGGAATGAATTAGAATGGATCGTCGGAATGAATTAGAATGGATCGTACGAATGAATTAGAATGGTTACATTCGTGCGAATGAATTAGAATGTATCGTACGAATGAATTAGAATGGATCGTACGAATGAATTAGAATGGATACATTCGTGCGAATGAATTAGAATGGATACATTGGAGCGAATGAATTAGAATGGATCGTGCGAATGAATTAGAATGGATCATGCGAATGAATGAATTGATCGTGCGAATGAATTAGAATGGATCGTACGAATGCATTAGAATGGATACATTCGTGCGAATGAATTAGAATGGATCGTACGAATGAATTAGAATGGATCATACGTAGCAATGAATTAGAATGGATTGTGCGAATGAATTAGAATGGATTGTACGAATGAATTAGAATGGATACATACAAATGAATTAGAAAGGTTACATTCGTGAGAATAAATTAGAATGGATCGTAGGAATGAATTAGAATGGATCGTACGAATGAATTAGAATGGTTACATTCCTGCGAAAGAATTAGAATGGATCGTACGAATGAATTAGAATGGATCGTACGAATGAATTAGTATGGATCGTGCGAATGAATTAGAATGGATCGTACGAATGAATTAGAATGGATCGTACAAATGAATTAGAAAGGTTACATTTGTGAGAATGAATTAGAATGGATCGTACGATTCATTCTAATTCATTCGTACGATCCATTCAAATTCATTCGCACGATCCATTCTAATTCATTCGCACGATCCATTCTAATTCATTCGTACGATCCAGTCTAATTCATTCGCACGATCCATTCTAATTCATTCGTACGATCCATTCTAATTCATTCGCAAGAATGTATCCATTCTAATGCATTCGTACGATTCATTCTAATTCATTCGCACGATCCATTCTAATTCATTCGTACGATCCATTCTAATTCATTCGTCCGATCCATTCTAATTCATTCGCACTTTTGTATCCATTCTAATTCATTCGTACAATCCATTCTAATTCATTCGCACGATCCTTTATAAATCATTCGTATGATCCATTCTAATTCATTCTTACGATCTATTCTAATTCATTCACTCGAATGTATCCATTCTAATTCATTCGTTCGATCCATTCTAATTCATTTGTACGATCCATTCTAATTCCTTCGTATGATCTATTCTAACTCATTCGTACGATCCATTCTAATTCATTCTCACGAATGTAACCTTTCTAATTTATTTGTATGACCCATTCTAATTCATTCGTACGATCCATTCTAATCCATTCGTACGATCCATTCTAATTTATTCTCACAAATGTAACCTTTCTAATTCATTTGTATGATCCATTCTAATTCATTCATACGATCCATTCTAATCCATTCGTACGATCCATTCTAATTCATTCGTACGATACATTCGACCGATCCATTCTAATTCATTTGCACGATCCATTCTAATTCATTCCTATGATCCATTCTAATTCATTCGCTCGAATGTATCTATTCTAATTCATTCATACGATCCATTCTATTTCGTTCATACGATCCATTCTAATTCGTTCGTACGATCCATTCTAATTCGTTCTTACGATTCATTCTAATTCATTCGCACGATCTATTCTAATTCATTCGTATGATCCATTCTAATCTATTCGTATGATCAATTCTAATTCATTCGCACGATCCATTCTAATTCATTCTCACGAATGTAACCTTTCTAATTTATTTGTATGATCCATTCTAATTCATTCGTACGATCCATTCTAATTCAATTCGTGCAATCCATTCTAATTCATTCGCACAAATGTATCCATTCTAATTCATTCGTATGATCCATTCTAATTCATTCGCACGAATGTATCCATTCTAATGCAATCGTACGATCCATTCTAATTAATTCGCACGATCCATTCTAATTCATTCGTATGATCAATTCTAATTCATTCGCACGATCCATTCTAATTCATTCGTATGATCTAATTCATTCGTACGATCCATTTTAATTCATTCGTACGATCGATTCTAATTCATTCGCACGATCCATTCTAATTCATTTGCATGAATGTATCCATTCTAATTTATTCGTACGATCCAGTCTAATTCATTCGTACGATCCATTCTAATTCATTCGCACGAATATATCCATTCTAATTCATTCGCACGATCCTTTCTAATTAATTCGCACGATCTATTCTAATTCTTTCATATGATCCATTCTAATTCATTCGCACGAATGTATCCATTCTAGTTCATTTGTACGCTCCATTGTAATTCATTCTGTGGGGGAAAAATCTTCATGCCGATCCGAAGACTTCACCTCACCAGTCAATTGAAGTCGAGTTGAAGATCGTTGGTCGATCTGCTGATTGGAAGATAGGTTAGAAGGTTGATACCTTGCTTATTTTGAGTTAACTCTTCTGAGGTGCAGATTGAGAGATGCAATCAGAGAGAATGTTGACACAATATGTGATCTCGGAGTTCAGCCAAAGCCTACGTCTCCGTGCTATAGGGAGCAACCCGAATTCACTAACACTTTGCTTGAAGTGACCTCGATAGGCCGAGTGCCACTGAAGTTTCTCCGATCTCTTCAGAGACAAGAAGAAGATTGAGGAGAGGTTGAGGATAGTTGGTATTCCAGAGCTCTGTTTTTGGAACTGAGATTTCGATCCATTTACATTCGAAGGCTCTGCTATTTATAGAATTCTAGAAGTGGGATTCCGGGGTAAATGGCGGTTTCTGCTGTCGTATCTGGGGATCCTCCAGGCAGGGCTGGTGGGTCTCGCTGCTGTCCCCTGGGGGTTCCATAGGAAGGGCCAATGGGTCCTGCGGGAGTCTTCGTGGGCCTACCAGGCAGGGCCGGTGGGTCCCGCGGTAGTCTTCGGGGGCCCACGAGGCAGGGCCGGTGGGTCCTGCGGTAGTCTTCGTGGGCCCACCAGGCAAGGCCGGTGGGTCCCGCGGTAGTCTTCGGGGGCCCACCAGGCAGGGCCGGTGGGTCCCACGGTAGTCTTCGTGGGCCTACCAGGCAGGGCCGGTTGGTCCCGTTGTAGTCTTCGGGGGCCCACCAGGCAGGGCCGGTGGGTCCCGCGGTTGTCTTCGGGGGCCCACCAGGCAGGGCCGGTGGGTCCCGCGGTAGTCTTCGGGGGCCCACCAGGCAGGGCCGGTGGGTCCCGCGGTAGATCGACTATTGGCTGTCGAATGTTCATAGCATTGAAGGCTATACCATGGGGGGTCATGTAAGTTAGTTGAGCAGGGCCAATCCTCGTAGTATGGAAGTTTGGATCGATCAAACGTCGATTCTACAAACCGAGGTAACTCGATCTTTTGCAAGATCATCTTGTACTCACAAGTCTTCGAATGCACAAGCATGTACGAATGACGTGCGTACCTATTTGTCCTCCATTGGTGGACTAACCTGGGTAGAGAGTGCCTTTAGAAAGCAATTGAATGTCTGGGTGTTCTGGAATAGAATTTGAATGTCTTGTTACTGAATAGTATTGAAGCCATGAGCGAAGACTTCGATTGAATGCCAAAACTCAGGTCTCAGACTTTGCTGCCAAGTACTAGGACTAAGTATGGACTTTGTTCGAATACTGCGGTTCATGCCTCAGACTTTGCCCTTGAATGGTTGATGAGTCTTCGTCTGTAAGTTTTTGAACCGTCAGGCATTTTGTAATGCCAAAAGTTGTTGGAGGATTGTTTCTCCTATCTCCTTAGTTGACAGAAGTTAGGCCACAACGTTCTCTCAACTAATTTTGAGCGTGGAGCACATGTCTTTGTAGGTTGATGCTGGCTATAGAAGATTGTAGATTCACCCCCTCATCGGTGGTGGACTTCCAGAACACGTCTTCCTTGAGCATGAGAGCGCGTGCTGCTCTCTTATATGAGTGTCGAGTGGTAGAAGTCTTCTGTAGTGACTTGGTAAGTTTGAGGGATGTCCTGCCTCTGGAGTGACGTTGGTTGAATGCTGCAGAACGAGTTGGACCTTGATCTTCATGTCGAGATGTGTTGGGGCTAAGAGCTTTGGGCTTCGCTAGGGTGTCAAGAGCAGGTCTCGGATTTTGTACTTGCTGAGTGCCGAGGCGATGGTCGCCTCGGACTTTGTCTGTGAGCACCGGAGCTCTCTTTCCAAGTTCGTTAGGTACCGAGACAGTGTCAGTGTCTTGGGATTTGTAAGGTGCCGAGGTGGCGAAGCCTGCCTCGGACTGTCTTCGAATGCCAAGGTTGTCTCATTGGGCTTGTTTGAATGATGAAGGTTAGAATTCGAAGTATTTAGCGTAGTGCCTTTGTATCGGTTTGACTTAGGTGAAGCGCCGTTTCAGTCGAACCTACGTCTCAGGCACGTAGCTTTGTACTGTTGCAGGTTAGTCGGTTGTGTCACAACACGAACCGATCTAACTGTAGTGAGGCACGGGCGCATGTGTCCTTACGTGACAACGGGAGCGTATGCAACACCAATGATTCGGAATACTCAGCGTAGTGCCTTTGTATCGGTAGACTTAGGCAAAGCGCCGTTTCAGTCGTACCTGCGGGGCACATAGCGTTGTACTGTTGCAGGCTAGTCGGTCGTATCGCAACACGAACCGATCTAACTGTGATGAGGCACGGGCGCATGTGTCCTTACGTGACAACGGGAGCGTGTGCAACACCAATGATTCGGAGTACTCAGCGTAGTGCCTTTGTATCGGTAGACTTAGGCGAAGCGCCGTTTCAGTCGTACCTGCGGGGCACATAGCTTTGTACTATTGCAGGCTAGTCGGTCGTGTCGCAACGCGAACCGATCTAACTGTGGTGAGGCATGGGCACATGTGTCCTTACGTGACAACGGGAGCATGTGCAACACCAATGATTCGGAGTACTCAGCGTAGTGCCTTTGTATCGGTAGACTTAGGCGAAGCACCGTTTCAGTCGTACCTGCGGGGCACATAGCTTTGTACTGTTACAGTTGATCAGCCTCGGAGCATTGATTGGATAGAATTTGAAATGAAGCTTGAAGAGGCAGCGATCGCTCCGAACTGTGTCTTCAAGTGCCAAGACTATCTCCTTGGACTTCGCCGAATGCCGAGGCAGAGAGTGTGCCTCGGACTTTGCATTCGAGTGCCAAGGCTGTCTCCTTGGGCTTCGCCGAATGCCGAGGCAGCGAGTGTGCCTCGGACTTTGCGGATATGTAACATATACCTTTGCCTATCACCTCGTTGTAGTCTTCAAGTGAGCCCTTTCGTTTCGAACCTCACCCCCAATGTAGGGATTGGAGGAGAGTCAGACTTGAAAGGCTTAGGATCGAACCTCACCCCCAATGTAGGGATTGGAGGAGAGTCAGACTTGAAAGGCTTAGGATATCGATGGGAGATATCGACGATGGATTGTTTAGAAAGAGCGGGTTATTGGATTGAAGTTGAGCCGTCGACTCATTGAGTGAGTTTCGGGTCGAAACTGATGTCGTTGTGAGTAACTTCCCTCTGGATGATCCTGATAGAGTCTTCGCCATTTAGTGAAAGCGAAAGAAGCAACAAGATCGCTCGTGTCCATTCGATTGTCTGCTCAACCGAGAGAGCTGAGAAGTTTGACTTTGAAGATCAGTTGTCAGCTCAATCGATCCGATGTTGTTATCGAGCGCATTGAGCTTTTCGAACGGATCCCACAGACGGTGCCAAACTGTGGGGGAAAAATCTTCGTGCCGATCCGAAGACTTCACCTCACCAGTCAATTGAAGTCGAGTTGAAGATCGTTGGTCGATCTGCTGATTGGAAGATAGGTTAGAAGGTTGATACCTTGCTTATTTTGAGTTAACTCTTCTGAGGTGCAGATTGAGAGATGCAATCAGAGAGAATGTTGACACAATATGTGATCTCGGAGTTCAGCCAAAGCCTACGTCTCCGTGCTATAGGGAGCAACCCGAATTCACTAACACTTTGCTTGAAGTGACCTCGATAGGCCGAGTGCCACTGAAGTTTCTCCGATCTCTTCAGAGACAAGAAGAAGATTGAGGAGAGGTTGAGGATAGTTGGTATTCCAGAGCTCTGGTTTTGGAACTGAGATTTCGATCCATTTACATTCGAAGGCTCTGCTATTTATAGAATTCTAGAAGAGGGATTCCGGGGTAAATGGCGGTTTCTGCTGTCGTATCTGGGGATCCTCCAGGCAGGGCTGGTGGGTCCCGCTGCTGTCTCCTGGGGATTCCACAGGAAGGGCCGGTGGGTCCCGCGGGAGTCTTCGTGGGCCCACCAGGCAGGGCCGGTGGGTCCGGCGGTAGTCATCGGGGGCCCACCAGGCAGGGCCGGTGGGTCCCGCGGTAATCTTCGTGGGCCCACCAAGCAGGGCCGGTGGGTCCCACGGTAGTCTTCGGGGGCCCACTAGGCAGGGCCGGTGGGTCCCATGGTAGTCTTCGTGGGCCCACCAGGCAGGGCCGATGGGTCCCGTTGTAGTCTTCGGGGGCCCACCAGGCAGGGCCGGTGGGTCCCGCGGTAGTTTTCGGGGGCCCACCAGTCAGGGCCGGTAGGTCCCGCGGTAGTCTTCGTGGGCCCACCAGGCAGGGCCGGTGGGTTCCGCGGTAGTCTTCGGGGGCCCACCAGGCAGGGCCGGTGGGTCCCGCGGTAGTCTTCGTGGGCCCACCAGGCAGGGCCGGTGGGTCCCGGTGTAGTCTTCGGGGGCCCACCAGGCAGGGCCGGTGGGTCCCGCTGTAATCTTCGGGGACCCACCAGGCAGGGCCGGTGGGTCCCGCGGTAGTCTTCGGGGGCGCACCAGGCAGGGCCGGTGGGTCCAGCGGTAGTCTTCGGGGGCCCACCAGGCAGGGCCGGTGGGTCCCGCTGTAATCTTCGGGGGCCCACCAGGCAGGGCCGGTGGGTCCCATGGTAGTCTTCGGGGGCCCACCAGGCAGGGCCGGTGGGTCCCGCGGTAGTCTTCGTGGGCCTACCAGGCAGGGCCGGTGGGTCCCGCGGTTTGCAGACTTCTTGCCAAAATTTGCACCCACACATTCGTACGCTCCATTCTTATTCATCGCACAAATGTATCCATTCTAATTTATTCATACGATCCATTCAAATTCAAACGTATGATCCATTCTAATTCATTCGCACGATCAATTCTAATTCATTCGTCCGATCCATTCTAATTCATTCGCACGAATGTATCCATTCTAATTCATTCGTACGATCCATTCTAATTCATTCGCATAATCCATTCTGACTCATTCGGTAGATCCATTCTAATTCATTCGTACGATCCATTCTAATTCATTCGCACGATCCATTCTAATTTATTCGTACGATCTATTCTAATTCATTCGTACGATCTATTCTAATTCATTCGTACGATCTATTCTAATTCATTCGCATGATCCATTCTAATTCATTCGTACAATCCATTCAAATTCATTCGTACGATGAAATCTAATTCATTCGCACAAATGTATCTATTCTAATTCATTCGTACAATGCGTTCTAATCCATTCGTACGATCCATTCTAATTAATTCGTAATATCAATTCTAATTCATTCGCACGATCCATTCTAATTCATTCGTACGATCCATTCTAATTCATTCGCACGAATGTAACCATTCTAATTCATTCGCACGAATGTAACCATTCTAATTCATTCGTACGATCCATTCTAATTCATTTGCACGATCCATTCTAATTCATTCGTACGATCCATTCTAATTTATTCGCACGATCTATTCTAATTCATTCGTACGATCGATCCATTCTAATTATTTCGCACGATCTATTCTAATTCATTCGCATGAATGTATCCATTCTAATTCATTCGTACGATCCATTCTAATTCATTCATACGATCCATTCAAATTCATTCGTGCGAATGAATAAGAATGGATCGTACGAATGAATTAGAATGGATCGTACGAATGAATTAGAATGGATACATTCGAGCGAATGAATTAGAATGGATCGTACGAATGAATTAGAATGGACCATAGGAATGAATTAGAATGGATCGTGCAAATGAATTAGAATGGATACATTCGTGCGAATGAATTAGAATGGATCGTAGGAATGAATTAGAATGGATCATACGAATGAATTAGAATTGATCGTGCGAATGAATTAGAATGGATCCTACAAATGGATTAGAATGGATCGTACAAATGAATTAGAACGCATTGTATGAATGAATTAGAATGGATCGTACGAATGGATTAGAATGGATCGTAAATATGAATTAGAATGGATCGTACGAATGAATTAGAATGGATCATAGGAATGAATTAGAATGGATCGTGCAAATGAATTAGTATGGATACATTCCTGCAAATGAATTAGAATGGATCGTAGGAATGAATTAGAATGGATCGTACGAATGAATTAGAATGGTTACATTCGTGCGATTGAATTAAAATGGATCGTACGAATGGATTAGAATGGATCGTACGAATGGATTAGAATGGATCGTACGAATGAATTAGAATGGATCGTACAAATGAATTAGAAATGTTACATTTGTGAGAATGAATTAGAATGGATCGTACGATGAATTAGAATGGATCGTACGAATGGATTAGAATGGATCATACGAATGAATTAGAATGGATCGTACGAATGCATTAGAATGGATACATTCATGCGAATGAATTAGAATGGATCGTACGAATGGATTAGAATGGATCGTACGAATGGATTAGAATGGATCGTACGAATGAATTAGAATGGAACATACAAATGAATTAGAAAGGTTACATTTGTGAGAATGAATTAGAATGGATCGTATGAATGAATTAGAATGGATCGTACGAATGGATTAGAATGGATTAGAATGGATCGTACGAATGAATTAGAATGGATCGTACAAATGAATTAGAAAGGTTACATTCGTGAGAATGAATTAGAATGGATCGTACGAATGAATTAGAATGGATACATTTGTGCGAATGAATTAGAATGGATCGTATATTCGTGCAAATAAATTAGAATGGATCGTACGAATGAATTAGAATGGATCCACCAAATGAGTTAGAATGGATCATACGAATGAATTAGAATGGATCGTACGAATGAATTAGAATGGATTGTGCGAATGAATTAGAATGGATCGTATGAATGAATAAGAATGGATCGTGCGAATGAATTAGAATGGATCGTACGAATGAATTAGAATGGATCGTACGAATGAATTAGAAACATTCGTGCGAATGAATTTGAATGAATTAGATTGCATCGTACGATGTATTCTAATCCATTCGTACGATCCATTCTTATTCATTCATACGATCCATTCTAATTCATTCGCATAATCCATTCTAATTCATTAGAATGGATCGTACGAATGAATTAGAATGGATACATTCGAGCGAATGAATTAGAATGGATCGTACGAATGAATTAGAATGGATCATAGGAATGAATTAGAATGGATCGTGCAAATGAATTAGAATAGATATATTCATGCGAATGAATTAGAATGGATCGTACGAATGAATTAGAATGGATCGTACGAATGAATTAGAATGGATCGTACGAATGAATTAGAATGAATCGTATGAATGAATTAGAATGTATCGTACGAATGAATTAGAATGGATACATTTGAACGAATAAATTAGAATGGATTGTACGAATGAATTAGAATGGATACATTCTTACAAATAAATTAGAATGGATCGTAGGAATGAATAAGAATGGATCGTACGAATGGATTAGAATGGATCGTACGATGCAATCTAATTCATTCTAATTCATTCGCACGAATGTTACTAATTCATTCGCACGATCCATTCTAATTCATTCGTACGATCCATTCTAGTTCATTCGCACGATCCATTCTTATTCATTCATACGATCCATTCTAATTCATTCGCACAATCCATTCTAATTCATTCGTACGATCCATTCTAATTCATTCGTCCAATCCATTCTAATCCATTCGTACGATCCATTCTAATTCATTCGCACGAATGTAACCATTCTAATTCATTCGTACGATCCATTCTAATTTATTCGTCCGATCCATTCTAATTCATTCGCACAAATGTATCAATTCTAATTCATTCGTACGATTCATTCGTATGATCCATTCTAATTCATTCGCACGATCCATTCTAATTTATTCATACGATCAATTCTAATTCATTCGCACGATCCATTCTAATTTATTCGTACGATCCATTCTAATTCATTCGCATGAATATATCTATTCTAATTCATTCGTTTGATCCATTCTAATTCATCGCTTGATCCATTCAAATTCATTCGTAAGATCCATTCTAATTCATTCCTACGATCCATTCTAATTCATTCGCACGAATGTATCCATTCTAATTCATTTGCATGATCCATTCTAATTCATTCCTATGATCTATTCTAATTCATTCGTACAAACCATTCAAATTCATTCGTACAATCCATTCTAATTCATTCGTGCGAATGAATCCATTCTAATTCATTCGTCCGATCCATTCTAATCCATTCGTACGATCCATTCTAATTCATTCGTACAATCCATTCTAATTCATTCGTACGATCCATTCTAATGCATTCGTACGATCCATTCTAATTCATTCGCTCGAATGGATCCATTCTAATCCATTCGTACGATCCATTCTAATTCATTCATACGATCCATTCTAATCCATTCATACGATCCATTCGAATTCATTCGTACGATCCATTCTAATTCATTCGCTCGAATGTATCCATTCTAATTCATTCGTACGATCCATTCTAATTCGTTCCCATTCTAATTCATTCGCACGATCCTTTGTAATTCATTCGTACGATCCATTCTAATTCATTCGCACGATCCACTCTAATTCATTCGTACGATCCATTCTAATTCATTCGCATGAATGTATCCATTCTAATGCATTCATACGATTCATTCTAATTCATTCGCACGATCCATTCTAATTCTTTCATATGATCCATTCTAATTCATTCGCACGAATGTATCCATTCTAGTTCATTCGTACGCTCCATTCTAATTCATTCGTACGATCCATTCTAATTCATTCGTACGATCCATTCTAATTCATTCGTACGATCCATTCTAATTCATTCCTACGATCTATTCTAATTCATTCGCTCGAATGTATCCATTCTAATTCATTCGTTCGATCCATTCTAGTTCATTCGTACGATCCATTCAAATTCATTCGCATGATCCATTCTAATTCATTCGTACGATCCATTCTAATTCATTCTCACAAATGTATCCATTCTAATTCGTTCGTATGATCCATTCTAATTCATTCGCACGAATATATCCATTCTAATTCATTCGCACGATCCATTCTAATTGATTCCTATGATCCATTCTAATTCATTCGTACGATCCATTCTAATTCATTCTCACAAATGTAACCTTTCTAATTCATTTGTACGATCCATTTTAATTCATTCGTACGATCCATTCTAATCCATTCGTTCAATCCATTCTAATCCATTCGTACGATCCATTCTAATTCATTCGTAGGTATGAATTAGAATGGATACATTTGTACGAATGAATTAGAATGGATACATTCGAGCGAATGAATTAGAATGCATACATTCATACGACTGAATTAGAATGGATTGTAGGAATGAATTAGAATGGATCATACGAATGAATAAGAATGGATCGTACGAATCCATTCTAATGGATCGTACGAATGAAATAGAATGGATCGTGCGAATGAATTAGAATGGGTCGTACGAATGAATTAGAATGGATCGTACGAATGAATTAGAATGGATATATTCGTGCGAATGAATTAGAATGGATCGTGCGAATGAATTAGAATGGATCATACGAATGAATTAGAATGGATACATTTGTGAGAATGAATTAGAATGGATCGTA
Source organism: Chamaelirium japonicum (assembly GCA_947650365.1). NCBI lineage: Eukaryota > Viridiplantae > Streptophyta > Magnoliopsida > Liliales > Melanthiaceae > Chamaelirium > Chamaelirium japonicum. The sequence continues at coordinate 748,265 of CANTAL010000085.1, read as the reverse complement.
CGATCCATTCTAATTCTTTCCGCTCGAATGTATCCATTCTAATTCATTCGTTCGATCCATTCTAATTCATTCATACGATCCATTCTAATTCATTTGTACGATCCATTCTAATTCATTCGCACGATCTATTCTAATTCATTCGTACGATCGATCCATTCTAATTTATTTGCACGATCTATTCTAATTCATTCGCATGAATGTATCCATTCTAATTCATTCGTACGATCCATTCTAATTCATTCGCACGAATGTATCCATTCTAATTCATTCGTTTGATCCATTCTAATTCATTCGCACAAATGTATCCATTCTAATTCATTCGTACAATCCATTCTAATTCATTCGCATGATCCATTCTAATTCATTCGTACGATCCATTCTAATCCATTCGTACGAACCATTCTAATTCATTCGTATGATCCATTCTAATTCGTAGGAATGAATTAGAATGGATCGTACGAATGAATTAGAATGGTTTCATTCGTGCGAATGAATTAGAATGGATCGTACGAATGAATTAGAATGGATCGTGCGAATGAATTAGAATTGATCAGACGAATGACTTAGAATGGATTGTACGAGTGAATTAGAATGGATACATTTGTGCGAATGAATTAGAATGGATCGTGCAAATGAATTAGAATGGATTGTACGAATGAATTAGAATGGATACATTCGTACGAATGAATTAGAATGGATCGTATGAATGAATTAGAATGGATCATGCGAATGAATTTGAATGGATTGTACGAATGAATTAGAATGGATCGAACGAATGAATTTGAATGGATCATGCGAATGAATAAGAATAGATCGTAGGAATGAATTAGAATGGATCATACGAATGAATTAGAATGGATCGTGCGAATGAATTAGAATGGATCGTACGAATGAATTAGAATGGATCGTACGAATGAATTAGAATGGATCATGCGAATGAATTTGAATGGATCGTACGAATGAATTAGAATGGATCGAACGAATGAATTAGAATGGATACATTCAAGCGAATGAATTAGAATGGATCGAACGAATGAATTAGAATGGATACATTCGAGCGAATGAATTAGAATAGATCATAGGAATGAATTAGAATGGATCGTACGAATGAATTAGAATGGATCGTACGAATGGATTAGAATTGATCCTATGAATGAATTAGAATGGATCGTACAAATGAATTAGAATGGTTACATTAGTGAGAATGAATTAGAATGGATCGTACGAATGGATTAGAATGGATCGTACGAATGGATTAGAATGGATCGTATGAATGAATTAGAATGGATCATACAAATGAATTAGAAAGGTTACATTCGTGAGAATGAATTAGAATGGATCTTACGAATTAATTAGAATGGATCATGCGAATGAATTTGAATGGATCGTACGAATGAATTAGAATGGATCGTACGAATGGATTAGAATGGATCGTACGAATGGATTAGAATGGATATATTCGTGCGAATGAATTAGAATGGATCGTACAGATGAATTAGACTGGATCGTACGAATAAATTAGAATGGATACATTCGTGCGAATGAATTAGAATGGATCGTAGGAATGAATTAGAATGAATCATACGAATGAATTAGAATGGATCGTGTGAATGAATTAGAATGGATTGAACGAATGAATTAGAATGGATACATTCGTGCGAATGAATTAGAATGGATCATATGAAAGAATTAGAATGGATCGTGCGAATGAATTAAAAAGGATCATAAGAATGAATTAGAATGGATATATTCCTGCGAATGAATTAGAATGGATCGTATGAATGAATTAGACTGGATCGTACGAATAAATTAGAATGGATACATTCGTGCAAATGAATTATAATGGATCGTACGAATGAATTAGAATGGATCGAATGAATGAATTAGAATGGATCATGCAAATGAATTAGAATGGATACATTCGTGCGAATGAATTAGAATGGATCGTACGAATGAATTAGAATGGATTATGCGAATGGATTAGAATGGATACATTTGTAAGAATGAATTAGAATGGATCGTACGAATGAATTAGAATGGATCGTATAAACGAATTAGAATGGATCGTACGAATGAATTAGAATGGATACATTCGAGCGAATGAATTAGAATGGATCGTACGAATGGATTAGAATGGATCGTACGAATGGATTAGAATGGATCGTACGAATGGATTAGAACGCATTGTACGAATGAATTAGAATAGATACATTTGTGCGAATGAATTAGATTACATCGTACGAATGAATTTGAATGGATCGGACGGATGAATTAGAATGGATCGGACGAATGAATTAGAATGGATCATGCGAATGAGTTAGAATAGATCGTACGAATGAATTAGAATGGATACATTCGAGCAATCCATTCTAATTCATTTGTACGATCCATTCTAATTCATTCGTACGATCCATTCTAATTCATTCGTACAATCCATTCTAATTCATTCGCACGTTCCATTCTAATTCATTCATATGATCCATTCTAATTCATTCGTACGATCCATTCCAATTCATTCGCACGATCCGTTCTAATTCATTCGCACAATCCGTTCTAATTCATTCGCACAATCCATTCTAATTCATTCGCACGAATGTATCCATTCTAATTCATTCGTACGATCCATTCTAATTCATTCGCACGATCTATTCTAATTCATTCGCACGATCCATTCTAATTCATTCCTACGATCTATTCTAATTCATTCGCTCGAATGAATTAGAATGGATCATACGAATGAATTAGAATGGATCGTACGAATGGATTAGAATGGATCGTACGAATGGATCATGCGAATGAATTAGAATGGATCGTGCGAATGAATTAGAATGGATCGTACGTATGAATTAGAATGGATCATATTAATGAATTAGAATGGATCGTGCGAATGAATTAGAATGGATTGTACGAATGAATTAGAATGGATCGTACGAATAAATTAGAATGGATCGTACAAATGAATTAGGATGGATCGCACGAATGTATCGTACGAATGAATTAGAATGGATACATTCGAGCGAATGAATTAGAATGGATCGTATGAATGAATTAGAATGGATCATAGGAATGAATTAGAAAGGTTACATTCGTGAGAATGAATTAGAATGGATCGTACGAATGAATTAGAATGGATCATGCGAATGAGTTAGAATGAATCGTACGAATGGATTAGAATGGATCGTATGAATGGATTAGAACGCATTGTACGAATGAATTAGAATAGATACATTTGTGCGAATGAATTAGATTACATCGTACGAATGAATTTGAATGGATTGTACGAATGAATTAGAATGGATCGTACGAATGAATTAGAATGGATCATGCGAATGAATTAGAATAGATCGTACGAATGAATTAGAATGGATCGTGCGAACGAATTAGAATGGATCGTACGAATGAATTAGAATGGATACATTCGAGCGAATGAATTAGAATGGATCGTAAGAATGAATTAGATGGATCATAGGAATGAATTAGAATGGATCGTTCAAATGAATTAGAATGGATACATTCATGCGAATGAATTAGAATGGATCGTAGGAATGAATTAGAATGGATCGTACGATTGAATTAGAATGGTTACATTCGTGCGAATGAATTAGAATGGATCGTACGAATGAATTAGAATGGATCGTGCGAATGAATTAGAATTGATCATACGAATGAATTAGAATGGATCGTACGATCCATTCTAATTCATTCGCACGATCCATTCTAATTCATTCGTACGATCCATTCTAATTCATTCGCACGAATGTAACCATTCTAATTCATTCGTACGATCCATTCTAATTCATTCCTACGATCCATTCTAATTCATTCGCACGAATGTATCCATTCTAATTCATTTGCATGATCCATTCTAATTCATTCCTATGATCCATTCTAATTCATTCATATGATCCATTCTAATTCATTCGCTCGAATGTATCCATTCTAATTCATTCGTATGATCCATTCTAATTCGTTCATACGATCCATTCTAATTCGTTCATACGATCCATTCTAATTCATTCGTACGATCCATTCTAATTCATTTGCACGATCTATTCTAATTCAATCGTACGATCCATTATAATCCATTCGTCTGATCAATTCTAATTCATTCGCACGATCCATTCTAAATCATTCTCATGAATGTAACCTTTCTAATTCATTTGTATGATCCATTCTAATTCATTCGTACGATCCATTCTAATCCATTCGTACGATCCACTCTAATCCATTCGTATGATCCATTATAATACATTCGTACGATCCATTCTAATTCATTCGTACGATCCATTCTAATTCTTTCGTTCGATCCATTCTAATTCATTCGTACGATCCATTCTAATTCATTCATACGATCTATTCTAATTCATTCTCACGAATGTATCCATTCAAATTCATTCGCACAATCCAATCTAATTCAAACGTACGATCCATTCTAATTCATTCACATGATGTATTCTAATTCATTCGTACGATCCATTCCAATTCATTTGTTTGATCCATTTTAATTCATTCGCATGATCCATTCTAATTCATTCGTATGATACATTCATACAACTGAATTAGAATGCATTGTACGAATGAATTAGAATTGATCATACGAATGAATTAGAATGGATAGCACGAATGAATTAGAATGGATCGTACGAATGAATTAGAATGGTTACATTCGTGCGAATGAATTAGAATAGATCGTACGAATGGATTAGAATGGATCATACGAATGGATTAGAATGGATCGTACGAATGAATTAGAATGGATCATACAAATGAATTAGAAAGGTTACATTTGTGAGAATGAATTAGAATGGATCGTACGAATGAATTAGAATGGATCATGCGAATAAATTTGAATGGATCGTATGAATGAATTAGAATGGATACATTCGAGCGAATGAATTAGAATAGATCGTAGGAATGAATTAGAATGGATCATACGAATGAATTAGAATGGATCGTGCGAATGAATTAGAATGGATTGTACGAATGAATTAGAATGGATATATTCGTGCGAGAATGAATCATACAATCCATTCTAATTCATTCGTCTGATCCATTCTAATTCATTCGCACTAATGTATCCATTTTAATTCATTCGTACGATCCTTTCTAATTCATTCGTATGATACATTCTAATTCATTCTCACGAATGTAACCTTTCTAATTCATTTGTATGATCCATTCTAATTAGAAAGGTTACATTCGAGCGAATGAATTAGAATAGATCATAGGAATGAATTAGAATGGATCATACAAATGAATTAGAATGGATCGTACGAATGAATTAGAATGGATCGTGCGAATGAATTAGAATGGATCGTGCAAATGAATTAGAATGGATACATTCGTGCGAATGAATTAGAATGGATCATAGGAATGAATTAGAATGGATCGTACGAATGAATTAGAATGGTTACATTCGTGCGAATGAATTAGAATGGATCGTACATAGGAATGAATTAGAATGGATCGTACGAATGAATTAGAATGTATCGTACGAATGGATTAGAATGGATCGTCTGAATGTTTTAGAATGGATCGTAAGAATGAATTAGAATGGATCGAATGAATGAATTAGAATAGATACATTCGAACGAATGAATTAGAATAGATCGTAGGAATGAATTAGAATGGATCATATGAATGAATTAGAATGGATCGTGCGAATGAATTAGAATGGATTGTACAAATGAATTAGAATGGATACATTCGTGCGAATGAATTAGAATGGATCGGACGAATGAATTAGAATGGATCGTACGAATGAATTAGAATGAATCGTACGAATGTATTAGAACGGATCGTGTGAATGAATTAGAATGGATCGTACGAATGAATTAGAATGGGTACATTTGTGCGAATGAGTTAGAATGGATCATACGAATGAATTAGAATGGATCGTACGAATGAATTAGAATGGATCATACGAATGAATTAGAATGGACCGTGCGAAAGAAATAGATTGGATTGTACGAATGAATTAGAATGGATACATTCGAGCGAATGAATTAGAATAGATCGTTGGAATGAATTAGAATGGATCATATGAATGAATTAGAATGGATCGTGCGAATGAATTAGAATGGATTGTACGAATGAATTAGAATGGATACATTCGAGCGAATAAATTAGAATAGATCGTAGGAATGAATTAGAATGGATCATACGAATGAGTTAGAATGGATCGTGCGAATGAATTAGAATGGATTGTATTAATGAATTAGAATGGATACATTTGTGAGAATGAATTTGAATGGATTGTGCGAATGAATAAGAATGGATCGTACGAATGAATTAGAATGGATCGTGCGAATGAATTAGAATGAATCGTACGAATGCATTAGAATGAATCGTACGAATGAATTAGAATGAATCGTACGATCCATTCTAATTCATTCGTCCGATCCATTCTAATTCATTCGCACGAATGTATCCATTCTAATTCATTCGTACAATCCATTCTAATTCATTCGCACGATCAATTCTAATTCATTCGTATGATCCATTCTAATTCATTCCTACAATCTATTCTAATTCATTCGCTCGAATGTATCCATTCTAATTTATTCGTACAATCCATTCTAGTTCATTCGCACGATCCAATCTAATTCATTCGTATGATCCATTCTAATTCATTCGTACGATCCATTCAAATTCATTCATATGATCCATTCTAACACATTCGCACAAATGTATCCATTCTAATTCATTCGTACGATCCATTCAAATTCATTCGCATGATCCATTGTAATTCATTCGTACGATCCATTCTAATTCATTCCTACGATCCATTCTTATTCATTTGTACGATCCATTCTAATTCATTCGCACGATCCATTCTAATTCATTCGTACGATCCATTCTAATTCATTCGCACGAATGTAACCATTCTAATGCATTCGTACGATCCATTCTAATTCATTCCTACGATCCATTCTAATTCATTCGCACGAATGTATCCATTCAAATTCATTTGCACGATCCATTCTAGTTCATTCCTATGATCCATTCTAATTCATTCTTACGATCCATTCTAATTCATTCGCTCGAATGTATCCATTCTAATTCATTCGTACGATCCATTCAAATTCGTTCATACGATCCATTCAAATTTGTTCTTACGATCCATTCTAATTCGTTCGTACGGTCCATTCTAATTCATTCGCACGATATATTCTAATTCATTCGTACGATCCATTCTAATCCATTCGTATCATCAATTCTAATTCATTCGCACGATCCATTCTAATTCATTCTCACGAATGTAACCTTTCTAATTCATTTGTATGATCCATTCTAATGCATTCGTACGATTCATTCTAATTCATTTGCACGATCCATTCTAATTCATTCATACGATCCATTCTAATTCATTCGTCCGATCCATTCTAATTCAATCGCACGAATGTATCCATTCTAATTCATTCGTACAATCCATTCTAATTCATTTGCACGATCCATTCTAGTTTATTCGTACGATCCATTCTAATTCATTCTCACGAACGTAACATTCTAATTTATTCGTACGATTCATTCTAATTCATTTGCTCGAATGTAACCATTCTAATTCATTCGTACGATCCATTCTAATTCAGTCGTATGAATGTATCCATTCTAATTCACTCGTACAATCCATTCTAATTCATTCGCACGATCCATTCTAATTCATTCGTATGATCCATTCTAATTCATTCCTACGATCTATTCTAATTCATTCGCTCGAATGTATCCATTCTAATTCATTCGCACGATCCATTCTAATTAATTCGTACGATACATTCTAATTCATTCGTACAATCCATTCTAATTCATTCCTACGATCTATTCTAATTCATTCGCTCGACTATATCCATTCTAATTCATTCGTACGATCCATTCTAATTCATTCGTATGATCCATTCAAATTCATTCGCATGATCCATTCTAATTCATTCGTACGATCCATTCTAATTCATTCTCACGAATGTAACCTTTCTAATTCATTTGTATGATCCATTCTAATTCATTCGTACGATACATTTGTGCGAATGAATTAGAATGGATCGTAGGAATGAATTAGAATGGATCGTGCGAATGAATTAGAATGGATCGCCGAATGAATTAAAATGGATCGTATGAATGAATAAGAATGGATCGTACGAATGAATTAGAATGGATCATACGAATGAATTAGAATGGATCGTGCGAATGAATTAGAATGGATCCACCGAATGAGTTAGAATGGATCATACGAATGAATTAGAATGGATCGTACGAATGAATTAGAATGGATTGTGCGAATGATTTAGAATGGATCGTATGAATCAATAAGAATGGATCATACGAATGAATTAGAATGGATCGTGCGAATGAATTAGAATGAATCGTACGAATGCATTTGAATGGATCGTACGAATGAATTAGAATGGATCGTACGAACGAATTAGAATGGATCGTATGAACGAATTAGAATGGATCGTACGAATGAATTAGAATGGATACATTCGAGCGAATGAATTAGAATGGATCGTACGAATGAATTAGAATGGATCATAGGAATGAATTAGAATGGATCTCGCATGATCTATTCTAATTCATTCGTACGATCCATTCTAATTCATTCGTTCGATCCATTCTAATTCATTCGTACGATCTATTCTAATTCATTTGTACGATCCATTCAAATTCAGTCATACAAATGAATTAGAATGGATCATACAAATGAATTAGAAAGGTTACATTCGTGACAATGAATTAGAATGGATCGTACGAATGAATTAGAATTGATCGTACGAATGAATTAGAATGGATACATTCGAGCGAATGAATTAGAATGGATCGTACGAATGAATTAGAATGAATCGTACGAATGCATTAGAATGGATCGTATGAATAAATTAGAATGAATCGTACGATCCATTCTAATTCATTCGTCCGATCCATTCTAATTCATTCATACGAATGTATCCATTCTAATTCATTCGTACAATCCATTCTAATTCATTCGCACGATCCATTATAATTCATTCGTACGATCCATTCTAATTTATTCGTACAAATGTATCCATTCAAATTCATTCGTACAATGCGTTCTAATCCATTCGTACGATCCATTCTTATTCATTCGTACGATCCATTCTAATTCATTCGTACGATCCATTCTAATCCATTCGTACGATCCATTCTAATCCATTCGTACGATCCATTCTAATTCATTCGTATGAATGGATCGTACGAATGAATTAGAATGGATAAATTCGAGCGAATGAACTAGAATGGATCGTACGAATGAATTAGAATGGATACATTCATGCGAATGAATTAGAATGGATCATACGAATGAATTAGAATGGATACATTTGTGCGAATGAATTTGAATGGATTGCACGAATTGAATTAGAATCGATCGTACGAATGGATTAGAATGGATCGTACGAATGAATTAGAATGGATCATACAAATGAATTAGAAAGGTTACATTCGTGAGAATGAATTAGAATGGATCGTGCGAATGAATTAGAATTGATCATACGAATGAATTAGAATGGATCATACGAATGAATTAGAATGGATCGTACGAATCACTTAGAATAGCTCATACGAATGAATTAGAATGAATCGTACGAATGAATTAGAATGGATACATACATTCATGCGAATGAATTAGAATGGATCGTGCAAATGAATTAGAATGGATACATTCGTGCGAATGAATTAGAATGGATCGTAGAAATGAATAAGAATGGATCGTGCAAATGAATTAGAATAGATCGTATGAATGAATTAGATTGGATCGTGCAAATGAATAAGAATTGATCGTACGAATGAATTAGAATGGATCGTACGAATGTATCCATTCTAATTCATTCGTACGATCCATTCTAATTTGTTCATGCGATCCATTCTAATTCGTTCGTACGATCCATTCTAATTCGTTCGTACGATCCATTCTAATTCATTCGCACGATCCATTCTAATTCATTTGTACGATCCATTTTAATTCCTTTGCATGATCCATTGTAATTCATTCGTATGATACATTCGTGCGAATGAATTAGAATGGATCGTACGAATGAATTAGAATGGATACATTCGAGCGAATGAATTAGACTGGATCGTACGAATGAATTAGAATGGATTATAGGAATGAATTAGAATGGATCGTGCTAATGAATTAGAATGGATACATTCGTGCGAATAAATTAGAATAGATCATATGAATGAATTAGAATGGATCGTACGAATGAATTAGAATGGATAGTGCGAATGAATTAGAATGGATTATACGAATGAATTAGAATGGATTGTACGAATGAATTAGAATAGATCGTGTGAATAAATTAGAATGTATCATACGAATGAATTAGAATGGATCGTAGGAATGAATTAGAATGGATCGTACGAATGGATTAGAATGGATCATATAAATGAATTAGAATGGTTACATTCGTGCGAATGAATTAGAATGGATTGTATGAATGGATCGTACGAATGGATTAGAATGGATCGTGCAAATGAATTAGAATGGATACATTCGTGCGAATGAATTAGAATGGATCGTACGAATAAATTAGAATGGATCATAGGAATGAATTAGAATGGATCGTGCAAATGAATTAGAATGGATACATTCGTGTGAATGAATTAGAATGTATCGTAGGAATGAATTAGAATGGATCGTACGAATGAATTAGAATGGTTACATTCGTGCGAATGAATTAGAATGGATCGTACGAATGGATTAGAATGGATCGTACGAATGGATTAGAATCGATCGTACGAATGGATTAGAATGGATCGTACAAATGAATTAGAAAGGTTACATTTGTGAGAATGAATTAGAATGGATCATACGAATGAATTAGAATGGATCATACGAATGAATTAGAATGGATCGTGCGAATGAATTAGAATGGATCGTACGATTTATTCTAATTCATTCGTATGATCAATTCTAATTCATTCGCACGATCCATTCTAATTCATTCGTACGATCCATTCTAATTCATTCGCACGAATGTAACCATTCTAATACATTCGTACGATCCATTCTAATTCATTCCTGTAATTCATTCGTTCGATCCATTCTAATTCATTCGTACGATCCATTCAAATTCATTCGTATGATCCATTCTAATTCATTCGTACGATCCATTCTAATTCATTCTCACGAATGTAACCTTTCTAATTCATTTGTATAATCCATTCTAATTCATTCGTACGATCCATTCTAATTCATTCGTATGATCCATTCTAATTCATTCCTATGATCCATTCTAATTCATTCGTACGATCCATTCTAATTCACTCGCTCGAATGTATCCATTCTAATTCATTCGTACGATCCATTCTAATTCATTCGTATGATCCATTCTAATTCATTCTTACGAATGTAACCTTTCTAATTCATTTGTATGTATCCAGTCTAATTCATTCGTACGATCCATTCTAATTCATTCATACGATCCATTCTAATTCATTCGTACGATCCATTCTAATTCATTCGTACGATCCATTCTAATTCATTCGCACGAATGTATCCATTCTAATGCATTCGTACGATTCGTTCTAATTCATTCGCACGATCCATTCTAATTCATTCGTACGATCCATTCTAATTCATTCGTCCGATCCATTCTAATTCATTCGCACGAATGTATCCATTCTAATTCATTCGTACAATCCATTCTAATTTATTCGCACGATCCATTCTAATTCATTCGTATGATCCATTCTAATTCATTCCTACGATCTATTCTAATTCATTCGCACGAATGTATCCATTCTAATTCATTTGCACGATCCATTCTAATTCATTCCTATGATCCATTCAAATTCATTCGTACGATCCATTCTAATTCATTCGCTCGAATGTATCCATTCTAATTCATTCGTACGATTCATTCTAATTCATTCGCACGATCCATTCTAATTCATTTGCACGATCCATTCTAATTCATTCCTATGATCCATTCTAATTCATTCGTACGATCCATTCTAATTCATTCGTATGAATGTATCCATTCTAATTCATTCGTACAATCTATTCTAATTTATTCGTACGATCCATTCTAATCCATTCGTACGATCCATTCTAATTCATTCGCACGAATGTAACCATTCTAATTCATTCGTACGATCTATTCTAATTGATTCCTACGATCCATTCTAATTCATTCGCATGAATATTCTAATCCATTCATACGATCCATTCTAATCCATTCGTACGATCCATTATAATTCATTCGTACAATCCATTCTAATCCATTCGTACGATCCATTCTAATCCATTCGTACGATCCATTCTAATTCATTCGCACGAATTTAACCATTCTAATTCATTCGTACGATCCATTCTAATTCATTCCTACGATCCATTCAAATTCATTCGTACGATCCATTCTAATTCATTCTCACAAATGTAACCTTTCTAATTCATTTGTACGATCCATTCTAATTCATTCGTACGATTCATTCTAATCCATTCGTACGATCCATTCTAATTCATTCGTACGATCCATTCTAATTTATTCTCGCGAATGTAACCTTTCTAATTTATTTGTATGATCCATTCTAATTCAATCGTACGATCCGTTCTAATCCATTCGTACGATCCATTCTAATCCATTCGTACGATCCATTCTAATCCATTCGTATGATCCATTCTAATTCATTCGTACGATCCATTCTAATTCATTCTCACAAATGTAACCTTTCAAATTCATTTGTACGATCCATTCTAATTCATTCGTTTGATCCATTGTAATCCATTCGTACGATCCATTCTAATCCATTCGTACGATCCATTCTAATTCATTCGCACGAATGTAACCATTCTAATTCATTCGTACGATCCATTCTAATTCATTCCTACGATCCATTCTAATCCATTCGCACGAATGTATCTATTCTAATTCATTCATACGATCCATTCTAATTCATTCGCACGAATGTATCCATTCTAATGCATTCGTATGATTCATTCTAATTCATTCGCACGTTCCATTCTAATCCATTCGTACGATCCATTCTAATCCATTCGTACGATCCATTCTAATTCATTCGTATGATCCATTCTAATTCATTCTCACAAATGTAACCTTTCTAATTCATTTGTACGATCCATTCTAATTCTTTCGTACGATCCATTCTAATCCATTCGTACGATCCATTCTAATCCATTCGTACGATCCATTCTAATTCATTCGCACGAATGTAACCATTCTAAATCATTCATACGATCCATTCTAATTCATTCGTCCGATCTATTCTAATTCATTCGCACGAATATATCCATTCTAATTCATTCGTACGATCTATTCTAATTCATTCCTACGATCCATTCTAATTCATTCGCACGAATGTATCCATTCTAATTCATTTGCATGATCCATTCTAATTCATTCCTATGATCCATTCTAATTCATTCGTACGATCCATTCTAATTCATTCGCTCGAATGTATCCATTCTAATTCATTCGTACGATCCATTCTAATTCATTCGTACGATCCATTCTAATTCATTCTCACGAATGTAACCTTTCTAATTCATTTATATGTATCCATTCTAATTCATTCGTATGATCCATTCTAATCCATTCATACGATCCATTCTAATTCATTCGCTCGAATGTATCCATTCTAATTCATTCGTTCGATCCATTCTAATTCATTCGTACGATACATTCAAATTCATTCGCACGATCCATTCTAATTCATTCGTACGATCCATTCTAATTCAATCGTATGATCCATTCTAATTCATTCGCACAAATGTATCCATTTTAATTCATTCGTACGATCCATTCTAATTTATTCATACGATCCATTCTAATTCTTTCGCACGATCCATTCTAATTCTTTCGCACGATCCATTCTAATTCATTCATACGATCCATTCTAATCCATTCATGCGAATGGATTAGAATGGATACATTCGTGCAATCCATTCTACTTCATTTGCACGATCCTTTCTAATCCATTCGTATGATCCATTCTAATCCATTCGTACGATCCATTCTAATTCATTCGTACGACCCATTCTAATTCATTCGCACAAATGTATCCATTCTAATTCATACGATCCATTCTAATTCGTTCATACGATCCATTCTAATTCATTCACACGAATGTAACCATTCTAATTTATTCGTACGATCCATTCTAATTCATTCCTACGATCCATTCTAATTCATTCGTACGATGCATTCTAATTCATTCGCACGATCTATTCTAATTCATTCGTACATGGATCGTGCAAATGAATTAGAATGAATCGTACGAATGCATTAGAATGGATCGTACGAATGTATAAGAATGAATCGTATGATCCATTCTAATTCATTCATCCGATCCATTCATATTCATTTGCACAAATGTATCCATTCTAATTCTTTCGTACGATCCATTCTAATTCATTCGCACTATCTGTTGGGGGTAGCTGAAACCCCCATATCTTGGACAACGATGTATCGTGAGTCAAAGTCACGCTAGAACCCGTCCAGGAGTTGAAACCCTCAAATCCGTATGAGCTCGATCGAACGGCTATCAGGAGCGAGATCCACATTGGGCTGTATGGGCACCTTGTATCTAAGTGCATTACATCTAAAGCTCGGTGAATCGCTTAGACAAAGTACGCTCAGGAGCTCATCCCCAGCTCGCAAGGAGCTCGCCCCAGCTCGCAGGGAGCTCGCCCCCAGCTCGCAAGGAGCTCGCCCCAGCTCGCAAGGAGCTCGCCTCCCAGCTCGCAAGGAGCTCGGCGTCCCAGCTCGCAAGGAGCTCGCCCCAGCTCGCAAGGAGCTCGCCCCCAGTTCGCAAGGAGCTCGCCCCATCCCCTGGAGCTCGCCCTCAGTTCACCCTTTTCTGTGGATCTCATAGACCCCAGGAATCCAAAGGATAAGGAACTCGCACGGGAGCACGCCCTCGCCCGCCAGCTCGAGAAGAAGCTCGTCCCCACCTCTCACACTGGAGCCCGCCCCGAGGCTCATGCGGGAACTTTGGCCAAAGAAAAAACTTAGAAGGGCATCAACGAACGCCGGTAGAATGCTCAAAGAGATCGCCAGGCCATTCCAGTTGTCGAAGAGGTCGCCCTCTCCGGAGCCCGACTCTTGGCAATAGGGATAAAGTGGCGGATCGTCCGAACCCATTGTCGAAGAGGTCGCCCTCCTAAGAGCCCGACTCTTGACAAAGGCTGCCAGGTGTCGAAACCCCACTGAAGCTACGTGGACGATTGTGATCCACGGAAGCCCGCCCGAGTCGGTTTGAGACCTCCCAGACTTGAACATTCCAAAAAATCCACCTGGCAGCGACAGAACATCCACTGTCCCCCACTACACCGCCAGGCGAGCTAGGCGACAAAGGCTGTCAGGAGCACATGTGTCCAAGGCTGCCAGAGGCCCATGTGAGATGGAACGTGGGGGTCTAGAAGGTGCCCGAAAGAACTGCCACACGTCGTATCCCGATAGGTCGCAGACGTCTATAAATGCCCACCCCCAGGATCCAAAGTACAGGTTGGAAATTCTCATCCCTACCACTTTCGTCTACGACCATGCTCCATCAATCACCTGAGACTGACTTGAGCGTCGGTGGGTCTGCGCTCCTAAGGGAGCCAGCCATTCTCATGTTTTTATTTGTCTTGCAGGTAGCGCGCACGGACCAGTGAAAAATATCCCCAAACATTTGGCGTCGTCTGTGGGATTTTTCGACTGGTTCCTGCGAGAATGCCCACGACCACACGGTTGAATATCGTGATCCTTGTAACCCAAAGATGGCCCCCCCGGCGACGAGGGGACGCAGGCGAGCTAGGACCCGTGCGGGGTCTGTGCGCAGCGAACCCCCTGCTGAGACCCCCCAGCCCCTTGTCCCGCTCAGTGACTAGCTCCTGTTGGAGATGTTGGCCACCCAGCGGGCCATGATGGAGGAGCTGACACGACTGGGTCAGGTCCCGATAGCGAGCCGACGATTTGGACCAACGAGGGCAGCGTCCCCCGTAAGGCCCCCCGTATCTACATCGCGCATACCCATGACCGTTCCGGCTCGGCGGGCTTCCCACCCGGAACCCCCAGTTGAGAAGATGGCCGTGCGCAGAACAAAGGAGACCCCGCTCACGAGGCTACAGAAGCTGGTAACCCAGCGATCTAGCAACAATGCGACCTCACAAGCGACCCTTCCTCGCCGCCGCAGCAGGAGCGCCAACTCCGATGAGTCAGAGGCGAGATCTCTGGAGAGAGACCGCGATCCGCGCCACCGACGGAGAGAGAGGTAGCCCGCGGCGGCTTTACCCCATGAAGCTCGAGAGGTAACCGCCTCTCATCAACCCACCCTCGTGACGAAGCAGCCCACCGGAGGACGGCACGAAGGTCGTCAGGAGGGAGCCCATTCGAGTCGACGTGATTCGGGTCCGAACCCCCCGAGAGGGAGCGTACGATATCATATAGGACCTGCGCAGCCGCTTCTGGGAGCTCTTCCCGGGCACTGGCAGCGACCTAGCGCACCCGTGGACCTGCTAGAGGATCTCGCCACCCACGGAGGGAGCTCGCCTTTCACGAGCGAGGTGCACCAAGGAGGTTTCCCTCATCATTGGACCCCGCCGAAATTTGTGTTGTTCGATGGGTCGCAAGATCCCGTTGACCACCTCTTGGCCTACCGGAAACTCTTGTTCTTTCGAGACCAAGACCATGTTTTATGCCAGGCGTTTCCGAGCAGTCTGACCGGCTCGGCGCTGAACTGGTTCCATAAGCTGCCGCCCGGTATGATCCCAGATTTCCCAAACCTTTCTAGGTTGTTTCTTGAGCAATACCGCTGCAACAGGCAGCCCCCAAAGAGAATCGAGTCTCTGTTTACCTTGGCCATAGGAGCTCGCAAAACGCTCTGGTGCTTTGCAATGCGTTTCCGAAGCGCCTACCTCGCTCTGGAAGACGCGACGGGCCAAGATCGCACGGCGGTGAGTGCTTTCAGGAGCGCCCTCCCCGAGGGGGGCAAGCTTCATGACGCACTGGTGATCAAAGATCCTCGCACCATGGTTGAACTCTTCGCCCTGGTCCAGCAGCACATCAAGCTTGAAGATGCGGTGTTAGACCGGAAAGGGAAGGCGGTTGAGCAGCGACCTCCTCCGGCTCTACGACCTCTTGTCGTGAAGGCTGTGGAGAGACGAGAGACACCCCCGGCGGTACCTTTGCCCGGTCTACCCGTAACTCATGTCGTGCAGCCCGTGGAAGCCCCCGTAATGGCCGCTGGAAGGCCGGCGAACTGGCGCCTACCTCTGGGCCCCGGAGAGCGGGATTTCATGGTGCTAACACACTCCCCCGGACAGATCCTGCACCAGATCCAGAGTGAACCCTTTGTTCAATACCCTCCACCCCTTCAGGACGGAGAGCCGGGCTCCACAGACAATACCCGACGGTGCACGTTTCACCATAGCCCTGGGCATCACACCAATAGATACCGAGCTCTGAAAAACCACCTGGAGGATTTGGTCACCCTAGGGCACTTGAACCAATTCATCTCGCCCCCGAGGAGATTCGAGGTGATACCGGCCTGGGCCCCTCGGGAGGGAGACCGCCTAGGGCCCACTGAGCCCGCTCTGCCTCCACCTCCCCAGGGAGGATCGGCGGTTTGTCACACCATCAGCGGGCGCCTGAACGGCCCAAGGTCCAGCACTAAAGCGCGTCGGCGAGTCAGGGAGATGGAACGGGCTCAGAAGGTATTTTCTATTTCTTTAACTCCTGTTTTACTTCGAGCACCAAGGGTAGAAGCCCGCGATTTTGTCTGGTTTTCAGAGGACGACATGGCTGGAGTCATCGCACCCCACAATGACCCCCTCGTCATACGCCTTATGATGGCAAACATCGAGGTGAGGCGGGCTCTGGTTGACTCGGGGAGCACCGTGGACATCCTCTTCTTGTCGGCCTTCCAGCGAATGGGGTTGAGACAGGTAAATCTGTCTCCCTCGACGGTCTCCCTCAGTGGCTTCACCGGAGAGGTCGCTAAGGTCGTCGGCGAGATAACTCTCACCGTGACTGCGGGCCCGGAGGTACGTCAGGTTCGCTTCGCAGTGGTTGACAGACTGTCCAGTTTCAACGGCATCCTGGGGCGGCCTTGGTTGAGGCAGATGAACGCGATGTCATCACCCAATCATCAGGCCCTCAAATTCCCCATGGCCAGTGGGGTCATAGTTATTCGAGGAGACCAAGTCGCCGCTACTAGATGCGAGCAGGACATTCTCCATCTCATGGACGTGGAGGTCGCCGGTGCCCTCCTAGCAATTAACGCTCCCCACGAGCGAGCTCCCTCGAAGTCCTAGAGGGGTCTCCTCACTTAAATCCCCTACTCCATCCCCGGGTGGGAGCGGTGCGGATCCAAACTTGGAGGAGCAAGATCGCCCAGCAGGTCCCAAGAAAGGGAGTTTCCCTGTTGCCGAGCCACTACAAGAAGTCGACATTGGTGACAAAGGAGGCCCGAGAACTGTTCATCTGGGGACCTCGCTAACCAAGGGTGAGGTCCAAGCCTTAACCGGCTTACTCAGGGAATACCGCGACGTATTCGCCTGGAGTTTCGTAGACATGCCAGGGATTGACCCAGAGGTCGCCTGCCATCGTCTGCACACCTTGCAAGACTACCCGCCAGTCAAGCAAAAAGCTCGGCACATACCCGCAACAAAGTCCGCCGCAGTGGCAGCAGAGATAGAGAAGCTAGAGCGATCTGGTTTTATCCACGAGGTGCACTTTCCCGAGTGGATCTCAAATATCGTGGCGGTACCCAAGAAGAGTGGGGTGATCAGAGTGTGCATCGACTTCTCTGACCTTAACAAAGCATGCCCGAAGAATGGATTCCCCCTTCCATGAATTGGTGCACTGGTCGATGCAGTTGTCGGATTCCAGGCCCTATCCTTCATAGATGGGTATTCTGGATATAATCAGATACCCCTCCATGTTGAGGACAGGAGAAGATCGCATTCTATTCTGGGGCGGGCTACCAGAAGCTCTTCTACTATCGTGTGATGTCGTTTGGACTCAAAAACGCGGGAGCGACCTACCAAAGGTTAGTCACTCAAATGTTTAAAAAGCAGATCGGTAGAAATATTGAGGTTTATATAGACGATCTTTTGGTGAAGAGTCGAGAGCGAGGTGGGCATGTCGCCGACCTCCAAGAAGTCTTTGAAATCTTGAGAAAATTCCAAATGAGGCTAAACCCGGCTAAAGGTGCATTCGGAGTAACCTCTGGGAAATTCCTAGGGTACCTAGTCACCCACAGGGGGATTGAGGCCGACCCTGGGCAGATCCGAGCTCTTGTCGAGATGCCCGCACCAAGAACTCGGCAGGAGGTCCAAAGATTGAGCGGCCGAATCGCCGCACTAAACCGATTCATCTCCAAATCTTTCGACAATTGTCGACCTCTTTTAGAGTTGCCTCGAAAAGGAGCGAGCATTTGCTGGGACGAGAAATGCGAGCTCGCTTTTCGGAAGATCAAGGACTATTTGGTGAGCCCACCCATTCTAGCGGTACCGAAGGATGGCGCCGAGCTGGGCATGTATCTTGCGATTACCGAGAATGCGGTAAGCGGGGTCCTCATGGTGGAAGAGGCAAAGGTTGAGGGACCTGTTTACTTTGTGAGCCACACAATGCTCCCTGCCGAGCTCCGGTATAGACCAATCGAGAAGGTCACATTGGCCTTGGTCCTTACCACAAGAAAGCTCTACCCCTACTTCTCGGCGCACATCATCAAAGTTATCACGGAGCACCCTTTAAAGAGCGCGCTTTCTAGGCCTTCGGTTGCAGGGAGGCTATATCGATGGTCCACCGAGCTCGCCGCCTATGGTCTGGAGTATGTCCCTCGAGTCGCTGTCAAAGGGCAGGTCCTTACGGACTTCTTGGCGGACTTCCCCATAGAGGAACCGGTTCAGTACCAGGAGGATGAGCCAACTGAGGTGCACCCTGGGAAAGCGAGGTTCTTAGGTGATCAAGGGGAGCTTTCTCCAGCAAAGCATTCGGAAATAGCGGATTGGGAGCTGTTCGTCGATGGTTCCTCCAACACTTTGGGAGCCGGTATCGGGGTCGCACTGATCGCCCGAGCGGTATTTCTCGAGAAGTCAGTCCGATTGGACTTCGCTGCCACCAACAACAAAGCAGAATATGAGGCACTGCTCGCCGGACTAGAGCTCGCTCAAGAAGTAGGCGCCAAACGGTTAAGGGTCTTTAGCGACTCATAGCTAATCATTTGTCAAATCAAAGAAGATTACGCCTCCCGAGATACACGAATGGTGGGCTACGTGGACCTGGTGAAAGGCAAGGTCGTAGTCATTCGAGGAGACCAAGTCGCCGCTACTAGATGCGAGCAGGACGTTATCCATCTTATGGACGTGGAGGTCGCCGAGGCCAAGAGGCCGGCACCCTCCTAGCAATTAATGCTCCCCACGAGCGAGCTCCCTCGAAGTCCTAGAGGTGTCTCCTCGCTTAAATCCCTTACTCCATCCTCGGGTGGGAGCGGTGCGGATCCAAAGTTGGAGGAGCAAGATCGCCCAGCAGGCCCCAAGAAAGGGAGTTTCCCCGTTGCCGAGCCACTACAAGAAGTCGACATTGGTGACAAAGGAGGCCCGAGAACTGTTCATCTGGGGACCTCGCTGACCAAGGGTGAGGTCCAAGCCTTAACCGGCTTACTCAGGGAATACCGCGACATATTCGCCTGGAGTTTCGCAGACATGCCAGGGATTGGCCCAAAGGTCGCCTGCCATCGTCTGCACACCTTGCAAGACTACCCTCCAGTCAAGCAAAAAGCTCGGCACATACCCGCAACAAAGTCCGCCGTAGTGGCAGCAGAGATAGAGAAGCTAGAGCGATCTGGTTTTATCTGCGAGGCGTACTTCCCTGAGTGGATCTCAAATATCGTGGCGGTACCCAAGAAGAGTGGGGCGGTCAGAGTATGCATCGACTTCTCTGACCTTAACAAAGCATGCCCGAAGGATGGATTCCCCCTTCCACGAATTGGTGCACTGGTCGATGCAGCTGTCGGATTCTAGGCCCTATCCTTCATGGATGGTTATTCTGGAAATAATCAGATTCCCCTCCATGTTGAGGACCAGGAGAAGACCGCATTCTATTCTGGGGCGGGCTACTAGAAGCTCTTCTGCTATCGTGTGATGCCGTTTGGACTCAAAAACGCGGGAGCGACCTACCAAAGGTTAGTCACTCAAATGTTTAAAAAGTAGATCGGCAGAAATGTCGAGGTTTATGTAGATGATCTTTTGGTAAAGAGTCGAGAGCGAGGTGGGCATGTCGCCGACCTCAAGAAGTCTTTGAAATCTTGAGAAAATTCCAAATGAGGCTAAACCCAGCTAAGTGCGCATTTGGAGTAACCTCTGGGAAATTCCTAGGGTACCTAGTCACCCACAGGGGGATCGAGGCCGACCCTGGGCAGATCCGAGCTCTTGTCGAGATGCCCGCACCAAGAACCCGGCAGGAGGTCCAAAGATTGAGCGGCCGAATCGCCGCACTAAACTGATTCATCTCCAAATCTTCCGATAATTGCCGACCTCTTTTCGAGTTGCTTCGAAAAGGAGTGAGCATTTGCTGGGACGAGAAATACGAGCTCGCTTTTCGGAAGATCAAGGACTATTTGGCGAGCCCGCCCATTCTAGTGGCACCGAAGGATGGCGCCAAGCTGGGCGTGTATCTTGCGGTTACCGAGAATGCGGTAAGCGGGGTCCTCGTGGTGGAAGAGGCAAAGGTTGAGCGACCTGTTTACTTTGTGAGCCACACAATGCTCCCTGCCGAGCTCCGATATCGACCAATCGAGAAGGTCGCATTGGCCTTGGTCCTTACCACAAGAAAGCTCCACCCCTACTTCTCGGCGCACACCGTCAAAGTTATCACGGAGCACCCTTTAAAGAGCATGCTTTCTAGGCCTTCGGTTGTAGGGAGGCTATATCGATGGTCCGCCGAGCTCGCCGCCTATGGTCTGGAGTATGTCCCTCGAGTCGCTGTCAAAGGGCAGGTCCTTGCGGACTTCTTGGCGGACTTCCCCATAGAGGAACCGGTTCAGTACCAGGAGGATGAGCCAACTGAGGCGCACCCTGGGAAAGCGAGGTTCTTAGGTGATCAAGGGGAGCTTCCTCCAGCAAAGCATTCGGAAATAGCGGATTGGGAGCTGTTCGTCGATGGTTCCTCCAACGCTTTGGGAGCCGGTATCGGGGTCGCATTGATCGCCCGAGCGGTATTTCTCGAGAAGTCAGTCCGATTGGACTTCGCTGCCACCAACAACGAAGCAGAATATGAGGCACTGCTCACCGGACTAGAGCTCGCTCAAGAAGTAGGCGCCAAACGGTTGAGGGTCTTTAGCGACTCACAGCTAATCATTTGTCAAATCAAAGGAGATTACGCTTCCCGAGATACACGAATGGCGGGCTACATGGACCTGGTGAAAGGCAAGGTTGCGGGGTTCAAAAAGATCTCGTTCGAACAAATTCCGCGGGCCGATAATAGGCGGGCTGACGCATTGGCAAATACCGCCTCCCTGCTGGGAGGATCGGGAGCTCGCCAGATTTTCATCGAAGTCCAGAGTCAGTCTCGACTCCAGCTAACAGAGCCCACTGTTAACCAAGTGTCGGCCGACGTGTCACCTGGCGGATGGACCGTGCCTATTATTCATTTCCTCCAGAAAGGCGAGCTCCCGGAGGACCGAGAAGCTGCTCGGCGAATGGAGAAGTGCGTTGGTCGCTATCTCATTCGCTGGGATCGCCTTTTTAGGAAATCCTTCGACGGGCCAAATCTTCGTTGTATTGAGCACCCCGAAACCGAAGAGGTTTTAAATTGCATTCATTCCAGCGAGCTGGGAAATCACGCTAGTGGGCGGTCTCTGGCTGCAAAAGTAAGGAGGCAAGGATATTGGTGGCCTACTCTTGAGCAAGACGCTTTGAAGGTTGCCCAGAGATGCATCAAATGCCAGAAGCACGCCACAACAAATCATATGCCCGCGGAAGAGTTGCATCCTCTGGTGAGCCCCTGGCCTTTTCAGCAGTGGGGGCTCGACATTGTGGGACCTTTTCCCCAGTCAGCTCGGCAGAAGAAATTCATCTTAGTGGCTACGGACTACTTCACCAAATGGGTGGAAGCGGTCCCGCTAGCTAAGATAGGTGAGAGACAAGTAAAAGACTTCCTTTGGAAGAATATTTTCTGCCGGTTCGGTCTGCCTAGAGTGTTTATTACCGATAATGGTCGCCAGTTCGACAATCGCTTGGTCAAAAGTTTTTGTGTCGAATACGGAGTCGACTTAAGGTTTTCCTCTCCAAGGTACCCTCAAAGCAATGGGCAGGCCGAAGCCACAAATCGGGTAATCCTCGACAACCTCAAGAAAAGGTTGGAAGGAAAGAAGGGTTTGTGGGAGCAGGAGCTCGACGGCGTGCTATGGGCCTATCGTACCACTCCGCGCCGCTCAACCAACGAGTCACCTTTCAGTCTCACTTATGGGTGCGAAGCTGTACTACCTGTCGAGGTCGAGCAACCTACCGAAAGGAGGCTCGCAGCAGACGAGGTCGACAATGATGATCTGCTCTCCAACTCCCTCGATCAGCTCGAAGAATGAAGGGAGCACGCCAACCTACACCTCGCCGATTACAGGCAAGAAATGAAGCGCGCCTACAATAAGAAAGTTCGCCATCGAGCGTTCAAAGCTGGCGACCTGGTAATGAGAAAAGTGTTCGCCAACACGCAGGAGCCTAACGCCGGGAAGCTCGCGGCGAACTGGGAAGGCCCCTACGTGGTGCACCAAGCACGAGGATCCGGGGCCTACCAGTTGATGACTGCTGAGGGCGACCTCCTCGAGCGACCTTGGAACACTATGCATCTTCGGAAGTTTTATGCCTAGAACTGGTGACCTTTCTGTAAAATTATCTTCTGAAAAGTTATGAATGAACAATGTCGGTTTCACCAAAGTATTCAAGCCCAAAAGCTCGGCACGCAAAGAGCTCGCATATTCTACAAAGCGATTCAGTCTGTTGTCATGCGGACTTAAAGCAAGATCAGGTTCCTCAGAGGTCACCAAAAAACGACCTTGAGATTCCTGAGGCAGTCCGCCGCTGTGCGGACTTAAAGCAAGACTGGATTCCTCAGAGGCCGCCAGTAAGCGACCTTGAGATTTCCAGGGTAGTCCGCTGCCAAGAGGACTTAAAGCCTATTTGGGGATTCTTCACACTCACCAGCCATGAACGGAAGCATCCCGGTGTGATCTAGGAAAACTTGAGAAGGGCAACCACCCTTTCAGGTAGCCCGAACATCCCTTGGTAACCCCTCAAAGGGCATGTCCAGTGATCAGGATCATTGGGGGTAATTAACCGGGCAGGGGGCAGCTAGCACTTCTTGGTTTTCTTCAAAATAAAAATGATTTAAATCTCTGAGTATAGGGAATTTTTGAAGTTATTTGGTTCGCGTTTCTTTTTCTTTTCCGGGCTCAGAGATTATATTGAGATTTAGTGAGCATGCCGAGTTTTCCGTTTGCATATTTTAAAATAAAAGTGGATGAATCGAATTAGTTGCCTCGCCCGGGGTATGGCCCTTTAGATCGCTGCAAAGGTTCTAAAAACAGACTCATAAGCCAGAAAGAAAAACAAACACAGAGAAAGGAACACAGAAGTGAGCTCAAAAAGAAACATTTTTATTTATCGTTGAGGTTACAAAAAGATAATGAGCCTAGGCTGGGCCCGCACCCGCACCATCATCGTCGCCGTGCTTCCTCTTTTTTGACCTTTCGGCCTTATACTTCTCAATGGCGTCTAGCGCGCCCTTCCGAAGGAGCTTGCCCAGCTGCGACTGGAGACGATCTCGCTGGGAATGGAGGTCGTGGAGATGTGCCTCTTTCAACACCACGATCTCGTCTCTAGAGGCCGCCACCTGGCTTTGAAGCTCGAAAATTTCCTTCTGGGCGGCCTCCTTGGCTTTGATCGCTTCTTGCAGATCCGCGAGGGCGCGGGCACAAGCATCCTCGACCGAGGCTAGCGCCGTGGTGAAAGTGGCAGCCCGCTGGCGCAGTTGGCCGACCTCCGTGTCTGCGGAGGCGACCTGCTGGCGCAGCCGATCCACCTCAACTCGGAGCTCGCCGGATCGGTCCATCTGGCGAAGACGGTGGATGTGCTCGTCTACTATCCTCTCTGAGCCATGGAGAGTGTCATCGTAGAGGGAGACCATATCCCCCGTGATGCCAGCGACTTCATCGGTGAGAGTCCGGCTGACCCGTTCCACCTATGGCGAACCAAAACAGTTAGAAAATTAGAACGGGAAGGAAGATTTGAGACCAAGGAAAGTAAGGGTGATTTTACCTCGGTGAGCCGATCGAAGAGTGCGATGTAGGGAGCTCGGGCGAAAATATTGCGCCCGAGGATCTCCCGCATGAAGTGAGGGGCGCACTCAGGGTCTCCTGAGGAGGAGCCCGGTTGGCTGACCTCGGCCAGAGCCGCAGAGGAAGATGCAGCGGTAGTAGCATTGGCGGGCTCGAGCACCGCGGGGGCCACAACTGGAGCGGGCTCAGCCTCTTGAATGTTGGCACCCCCTTCATTGACAGGGGGTGGTGCGACGGCACGCCCTTCGCCGAGCATGCCGGGGTTTGAAGCTTCCGAGCTTGAGCTCGGAAGATCCTCCAGAATGGCCCCCAGGTCCGGAGACCAGTAGATCAGCCCGCTCAGCTCCTCCGAGAGGATAGGAGCCGCTGGAGCGTTGGGCGGGGCGGCGGTTGGCAAGGCCGCTGGGGCGCTGGTCGTCGGAGCGCTGGCGAGCGAGCAGGGAGCAGGGACTGGGGTTGGTCCCTCGGAGGTCGCGGGAGCGACGGGCGAAGTGGCGATTAGAGAGGTCGCGGGAGCATCGGGCGATGCCGCGACGGGCATACTGGAAATGGAGGCGGGACCCTCTAAAGGTGAGGAAGAAGAGGGGGGAACCGTGGCCGGTGATGAGGCCGCTTGGGTGCCGGCGGGCGCGCTCAGAGCGGCAGCGTCCGGAGCACCCGAAGTGGTCGAGCGCGGCGGAGTTGGTGCGGTCGGTGGAGGGGTCGCCTGGGCATTGGCAGGCGTGCTCAGCACGACGGTGCCAGGAGCACCTGAGGCAGCCGAGCTCGGCGAGGTGAGCACGGGCTGTGGTGAGGGAGCATCGGGAGCAGACGCGCTCAGAGGACTGGGGGCGGGCTCCTCCTCCTCTTCCGAGCTGGAATCATCGCACGATCCCAAGCCTGGTTCATCTAGAGCGGCCTTCCTTCGCTGCTCCTCGAGGGCTCGTTCGAAGGCTTCACGAGCCCGGTTCGTCTAGAGCGGCCTTCCTTCGCTTAGAGGCAGCTCGACGCGCGGATCCTCAGGCTCCACAAAAATGATGCGATGTCACCGGGGCTCCGGGATTGGGACCCTCAGAGAAATATTAGAAGGAATGGTCGCCTGACCTGGGGCTGCTTCGCTGGCTGGAGGCGGCGGTGGGGGGATGTCCTCCTCACGGAGCATCTCGAGGGTGTCCTTGTCGGCGACCTTGATTGGAGAAGCCCGCTTCTTCCCCTTCTTCGCCGAAGTCCCCGCCCCGGAGGTCGTGGGAGCCGCCGTGGAGGTCGAGCCCGTGCGGCGGGAGACCGCCATCTTTTTGCGCATCACCTCTGCCGGGTGGTGACGACACCGGTCGGGAGATCCTCCCACAGGAAGGAGAAGTCCGGAGCGTGGACCTTCTCGGGAGTTTGTCCCCCGAGGAAGTGCAAGATCGCGTCGTCGAGAGATTTCTCTCGGGCCACGGTGATGCACTTCTTCCCCTTGGCCCGATACTCCGCGATCTCTTTGAAAGCAGAGATAGGCGGTCTGCCGGGGTGAGAAAGGATGCCTGTGCAGGGACCGCGCTATTCACCATCCACCACAAAGGGATACTCCTTCCAGTATCTGTCTTTGTTCTCCACGGCGGAGAAGGGAAGCACCTCGCCAGAGCGCCCCGTGAGGTAGAAGAGGCCGCAGTCCACATCGTTGAAGACAGGCCC
The DNA here is from genome assembly GCA_947650365.1 of Chamaelirium japonicum. NCBI lineage: Eukaryota > Viridiplantae > Streptophyta > Magnoliopsida > Liliales > Melanthiaceae > Chamaelirium > Chamaelirium japonicum. The sequence continues at coordinate 721,310 of CANTAL010000085.1, read as the reverse complement.
CGGTTTGAGGAACCACTTCTTCAAGAGGTAGGCGAGGGGGATCCTCACGTTGAGGGCTTCCTCGATTCGAGAAAGCCCATAGAGGACCCCCCAGGAGTTGCCCGGAAGCTGAGCGGGGCATAAGCCCGCCAGTTCCAGTAGCTCGCTGGCTAAGTGGCTCAGGGGCAGCCGGTGCCTCGACCAGATTTGCCCCATGGAGACCGCTGTGCCGGAGAGCGGCCTCCCCGAGCGGGGGAAGGGCAGAAGGGCGAGCTCCTGAGGGATGTTCGTTGTGGAGCGCAAGCTCGCAGGAACCGGCTCGCCCCCGATGTCGTTGAGCCAGATAACGGCGGGCACCTTAGGGGGAGCCTCACCCTCGGTGCCGGGAGCGAGCACCGAGATGGGAGCGACGTCGAGTGGTTCCTCTTGGGAGGACGCAGCGACAGCAGCAGCAGAAGAGGAAGCGGCAGCAGCGGAAGCCATGGGAGCAGAAAGCAATGGGCGAGCTGCAAGTTAAGGGAGAGCTGTTTTCACGCGGAAGTAGAAAAATTTTCACCCCCCTTATTTATAAACAGGTAAGGGGTAGGCGGATCGGGCCGCAATTAATGCTCGAGCGCGCTCAGCGAGGCAACGCGACGACTGTGGAGGTGACAGCTCGTCTTCTTTCAATCGTAAGACGCCATGTGGGTCACGCGTGGAAAAAGCCGCGCCGATGCCGACACCGTCCTTTTTCTGGAAAAAAAACAAAGGCAAATAAGAAGGAGACACGTGTCTCGCGCTGATCGGGATCTCATGATGAGATTCATTGTATCCACCTCGAATCTCATGTCGCATTTAAAGTGATGCGACCGTCGAAGATTTGGTGTGAAACTCGAGCCACAAGATCGCCTACGGCCGGAATCTGCAGCTCGTCCGAAGTGGACCCCGACCAAGTGCGACTAGCTTGCACAAAGAGAAGGTCGCCAGTGGTTGGCGCTACCAGCCCGCCCGATATTTGCAATAAGACTCCTGAGCAACCACCAAGTTTCCTTGGTCGCTCCCTCAGGAGGGGGTAATGTTGGGGGTAGCTGAAACCCCCATATCTTGGACAACGATGTATCGTGAGTCAAACTCGCGCTGCAACCCATCCAGGAGTTGGAACCCTCAAATCCGTATGAGCTCGATCGAACGGCTATCAGGAGCGAGATCTACATTGGGCTGTATGGGCACCTTCTATCTAAGTGCATTACATCTAAAGCTCGGTGAATCGCTTAGACAAAGTACGCTCACGAGCTCGTCCCCAGCTCGCAAGGAGCTCGCCCCAGCTCGCAGGGAGCTCGCCCCCAGCTCGCAAGGAGCTCGCCCCAGCTCACAAGGAGCTTGCCTCCCAGCTCGCAAGGAGCTCACCCGAGCTCGCAAGGAGCTCGGCCTCCCAGCTCGCAAGGAGCTCGCCCCAGCTCGCATGGAGCTCGCCCCCAGTTCGCAAGGAGCTCGCCCCCATCCCCTGGAGCTCGCCCTCAGTTCACCCTTTTCTGTGGATCTCATAGACCCCAGGAATCCAAAGGATAAGGAACTCGCACGGGAGCACGCGCTCGCCCCCCAGCTCGAGAAGAAGCTCGCCCCTACCTCTCACACTGGAGCCCACCCCGAGGCTCGTGCGGGAACTTTGGCCAAAGAGAAAACTTAGAAGGGCATCAACGAACGCCGGTAGAATGCTCAAAGAGATCGCTAGGCCGTTCCAGTTGTCGAAGAGGTCGCCCTCTCCGGAGCCCGACTCTTAGCAATAGGGATAAAGTGGCGGATCGCCCGAACCCATTGTCGAAGAGGTCGCCCTCCTAAGAGCCCGACTCTTGACAAAGGCTGCCAGGTGTCAAAACCCCATTGAAGCTACGTGGACGATTGTGATCCACGAAAGCCCGCCCGAGTCGGTTTGAGACCTCCCAGACTTGAACATTCCAGAAAATCCACCTAGCAGCGACAGAACATCAACTGTCCCCCCCTATACCGCCAGGCGAGCTAGGTGACAAAGGCTGTCAGGAGCACATGTGTCCAAGGCTGCCAGAGGCCCATGTGAGATGGAACATGGGGGTCTAGAAGGTGCCCAAAAGAACTGCCACACGTCGCATCCCGATAGGTCGCAGACGTCTATAAATGCCCACCCCCAGGATCCAAACTACAGGTTGGAAATTCTCATCCCTACCACTTTCGTCTACGACCACGCTCCATCAATCACCTAAGACTGACTTGAGCGTCGGAGGGTCTGCGCTCCTAAGGGAGCCAACCGTTCTCATGTTTTTATTTGTCTTGCAGGTAGAGCGCACGGACCAGTGAAAAATATCCCCAAACACTATCCATTCTAATTCATTCGCACGATCTATTCTAATCCATTCTAATTCATTCGTACGATCCATTCTAATTCATTCATACGATCCATTCTAATTCGTTCGTACGATCCATTCTAATTCGTTCATATGATCCATTCTAATTCGTTCGTACAAATGAATTAGAAAGGTTACATTCGTGAGAATGAATTAGATTGGATCGTGCGAATGAATAAGAATGGATCATACGAATGAATTAGAATGGATCGTACGAATTAATTAGAATTGATACATTCGTGCGAATGAATTAGAATGGATTGTATGAATGAATTAGAATGGATCGTACGAATGAATTAGAATGGTTACATTCGTGCGAATGAATTAGAATGGATTGTGTGAATGAATTAGAATGGATCGTATGAATGAATAAGAATGGATCGTACGAATGAATTAGAATGGATCGTACGAATGAATTAGAATGAATCGTACAAATGAATTAGAAAGGTTACATTTGTGTGAATGGATCATAGGAATGAATTAGAATGGATCGTACGAATGAATTAGAATGGATTGTACGAATGAATTAGAATGGATACATTCGTGCGAATGAATTAGAATGGATCGTACGAATGAATTAGAATGGATCATACGAATGAATTAGAATGGATACATTCGAGCGAATGAATTAGAATGGATCGTACGAATGAATTAGAATGGATCATTGGAATGAATTAGAATGGATCGTGCAAATGAATTAGAATGAATACATTCGTGCGAATGAATTAGAATGGATCATACGAATGAATTAGAATGGATCGTACGAATGAATTAGAATGGATTGTGCGAATGAATTAGAATGGATCGTATGAATGGATTAGAATGGATACATTTGTGCGAATGAATTAGAATGGATCGTACGAATGAATTAGAATGGATCGTGCGAATGAATTAGAATGGATCGTACGAATGAATTAGAATGGATCATGCGAATGAATTAGAATGGATCGTACGAATGAATTAGAATGGATACATTTGTGCGAATGAATTAGAATGGATCGTACGAATGAATTAGAATGGATTGTACGAATGAATTAGAATAGATCGTGCGATTGAATTAGAATGGATCGTACGAAAGAATTAGAATGGATCGTACAAATGAATTAGAATGGAGCATACGAATGAATTAGAATCGATCATGCGAATGAATTAGAATGGATCGTACGAATGAATTAGAATGGATACATTTGTGCGATGAATAAGAATGGAGCGTACAAATGAAATAGAATGGATCGTATGAATGAATTAGAATGGATCGTACGAATGAATTAGAATGGATATATTTGAACGAATAAATTAGAATGGATCGTACGAATGAATTAGAATGGATCGTACGAATGAATTAGAATAGATCGTGCGAATAAATTAGAATGGATCATACGAATGAATTAGAATAGATATATTCATGCGAATGAATTAGAATGGATCGTACGAATGAATTAGAATGGATCGTGCGAATGAATTAGAATGGATCGTACGAACGAATTAGAATGGATTGTGCGAATGAATTAGAATGGATCGTATGAATGAATAAGAATGGATCGTACGAATGAATTAGAATGGATCGTACGAATGAATTAGAATGGATCGAATGAATGAATTAGAATGGATCGTACGAATGAATTAGAATGGATTGTGCGAATGAATTAGAATGGATCGTATGAATAAATTAGAATGGATCATACGAATGAATTAGAATGGATCGTACGAATGAATTAGAATGGATCATACAAATGAATTAGAAATGTTACATTCGTGAGAATAAATTAGAATGGATCATATGAATGAATTAGAATGGATCATGCGAATGAATTTGAATGGATCGTACGATTGAATTAGAATGGATCGAACTAATGAATTAGAATGGATACATTCGAGCGAATGAATTAGAATAGATCGTAGGAATGAATTAGAATGGATCGTACGAATGAATTAGAATGGATACATTCAAACGAATGAATTAGAATGGATCATACAAATGAATTAGAATGGATCGTACGAATGAATTAGAATGGATCGTATGAATGGATTAGAATGGATCGTACGAATGGATTAGAATGGATACCTTTGTGCGAATGGATTAGAATGGATCATACAAATGGATCATAGGAATGAATTAGAATGGATAGTACGAATGAATTAGAATGGTTACATTCGTGCGAACGAATTAGAATGGATCGTACGAATGGATTAGAATGGATCGTACGAATGGATTAGAATGGATCATATGAATGAATTAGAATGGATCGTACAAATGAATTAGAAAGGTTATATTTGTGAGAATGAATTAGAATGGATCGTATGAATGCATTAGAATGGATCGTACGAATGGATTAGAATGGATCGTACGAATGGATTAGAATGGATCGTACGAATGAATTAGAATGGATCATAAAAATGAATTAGAAAGGTTACATTCGTGAGAATGAATTAGAATGGATCGTACAAATGAATTAGAATGGATCATGCGAATGAATTTGAATGGATCGTACGAATGAATTAGAATGGATCGAACGAATGAATTAGAATGGATACATTGGAGCAAATGAATTAGAATAGATCGTAGGAATGAATTAGAATGGATCGTACGAATGAATTAGAATGGTTACATTCGTACGAATGAATTAGAATGGATCGTACGAATGGATTAGAATGGATCGTGCGAATGAATTAGAATGGATCGTGTGAATGAATTAGAATGGATCGTATGAATGAATAAGAATGGATCGTATGAATGAATTAGAATGGATACATTCGTGCGAATGAATTAGAATGAATTCATTCTAATTCATTCATACGATCCATTCTAATTCATTCGCACGATCCATTCTAATCCATTCGTACGATCCATTCTAATCCATTCGTACGATCCATTCTAATCCATTCGTACGATCCATTCCAATTCATTCTCACGATCCATTCTAATTCATTTATACGATCCATTCTAACTTATTCGCTCGAATGTATCCTTTCTTATTCATTCGTTCGATCCATTCTAATTCATTCGTACGATGCATTCAAATTCATTCACATGATCCATTCTAATTCATTCGTACGATCCATTCTAATTCATTCTCACGAATGTAACCTTTCTAATTTATTTGTATGATCCATTCTAATTCATTCGTACGATCCATTCTAATTCATTCACTCGAATGTATCCATTCTAATTCATTCGTACGATCCATTCTAATTCGTTCATACGATCCATTCTAATTCATTCCTATGATCCATTCTAATTCATTCGTACGATCCATTCAAATTCATTCGCTCGAGTGTATCCATTCTAAAACATTCGTACGATCCATTCTAATTCGTTCATACGATCCATTCTAATTCGTTCGTACGATCCATTCTAATTCATTCGCATGATCCATTCTAATCCATTCGTACGATCCATTCTAATTCATTCGTACAAATGAATTAGAATGGATCGTCTGAATGAATAAGAATGGATCGTACGAATGAATTAGAATGGATCGTGCGAATAAATTAGAATGAATCGTACGAATGCATTAGAATGAATACATTCGTGCGAATGAATTAGAATGGATCGTACGAATAAATTAGAATGGATCATACAAATGAATTAGAAAGGTTACATTTGTGAGAATGAGTTAGAATGGATCGTACGAATAAATTAGAATGGATCATGCGAATGAATTTGAATGGATCGTACGAATGAATTCGGATGGATCGAACGAATGAATAAGAATGGATACATTAGAGCGAATGAATTAGAATGGATCGTGCGAATGAATTAGAATGGATCGTGCGAATGAATTAGAATGGATCGTACGAATGGATTAGAATGGATCGCACGAATGGATTAGAATGGATCGTGCGATTGAATTAGAATGGATCGTACGAATGAATTAGGATGGATCGTACAAATGAATTAGAATGGATCGTGTAAATGAATTAGAATGGATCGTACGAATGAATTAGAATGGATCGTGCGAATGAATTAGAATGAATCCTTTCTAATTCAATCGCACGAATGTATCCATTCTAATTCATTCGTACGATCCATTCTTATTCATTCATACGATCCATTCTAATTCATTCGCACAATCCATTCTAATTCATTCGTACAATCCATTCTAATTCATTCGTATGATCCATTCTAACTCATTCGGTGGGTCCATTCTAATTCATTCGTACGATCCATTCCAATTCATTCGCACGATCCATTCTAATTTATTCGTACGATCCATTCTAATTCATTCGTACGATCTATTCTAATTCATTCGCACGAATGTAACCATTCTAATTCATTCATACGATTCATTCTAATTCATTCGTATGAGCTATTCTAATTCATTCGTACGATCCATTCTAATTCATTGGTATGATCCATTGTAATTCATTCCTACAATCCATTCATATTCATTCGCACAAATGTATCCATTCAAATTCATTCGTGCGATCCATTCTAATTAATTCGCACGATCCATTCTAATTCAGTCGTATGAATGTATCCATTTTAATTCATTCGTACGATCCATTCTAATTCATTCGTACGATCTAATTCATTCGTACGATCCATTCTAATTCATTCGTACGATCGATTCTAATTCATTCGCACGATCCATTCTAATTCATTCGTACGATCCATTCTAATTCATTCGTATGATCCATTCTAATCTATTCGTTCAAATATATCCATTCTAATTCATTCGCACGAACCATTCTAATTCATTCGCACGAATATATCCATTCTAATTCATTTGCACGATCCATTCTAATTCATTCGTACGATACATTCTTATTTATTCATACGATCCATTCTAATTCATTCGCACAATCCATTCTAATTCATTCGTACGATCCATTCTAATTCATTTGTATGTATGAATTATAATGGATCGTACGAATGGATTAGAATGGATCGTACGAATGAATTAGAATGGATCATACGAATGAATTAGAATGGATCGTATGAACGAATTAGAATGGATCGTACGAATGAATTAGAATGGATACATTCGAGCGAATGAATTAGAATGGATCGTACGAATGAATTAGAATGGATCGTACGAATGAATTAGAATGGATAGTGCGAATGAATTAGAATGGATTGTACGAATGAATTAGAATGGATTGTACGAATGAATTAGAATAGATCGTACGAATGAATTAGAATGGATCATACAAATGAATTTGAATGGATCATACGAACGAATTAGAATCGATCGTGCGAATGAATTAGAATGGATCGTACGAATGAATTAGAATGAATACATTTTTGCGATGAATAAGAATGGAGCGTACGAATGAATTAGAATGGAGTGTACGAATGAACTAGAATGGATACATTCGTGCGAATGAATTAGAATGGATCATATGAAAGAATTAGAATGGATCATGCGAATGAATTAGAATGGATCGTGCGAATGAATTAGAATGGATCGTATGAACGAATTAGAAAGGATCGTACGAACGAATTAGAATGGATCATATGAACGAATTAGAATGGATCGTACGAATGAATTAGAATGGATACATTCCTACGATCCATTCTAATTCATTCGTACGATCCATTCTTATTCATTCGTACGATCCATTCAAATTCATTCGCTTGATCCATTCTAATTCATTCATACGATCCATTCTAATTCATTCCGACGAATGTAACCTTTCTAATTCATTTGTATGATCCATTCTAATTCATTCGTACGATCCATTCTAATTCATTCGTACAATCCATTCAAATTCATTCGTACGATCCATTCGAATGCATTTTTACGATCCATTCTAATGCATTCGTACGATTCATTCTAATTCATTCGCACGATCCATTCTAATTCAGTCGTAAGATCCATTCTAATTCATTCGTCCGATCCATTCTAATTCATTCGCACGAATGTATCCATTCTAATTCATTCGTACAATCCATTCTAATTCATTCGCACGATCCATTCTAATTCATTCGTATGATCCATTCTAATTCATTCCTACGATCTATGCTAATTCATCCGCTCGAATGTATCCATTCTAATTCATTCGTTCGATCCATTCTAATTCATTCGTACGATCCATTCAAATTCATTCGCATGATCCATTCCAATTCATTCGTACGATCCATTCTAATCCATTCGTACGATCCATTCTAATTCATTCGTATGATCCATTCTAATTCATTCGTACGATCCATTCTAATTCATTCGCACGAATGTATCCATTCTAATTCATTCGAACAATCCATTCTAATTCATTCGCACGATCCATTCTAATCTAATTCATTCATACGATCCATTCTAACTCATTCATACGATCCATTGTAATTCATTCGCATGAATGTATGTATCCATTCTAGTTTATTCGCACGAATGTATCCATTCTAATTTATTCGTACGATCTATTCTAATTCAATCGCAAGATCCATTCTAATTCATTCGTACGATCTATTATAATTCATTCGTACGATCCATTCTAATTCATTCGCACGATCCATTCTAATTTATTCGTACAAATGTATCCATTCTAATTCATTCGTACGATCCATTCTAATTCATTCGCACAAATGTATCCATTGTAATTCATTCGTACGATCCATTCTAATTCATTCGCATGATCCATTCTAATTCATTCGTATGATCCATTCTAATTCATTCGCACGATCCATTCTAATTCATTTGTACGATCCATTCTAATTCATTCGCACGAATGTATCCATTCTAATGCATTCGTACAATACATTCTAATTCATTCGCACGATCCATTCTAATTCATTCGTACAATCTATTCTAATTCATTCGTCCGATCCATTCATATTCATTCGCACGAATGTATCCATTCTAATTCAAGCGTACAATCTATTCTAATTCATTCGCACGATCCATTCTAATTCATTCGTATGATCCATTCTAATTCATTCCTATGATCTATTCTAATTCATTCGCTCGAATGTATCCATTCTAATTCATTCGTTCGATCCATTCTAATTCATTCGTACGATCCATTCAAATTCATTCGCATGATCCATTCTAATTCATTCGTACGATCCATTCTAATCCATTCGTACGATCCAATCTAATTCATTCGTATGATCCATTCTAATTCATTCGTACGATCCATTCTAATTCTTTCATATGATCCATTCTAATTCATTCGAACGATCTATTCTAATTCATTCGTATAATCCATTCTAATTCATTCGTACGATCCATTCTAATTCATTCGCACTATCCATTCTAATTCATTAGTGCGATCCATTCTAGTTCATTTGTATGAATGAATTAGAATGGATCGTACGAATGGATTAGAATGGATCGTACGAATGAATTAGAATGGATCGTACGAATGAATTACAATGGATAGTGCGAATGAATTAGAATGGATCGTACGAATGAATTAGAATGGATTGTACGAATGAATTAGAATGGATCGTACGAAAGAATTAGAATGGATCATACGAATGAATTAGAATGGATCGTATGAATGAATTAGAATGGATCGTACGAATGAATTAGAATGGATACATTCGAGCGAATGAATTAGAATGGATCGTACGAATGAATTAGAATGGATCATAGGAATGAATTAGAATGGATCGTGCAAATGATATAGAATGGATACATTCGTGCGAATGAATTAGAATGGACCATAGTAATGAATTAGAATGGATCGTACGAATAAATTAGAATGGATCGTGCGAATGAATTAAAATGGATCGTACGAATGAATTAGAATGGATCCACCGAATGAGTTAGAATGGATCATACGAATGAATTAGAACGGATCGTACAAATGAATTAGAATGGATCGTACGAATGAATTAGATTGGATCATATGAATGAATAAGAATGAATCGTATGAATGAATTAGAATGGAACGTGCGAACGAATGAATTAGAATGGATACATTCGAGCGAATGAATTAGAATAGATCGTAGGAATGAATTAGAATGGTTCGTACGAATGAATTAGAATGGATCGTGCAAATGAATTAGAATGGATACATTTGTGCGAATGAATTAGAATGGATCGTACAATTCATTAGAATGGATCGTACGAATGAATTAGAATGGATCGTACGAACGTATCCATTCTAATTCATTCGCACGAACGTATCCATTCTAGTTCATTCCTACGATCCATTCTAATTCATTCGCACGAACGTATCCATTCTAATTCATTTGCACGATCCATTCTAATTCATTCCTATGATCCATTCTAATTCATTCGTACGATCCATTCTAATTCAATCGCTCGAATGTATCCATTCTAATTCATTCGTAGGATCCATTCTAATTCGTTCATTCGATCCATTCTAATTCGTTCGTACAATCCATTCTAATTTATTCGTACGATCCATTCTAATTCATTCATATGATCCAATCTAATTCATTCGCACAAATGTATCCATTCTAATTTATTCGTACGATCCATTCTAATTTATTCGTACGATCTATTCTAATTCATTCGTACGATTCATTCGAATGGATTAAAATGGATTGTACAAATGGATTAAAATGGATCATACGAATGAATTAGAATGGATCGTGCAAATGAATTAGAATGGATACATTCGTGCGAATGAATTAGAATGGATCGTAGGAATGAATTAGAATGGATCGTACGAGTGAATTAGAATGGTTACATTCGTGCGAATGAATTAGAATGGATCGTACGAATGGATTAGAATGGATCGTACGAATGGATTAGAATGGATCGTACGAATGAATTAGAATGGATCGTACAAATGAATTAGAAAGGTTACATTTGTGAGAATGAATTAGAATGGATCGTACAAATGTATCCATTCTAATTCATTTGTACGATCCATTCTATTCATTCGTACGAATGAATTTGAATGGATCGTACGAATGAATTAGAATGGATCGTGCGAATGAATTAGAATGGATCGTGCGAATGAATTAGAATGGATTAGAATGGATCGTACGAATGAATTAGAATGGATCGTTCAAATATATCCATTCTAATTCATTCGCACAAATGTATCCATTCTAATTCATTCGTACGATCTATTCTAATTCATTCGTATGATCCATTCTAATTTATTCGCACGATCTATTCTAATTCATTCGTACGATTCATTCTAATTCATTCGCACGATCCATTCTAATTCATTCGTACGATCCATTCTAATTCATTCGCACGATCGATTCTAATTCATTCGTATGATCCATTCTAATTCATTCGTACGATCCATTCTAATTCTTTCGTACGATCCATTCTAATTCATTCGCACGATCTATTCTAATTCATTCGTACAATACATTCTAAATTATTCGTACGATCCATTCTAATTCATTCGCACTATCCATTTTAATTCATTTGTACGATCCATTCTAATTCATTCATACGATCCATTCTAATTAGATCGTATGATCCATTCTAATTCATTCGCACAAATGTATACATTTTAATTCATTCGTACGATCCATTCTAATTTATTCATACGATCCATTCTAATTCATTCGCACGATCCATTCTAATTCATTCGCACGATCCATTCTAATTCATTCGTACGATCCATTCTAATTCATTCGTATGATCAATTCTAATTCATTCGTACGATCCATTCTAATTAATTCGTATGATCCATTCTAATTCAATTCGTGCAATCCATTCAAATTCATTTGCACGATCTATTCTAATTCATTCGTGCGAATAAATTAGAATGGATCGTACGAATGAATTAGAATGGATTATACGAATGAATTAGATCGTACGAATAAATTAGATCGTACGAATGAATTAGATCGTACGACTGAATTAGAATGGATCGTACGAATAAATTAGAATGAATCGTACGAATGAATTAGAATACATCATGTGAATGAATTAGAATGGATCGTACGAATGGATTAGAATGGATCGTACGAATAAATTAGAATAGATACATTTGTGCGAATGAATTAGATTGCATCGTACGAATGAATTTGAATGGATCGGATGAATGGATTAGAATCGATCGTACGAATGGATTAGAATGGATTGTATGAATGAATTAGAATGGATCATACAAACGAATTAGAAAGGTTACATTTGTGAGAATGAATTAGAATGGATACATTTGTGCGAATGAATTAGAATAGATTAGAATGGATCGTACGAATGGATTAGAATCCATTCTAATTCATTTGCATGATCCATTATAACTCATCGCACGATCCATTCTAATTCATTCGCTCGAATGTATCTATTCTAATTCATTCGTACGATCCATTCTAATGCATTCGTACGATCCATTCTAATTCATTCATATGATCCATTCTAATTTATTCGTTCAAATATATCCATTCTAATCCATTCGTACGATCCATTCTAATTCATTGCACGATCCATTCTAATTCATTTGCACGAATCATTCGCATGATCCATTCTAATTCATTCGTACGATCCATTCTAATTCATTCGGTGGATCCATTCTAATTCATCCGTACGATCCATTCTAATTCATTCGCACGATCCATTCTAATTCATTCGTACGATCCATTCAAATTCATTCGTACGAATGAATAGAATGGATCGTACGAATGAATTAGAATGGATCGTACAAATGCATTCAAATACGTACGAATTAGAATGGATCGTACGAATGCATTCAAATTCATTCGCACGATCCATTCAAATTCGTTCATACGATCCATTCTAATTCATTCCTATGATCCATTCTAATTCATTCGTACGATCCATTCTAATTCATTCGCTCGAATGTATCCATTCTAATTCATTCATACGATCCATTCTAATTCGTTCATACGATCCATTCTAATTCGTTCATACGATCCTTTCTAATTTATTCGTCCGATCCATTCTAATCCATATGTACGATCCATTCTAATTCATTCGTACAAATAAATTAGAATGGATCGTATGAATGAATAAGAATGGATCGTACGAATGAATTAGAATGGATCGTGCGAATGAATTAGAATGAATCGTACGAATGCATTAGAATGGATACATTCGTGCGAATGAATTAGAATGGATCGTACGAATGAATTAGAATGGATCATACAAATGAATTAGAAAGGTTACATTCGTGAGAATGAACTAGAATGGATCGTACGAATGAATTAGAATGGATCATGCGAATGAATTTGAATGGATCGTACGAATGAATTAGAATGAATCGAAAGAATGAATTAGAATGGATACATTCGAGCGAATGAATTAGAATGGATCGTATGAATGAATTAGAAAGGATCGTGCGAATAAATTCGAATGGATCGTACGAATGGATTAGAATGGATCGTGCAAATGAATTAGAATGGATCGTACGAATGAATTAGAATGGATCGTGCGAATGAATTAGAATGAGTCCATTCTAATTCATTCGCACGAATGTATCCATTCTAATTCATTCGTACGATCCATTCTTATTCATTCATACGATTCATTCTAATTCATTCGCACAATCCATTCTAATTCATTCGTACAATCCATTCTAATTCATTCGTATGATCTATTCTAACTCATTCGGTGGACCCATTCTAATTCATTCGTACGATCCAATCAAATTCATTCGCACGATCCATTCTAATTTATTCGTACGATCCATTCTAATTCATTTGTACGATCTATTCTAATTCATTCGCACGAATGTAACCATTCTAATTCATTCGTACGATTTATTCTAATTCATTCGTATGAGCTATTCTAATTTATTCGTACGATCCATTCTAATTTATTCGTACGATCCATTGTAATTCATTCATACAATCCATTCAGATTCATTCGCACAAATGTATCCATTCAAATTCATTCGTACGATCCATTCTAATTAATTCACACGATCCATTCTAATTCAGTCGTATGAATGTATCCATTTTAATTCATTCGTACGATCCATTATAATTCATTCGTACGATCTAATTCATTCGTACGATCCATTTTAATTCATTCGTACGATCGATTCTAATTCATTCGCACGATCCATTCTAATTCATTCATACGATCCATTCTAATCTATTCGTTCAAATATATCCATTCTAATTCATTCGTATGATCCATTCTAATTCATTCGCACAATCCATTCTAATTCATTCGTACGATCCATTCTAATTCATTTGTACGAATGAATTAGAATGGATTAGAATGGATCGTATGAATGAATTAGAATGGATCGTACGAACGAATTAGAATGAATCGTATGAACGAATTAGAATGGATCATACGAATGAATTAGAATGGATAAATTCAAGCGAATGAATTAGAATGGATCGTACGAATGAATTAGAATGGATCGTACGAATGAATTATAATGGATCGTACGAATGAATTAGAATGAATAGTGCGAATGAATTAGAATGGATCGTACGAATGAATTAGAATGGATTGTACGAATGAATTAGAATATATTGTGCGAACGAATTAGAATGGATCATACGAAAGAATTAGAAGGGATCGTATGAATGAATTTGAATGGATCATACGAATGAATTAGAATCGATCGTGCGAACGAATTAGAATGGATCGTACGGATGAATTAGAATGGATACATTCGTACGATCCATTCTAATTCATTCGTACGATCCATTCTTATTCATTCGTACGATCCATTCAAATTCATTCGCATGATCCATTCTAATTCATTCGTACGATCCATTCTAATTCATTCTCACGAATGTAACCTTTCTAATTCATTTGTATGATCCATTCTAATTCATTCGTACGAACCATTCTAATTCATTCGTACAATCCATTCAAATTCATTCGTACGATCAATTCTAATGCATTCGTACGATCCATTCTAATGCATTCGTACGATTCATTCTAATTCATTCGCACGATCCATTCTTATTCATTCGTACGATCCATTCTAATTGATTCGTCCGATCCATTCTAATTCATTCGCACGAATGTATCCATTCTAATTCATTCATACAATCCATTCTATTTCATTCGTACGATCCATTCTAATTCATTCGTACGATCCATTCTAACTCATTCCTACGATCTATTCTAATTCATTCTCTCGAATGTATCCATTCTAATTCATTCGTTCGATCCATTCTAATTTATTCGTACGATCCATTCAAATTCATTCGCATGATCCATTCTAATTCATTAGTACGATCCATTCTAATCCATTCGTACGGTCCATTCTAATTCATTCGTAAGATCCATTCTAATCCATTCGTACGATCCATTATAATCCATTCGTACGATCCATTCTAATCCATTCGTACGATGCATTCTAATTCATTCGCACGAATGTATCCATTCTAATTCATTCGTACAATCCATTCTAATTCATTCGCACGATCCATTCTAATCTAATTCATTCATACGATCCATTCTAAGTCATTCATACGATCTATTCTAATTCATTCGCATGAATGTATGTATCCTTTCTAGTTCATTCGCACGAATGTATCCATTCTAATTCATTCGTACGATCTATTCTAATTCAATCGCAAGATCCATTCTAATTTATTCGTACGATCCATTACAATTCATTTGTACGATCCATTCTAATTCATTCGCAAGATCCATTCTAATTCATTCGTACAAATGTATCCATTCTAATTCATTCGTACGATCCATTCTAATTCATTCGTACAATCCAATCTAATTCATTCACACAAATGTATCCATTCTAATTTATTCGTACGATCTATTCTAATTCATTCGCACGATCCATTCTAATTCATTCGTACGATCCATTCTAATTCATTCGCACGATCTATTCTAATTCAATCGTACGATCCATTCTAATTCATTCGCACGAATGTATCCATTCTAATGCATTCGTACGATTCATTCTAATTTATTTGCACGATCCATTCTAATTCATTCGTACGATCCATTCTAATTCATTCGTCCGATCCATTCTAATTCATTCGCACGAATGTGTCCATTCTAATTCATTCGTGCAATCCATTCTAATTCATTCGCACGATCCATTCTAATTCATTCGTATGATCCATTCTAATTCATTCCTACGATCTATTCTATTTCATTCGCTCGAATGTATCCATTCTAATTCATTCGTTCGATCCATTCTAATTCATTCGTACGATCCATTCCAATTCATTCGCATGATCCATTCTAATTCATTTGTACGATCCATTCTAATCCATTCATACGATCCAATCTAATTCCTTCGTATGATCCATTCTAATTCATTCGTACGATCCATTCTAATTCTTTCATACGTTCCATTCTAATTCATTCGCACGATCTATTCTAATTCATTCGTACAATCCATTCTTATTCATTCGCACTATCCATTCTAATTCATTAGTGCGATCCATTCTAATTCATTTGTACGAATGAATTAGAATGGATCGTACGAATGGATTAGAATGGATCGTACGAATGAATTAGAATGAATTAGAATGGATCGTACGAATGAATTAGAATGGATAGTGCGAATGAATTAAAATGGATCGTACGAATGAATTAGAATGGATTGTACGAATGAATTAGAATAGACCGTGCGAACGAATTAGAATGGATCGTACGAAAGAATTAGAATGGATCATACGAATGAATTCGAATGGATCGTACGAATGAATTAGAATGGATCGTACGAATGAATTAGAATGGATACATTCGAGCGAATGAATTAGAATGGATCGTACAAATGAATTAGAATGGAACATAGGAATGAATTAGAATGGATCGTGCAAATAAATTAGAATGGATACATTCGTGCGAATGAATTAGAATGGATCATAGGAATGAATTAGAATGGATCGTACGAATAAATTAGAATGGATCGTGCGAATGAATTAGAATGGATCGTACGAATGAATTAGAATGGATCCACCGAATGAGTTAGAATGGATTATACGAATAAAATAAGAATGGATCGTACGAATGAATTAGAATGGATCGTATGAATGAATTAGAATGGATCGTATAAATGAATAAGAATGGATCGTACGAATGAATTAGAATGGATCGTACGAATGAATAAGAATGGATCGTACGAATGAATTAGAATGGATCGTGCGAACGAATGAATTAGAATGGATACATTCGAGCGAATGAATTAGAATAGATCGTAGGAATGAATTAGAATGGATCGTACGAATGAATTAGAATGGATCGTGCAAATGAATTAGAATGGATACATTTGTGCGAATGAATTAGAATGGATCATAGGAATGAATTAGAATGGATCGTACGAATGAATTAGAATGGTTACATTCGTGCGAATGAATTAGAATGGATCGTACGATTGAATTAGAATGGATACATTCGAGCAAATGAATTAGAATGGATCTTACGAATGAATTAGAATAGATCATACGAATGAATTAGAAAGGTTACATTTGTGAGAATGAATTAGAATGCATCATACAATTCATTAGAATGGATCGTACGAATGAATTAGAATGGATATATTCGTGCGAATGAATTAGAATGGATTGTACGAATGAATTAGAATTGATCGTGCGAATGAATTAGAATGGATCATGCAAATGAATTAGAAAGGTTACATTCGTGAGAATGAATTAGAATGGATCGTGCGATGAATTAGAATGGATTATACAAATGAATTAGAATGGATTCTTATCCATTCGTACGATCCATTCTAATCTATTCTAATCCATTTGACGATCCATTCTAATCCATTCGTACGATCCATTCTAATTCATTCGCACGAATGTAACCATTCTAATTCATTCGTACGATCCATTCTAATTCATTCCTACGATCCATTCTAATTTATTCGCACGAATGTATCCATTCTAATTCATTTGCACGATCCATTCTAATTCATTCCTATGATCCATTCTAATTCATTCGCTCGAATGTATATATTCTAATTCATTCGTACGATCCATTCCAATTTATTCTCACGATTCATTCTAATTCATTCGTACGATCCATTCTAATTCATTCGTATGATCCATTCTAACTCATTCGGTGGATCGATTCTAATTCATTCGTATATCCATTCTAATTCATTTGCACAAATGTATACATTCTAATTCATTCGTACGATCTATTCTAATTCATTCGTATGATCCATTCTAATTTATTCGCACGATCTATTCTAATTCATTCGTACGATCCATTCTAATTCATTCGTACGATCCATTCTAATTCATTCGTACGATCCATTCTAATTCATTCGGTGGATCCATTCTAATTCATTCGTACGATCCATTCTAATTCATTCGCACAATCTATTCTAATTCATTCGTTCGAACCATTCTAATTCATTCGTACGATCCATTCTAATTCATTCATACGATCTATTCCTATGATCCATTCTAATTAATTCGTACGATCCATTCTAATTCATTCTCACAAATATAACCTTTCTATTTCATTTGTATGATCTATTATAATTCATTCGCACGATCCATTCTAATTCATTCGTATGATCCATTCTAATTTATTCATACGAATGTATCCATTCTAATTCATTCGTACGATCCATTCTAATTCATTCGCACGATCCATTCTAATTCATTCGCACAAATGTATCCATTCTAATTCATTCGTACGATCCATTCTAATTCATTCGCACGATCCATTCTAATTCATTCGTACGATCCATTCTAATTCATTCGCACGAATGTATCCCTTCTAATACTTTCGTACGATTCATTCTAATTCATTCGCACGATCCATTCTAATTCATTCGTATGATCCATTCTAATGAATCATAATGAATTAGAATGGATCGTGTGAATGAATTAGAATGGATCGTACGAATGAATTAGAATGGATCGTACGAATGAATTAGATCGTACGAATGAATTAGAATGGATCGTACGAATGAATTAAAATGGATTGTACGAATGCATTAGAATGGATACATTCGTGCGAATAAATTAGAATGGATCGTACGAATGAATTAGAATGGATCGTACGAATGGATTAGAATGGATACATTTGTGCGAATGAATTAGAATGGATCGTAGGAATGAATTAGAATGGATCGTACGAATGAATTTGAATGGATCGTACGAATGGATTAGAATGGATTCGTATAATGCATTCTAATTCATTCGTACGATTCATTCTAATTCATTCGTATTAGCTATTCTAATTCATTCGTACGATCCATTCTAATGAAATAGTACGATTCATTCTAATTCATTCATCCGATCCATTCTAATTCATTCGTACGATCCATTCTAATTCATTCGCACGAATGTATCCATTCTAATGCATTCGTACGATCCATTCTAATTCATTCGTATGATCCATTGTAATTCATTCGCATGATCCATTCTAATTCATTCATACGATCCATTCTAATTCATTCGCACAAATGTATCCATTTTAATTCATTCGTACGATCTAATTCATTCGTACGATCCATTCTAATTCATTCGCTCGAATGTATCCATTCTAATTCATTCGTATGAATTAGAATGGATCGTACGAATGAATTAGAATGGATCATACGAATGAATTAGAATGGATCGTGCGAATGAATTTGAATGGATCGTACGAATGAATTAGAATGAATCGTACGATCCATTCTAATTCATTGTCACAAATGTAACCTTTCTAATTTATTTGTACGATCCATTCTAATTCATTCGTACGATCCATTCTAATTCATTCCTATAATCCATTCTATTCTATTCATACGATCCATTCTAATTCATTCGCACGAATGTGACAATTCTAATTCATTTGTACGATCCATTCTAATTCATTCCTATGATCCATTCTAATTCATTCGCACGAATGTATCCATTCTAATTCATTTGCACGATCCATTCTAATTCATTCCTATGATCCATTCTAATTCATTCGTATGATCCATTCTAATTCATTTGCTCGAATGTATCCATTCTAATTCATTCGTACGATCCATTCTAATTCGTTCATATGATCCATTCTAACTCATTCGCACAAATGTATCCATTCTAATTCATTCGTACGATCCATTCTAATCCATTCGTACGATCCATTCTAATCCATTCGTAAGATCCATTCTAATCCATTCTTACGATCCATTCTAATCCATTCGTACGATCCATTCTAATTCATTCGCACGATCTATTCTAATTCATTTGCATGATCCATTCTAATTCATTCGTACGATCCATTCTAATTCATTCCTATGATCCATTCTAATCCATTCGTACGATCCATTCTAATTCATTCGCACGAATGTAACCATTCTAATTCATTCGTACGATCCATTCTAATGCACTCCTACGATCCATTCTAATTCATTCGCACGAATGTATCCATTCTAATTCATTTGCACGATCCATTCTAATTCATTCCTATGATCCATTCTAATTCATTCGTACGATCCATTCTAATGTATTCGCTAGAATGTATCTATACTAATCCATTCGTACGATCCATTCTAATTCATTCGTATGATCCATTCTAACTCATTCGCACAAATGTATCCATTCTAATTCATTCATACGATCCATTCTAATTCATTCGTACGATCCATTCTAATCCATTCGTACGATCCATTATAATCCATTCGTACGATCCATTCTAATGCATTCGTACGATCCATTCTAATCCATTCGTACGATCTATTCTAATTCATTCGTACGATCCATTCTAATGCATTCGTACGATTCATTCTAGTTCATTCGCACGATCTATTCTTATTCATTCGTATGATCCATTCTAATTTATTTGCACGAATATACGATCCATTCTAATTTATTCGCAAGACGATCCATTCTAATTCATTCGCACGATCCATTCTAATTCATTCATACGATCCATTCTAATTCATTCGCACGAGCAATTCTAATTCATTCGTACGATCCATTCTAATTCATTCGCACGAATGTATCCATTCTAATGCATTTGAAATTCATTCGCTCGAATGTATCCAATCTAATTCATTCATACGATTAATTCTAATTCATTCGCACGATCCATTCTAATTCATTCATACGATCCATTCTAATTCATTCATACGATCCATTCTAATTCATTCGTACGATCCATTCTAATTCATTCTCACAAATGTGACCTTTCAAATTTATTTGTACGATCCATTCTAATTCATTCGTACGATCCATTCTAATTCATTCGTATGATCAATTCTAATTCATTCGCACGATCTATTCTAATTCATTCGTACGATCTATTCTAATTCATTCGCACGAATGTAACCATTCTAATTTATTCGTACGATCCATACTAATTCATTCCTATAATCCATTCTAATTCATTCGCACGAATGTATCCATTCTAATTCATTTGCACGATCCATTCTAATTCATTCCTATGATCCATTCTAATTCATTCGTACGATGCATTCTAATTCATTCGCTCGAATGTATCCATTCTAATTTATTCGTACGATCCATTCTAATTCGTTCATACGATCCATTCTAATTTGTTCGTACGATCCATTCTAATTCATTTGCACGATCCATTCTAATTCATTCCTATGATCCATTCTAATTCATTCGTACGATCCATTCTAATTCATTCGCACGAATGTATTCATTCTAATTCATTCGAACAAAATATCCATTCTAATTCATTCGTACGATCCATTCTTATTCATTCATACGATCCATTCTAATTCATTTGCATGATCAATTCTAATTCATTCCTATGATCCATTCTAATTCATTCGTACGATCCATTCTTATTCATTCGCTCGAATGTATCCATTCTAATTCATTCGTACGATCCATTCTAATTCATTCTCACGAATGTAACCTTTCTAATTCATTTGTATGATCCATTCTAATTCATTCGTACGATCCATTCAAATTCATTCGCATGATCCATTCTAATTCATTCGTACGATCCATTCTAATTCATTCTCATGAATGTAACCTTTCTAATTCATTTGTATGATCCATTCTAATTCATTCGTACGATCAATTCAAATTCATTCGCATGATCCATTGTAATTCATTCGTACGATCCATTCTAATTCATTCTCACGAATGTATCCATTCTAATTCATTCGTTCGATCCATTCTAATGCATTCGTACGATCCATTCTAATCCATTCGTACGATCCATTCTAATTCATTCCCACAAATGTAACCTTTCTAATTCATTTGTACGATCCATTCTAATTCATTCGTACGATCCATTCTAATCCATTCGTATGATCCATTCTAATCCATTCTAATTCATTTGCACGATCCATTCTAATTCATTCGCACGAATGTAGCCATTCTAATTCATTCGTACAATCAATTCTAATTCATTCGTACGATCCATTCTTAATCATTCGCATGAATATATCTATTCTAATTCATTTGTATGATCCATTCTAATTCATTCACACAAATGTATCCATTCTAATTCATTCGTTCGATCCATTCTAATTCATTCGCATAAATATATCCATTCTAATTCATTCGTACGATCCATTCTAATTCATTCGCACGAATATATCCATTCTAATTCATTCGTACGATCCTTTCTAATTCATTCGCACGATCCATTCTAATTCTTTCATAAGATCCATTCTAATTCATTCGTACGATCCATTCTAATCCATTCGTACGATCTATTCTAATTCATTCGCACGAATATAACCATTCTAATTCATTCGTACGATTCATTCTAATTCATTCGTATGAGCTATTCTAATTCATTCGTACGATCCATTCAAATTCATTCGTACGATCCATTCTAATCCATTCGTACGATCCATTCTAATTCATTCGTACGATCCATTCTAATTCATTCTCACAAATGTAACCTTTCTAATTCATTTGTACGATCCATTCTAATTCATTCGTACGATCCATTCTAATTTATTCGTACGATCCATTCTAATTCATTCGCACGAATGTAACCATTCTAATTCATTCGTACAATCCATTCTAATTCATTCCTACGATCCATTCTAATTCATTCGCACGAACGTATCAATTCTAATTTATTCGTACGATCTATTCAAATTCAATCGCATAATCCATTCTAATTCATTCGCACGATCAATTCTAATTCATTCGTCCGATCCATTCTAATTCATTCGCACGAATGTATCCATTCTAATTCATTCATACGATCCATTCTAATTCATTCGCATGATCCATTCTAACTCATTCGGTGGATCCATTCTAATTCATTCGTACGATCCATTCTAATTCATTCGCACGATCCATTCTAATTTATTCGTACGATCCATTCTAATCCATTCGTACGATCCATTCTAATTCATTCGTAAGATCCATTCTAATTCATTCGTACGATCCATTCTAATTCATTTGCAATAATGTATCCATTCTAATTTATTCATACGATCCAGTCTAATTCATTCGTACGATCCATTTTAATTCATTCGCACGAATATATCCATTCTAATTCATTCGTACGATCCTTTCTAATTCATTCGCACGATCCATTCTAATTCTTTCCTACGATCCATTCTAATCCATTCGTACGATCCATTCTAATTCATTCGTACGATCCATTCTAATGCATTCGTACGATTCATTCTAATTCATTCGCATGATCCATTCTAATTCATTCGTATGATCCATTCTAATTTATTTGCACGAATATACGATCCATTCTAATTTATTCGCAAGACGATCCATTCTAATTCATTCGCACGATCCATTCTAATTCATTCGTACAATCCATTCTAATTCATTCACACGATACATTCTAATTCATTCGTACGATCCATTCAAATTCATTCACACGAATGTATCCATTCTAATGCATTCGAAATTCATTCGCTCGAATGTATACATTCTAATTCATTCGTACGATTCATTCTAATTCATTCGCACGATCCATTCTAATTCATTCGTACGATCTATTCTAATTCATTGTCACAAATGTAACCTTTTTAATTCATTTGTACGATCCATTCTAATCCATTCGTACGATCCATTCTAATTCATTCGTATGATCCATTCTAATTTATTCATACGATCCATTCTAATTCATTCGCACAATCCATTCTAATTCATTCGTACGATCCATTCTAATTCATTCATTTGATCCATTCTAATTCATTCGTACGATCCATTCTAATCCATTCGTACGATCCATTCTAATTCATTCGCACGAATGTAACCATTCTAATTCATTCGTACGATCCATTCAAATTCATTCCTACGATCCATTCTAATTCATTCGCAAATTAGAATGGATCGTACGAATGAATTAGAATGGTTACATTCGTGCGGATGAATTAGAATGGATCGTAGGAATGAATTAGAATGGATCGTGCGAATGAATTAGAATGGATCGTACGATCCATTCTAATTCATTCGTATGATCAATTCTAATTCATTCGCACGATTTGTTCTAATTGATTCGTACGATCCATTCTAATTCATTCACACGAATGTAACCATTCTAATTCATTCGTACGGTCCATTCTAATTCATTCGCACAAATGTATCCATTTTAATTAATTTGCACGATCCATTCTAATTCATTCCTATGATCCATTCTAATTCATTCGTACGATCCATTCTAATTCATTTGCTCGAATGTATCCATTCTAATTCATTCGTACGATCCATTCTAATTCGTTCATACGATCCAATCTAATTCGTTCGTACGATCATTCTAATTCATTTGCACGATCCATTCTAATTCATTCCTATGATCCATTCTAATTCATTCGTACGATCCATTCTAATTCATTCGCACGAATGTATCCATTCTAATTCATTCGCACAAATGTATCCATTCTAATTCATTCGTACGATCAATTTTTATTCATTCATACGATCCATTCTAATTCATTTGCACGATCCATTCTAATTCATTCCTATGATCCATTCTAATTCATTCGTACGATCCATTCTAATTCATTCGCTCGAATGTATCCATTATAATTCATTCGTACGATCCATTCTAATTCATTCGCACGAATGTATCCATTCTAATTCATTCGCACAAATGTATCCATTCTAATTCATTCGTACGATCCATTCTTATTCATTCATACGATCCATTCTAATTCATTTGCATGATCCATTCTAATTCATGCCTATGATCCATTCTAATTCATTCGTACGATCCATTCTAATTTATTCGCTCGAATGTATCCATTCTAATTCATTCGTACGATCCATTCTAATTCATTCTCACGAATGTAACCTTTCTAATTCATTTGTATGATCCATTCTAATTCATTCGTACGATCCATTCAAATTCATTCGCATGATCCATTCTAATTCATTCGTACGATCCATTCTAATTCATTCTCACGAATGTAACCTTTCTAATTCATTTGTATGATCCATTCTAATTCATTCGTACGATCCATTCAAATTCATTCGCATGATCCATTCTAATTCATTCGTACGATCCATTCTAATTCATTCTCACGAATGTATCCATTCTAATTCATTCGTTCGATCCATTCTAATCCATTCGTACGATCCATTCTAATCCATTCGTACGATCCATTCTAATTTATTCTCACAAATGTAACCTTTCTAATTCATTTGTACGATCCATTCTAATTCATTCGTACGATCCATTCTAATCCATTTGTACGATCCATTCTAATCCATTCTAATTCATTCACACGATCCATTCTAATTCATTCGCACGAATGTATCCATTATAATTCATTCGTACAATCCATTCTAATTCATTCATACGATCCATTCTAATTCATTCGCATGAATATATCTATTTTAATTCATTTGTATAATCCATTCTAATTCATTCGCACAAATGTATCCATTCTAATTCATTCGTTCGATCCATTCTAATTCATTCGCATAAATATATCCATTCTAATTCATTCGTACGATCCATTCTAATTCATTCGCACGAATATATCCATTCTAATTCATTCGTACGATCCTTTCTAGTTCATTCGCACGATCCATTCTAATTCTTTCATATGATCCATTCTAATTCATTCGTACGATCCATTCTAATCCATTCGTACGATCTATTCTAATTCATTCGCGCGAATTTAACCATTCTAATTCATTTGTACGATTCATTCTAATTCATTCGTACGATCCATTCTAATTCATTCGTACGATCCATTCTAATCCATTCGTACGATCCATTCTAATTCATTCATACGATCCATTCTAATTCATTCTCACAAATGTAACCTTTCTAATTCATTTGTACGATCCATTCTAATTCATTCGTATGATCCATTCTAATTCATTCGTACGATCTATTCTAATTCATTCGCACGAATGTAACCATTCTAATTCATTCCTACGATCCATTCTAATTCATTCCTACGATCCATTCTAATTCATTCGCACGAATGTATCCATTCTAATTTAGTCGTACGATCCATTCAAATTCAATCGTATGATCCATTCTAATTCATTCGTACGATCAATTCTAATTCATTCGTCTGATCCATTCTAATCCATTCGCACGAACATATCCATTCTAATTCATTCGTACGATCTATTCTAATTCATTCGCATGATCCATTCTAACTCATTCGGTTGATCCATTCTAATTCATTCGTACAATCCATTCTAATTTATTCGCATGATCCATTCTAATTTATTCGTACGATCCAGTCTAATTCATTCGAACGATCCATTCTAATTCATTCGCACGAATATATCCATTCTAATTCATTCGTACGATCCTTTCTAATTCATTCGCACGATCCATTCTAATTCTTTCCAACGATCCATTCTAATTCATTCGTATGATCCATTGTAATTCATTCATACAATCCATTCAGATTCATTCGCACAAATGTATCCATTCAAATTCATTCGTACGATCCATTCTAATTAATTCGCACGATCCATTCTAATTCATTCTCACGAATATAACCTTTCTAATTCATTCGTACGATCCATTCTAATTCATTTGTACGATCCATTCTAATTCATTCACATGATGTATTCTAATTCATTCGTATGATCCATTCTAATTCATTCGTATGATTCATTCTAATTCATTCGTACGATCCATTCTAATTAATTCGCACAAATGTATCCATTCTAATTCATTCGTACGATCCATTCTAATTCATTCGCACGATCAATTCTAATTCATTCCTGCGAATGGATTAGAATGGATCGTACGAATGAATTAGAATGGATCGTACGAATGAATTAGAATGGATCCACCGAATGAGTTAGAATGGATCATACGAATGAATTAGAATGGATCGTACGAATGAATTAGAATGGATTGTACGAATGAATTAGAATGGATACATTCGAGCGAATGAATTAGAAAGGTTACATTCGTGAGAATGAATTAGAATGGATCGTACGAATGAATTAGAATGGATCGTATGAATGAATTAGAATGGATCGTACGTATGAATTAGAATGGATACAATCGAGCGAATAAATTAGAATAGATCGTACGAATGAATTAGAATGGATCATAGGAATGAATTAGAATGGATCGTGCAAATGAATTAGAATGGATATATTCGTGCGAATGAATTAGAATGGATCATAGGAATGAATTAGAATGGATCATACGAATGAATTAGAATGGATCGTGCGAATGAATTAGAATGGATTGTACGAATGAATTAGAATGGATACATTCATGCGAATGAATTAGAATGGATTGGACGAATGAATTAGAATGGATCGTACGATTCATTCTAATCCATTCGTACGGTCCATTCTATTTTATTCGCAAGAATGTACCCATTCTAATTTATTCGCACGATCCATTCTAATTCATTCGTACGATCCATTCTAATGCATTCGTACGATTCATTCTAATTCGTTCGCACGATCCATTCTAATTCATTCGTATGATCCATTTTAATTTATTCATACGATCCATTCAAATTCATTCGCATGATCCATTCTAATTCATTCGTACGATCCATTCTAATTCATTCATTCGAGCCATTCTAATTAATTCGTACGATCCATTCTAATTCATTCGTACGATCCTTTCTAATTCATTCGCACGATCTATTCTAATTTATTCGTACGATCCATTCTAATTCATTCGTACGATCTATTCTAATTCATTCGCATGATCCATTCTAAATCATTCGTATGATCCATTCTAATTCATTCGTATGATACATTCGAGCGAATGAATTAGAATAGATCGTAGGAATGAATTAGAATGGATCATACGAATGAATTAGAATGGATCGTGCGAATGAATTAGAATGGATCGTGCGAATGAATTTGAATGGATCGTACGAATGAATTAGAATGGATATATTTATGCGTACGATCCATTCTTATTCATTCATACGATCCATTCTAATTCATTCGTACGATCCATTCTAATTTATTCGTACGATCCATTCTAATTCATTCACACAAATGTATTCATTCTAATTTATTCGTACGATCCTTTCTAATTCATTCGCACGATCCATTCTAATTCTTCCATATAATACATTCTAATTCATTCGCACGAATGTATCCATTCTAATTCATTCGCACAATCCAATCTAATTCAAACATACGATCCATTCTAATTCATTCGCATGATGTATTCTAATTCATTCGTACGATCCATTCCAATTCTAATTCATTCGTACGATCCATTCTAATTCATTTGCACGATCCATTCTAATTCATTCGTATGATCCATTCTAATTTATTCGTACGATCCATTCTAATTCATTCCTATGATCCATTCTAATTCATTCGTACGATCCATTCTAATTTATTTGCTCGAATGTATCCATTCTAATTCATTCGTTCGATCCATTCTAATTCATTCGTACGATCCATTCTAATTCATTCTCACGAATGTAACCTCTCTAATTAATTTGTATGTATCCATTCTAATTCATGCGTGCGAATGAATCCATTCTAATTCATTCGTCCGATCCATTCTAATCCATTCGTGCGATCCATTCTAATTCATTCGCACGAATGTAACCATTCTAATTCATTCGTACGATCCATTCTAATTCATTCCTACGATCCATTCTAATTCATTCGCACGAATGTATCCATTCTAATTTATTTGCACGATCCATTCTAATTCATTCATATGATCCATTCTAATTCATTCGCACAATCCGTTCTAATTCATTCCAATTCATTCGCACGAATGTATCCATTCTAAAATTCGCACGATCCATTCTAATTCATTCGTACGATCCATTCAAGTTCATTCGCACGATCCGTTCTAATTCATTCCGTACGATCGATTCTAATTCTTTCTCACGATCCATTCTAATTCATTCGTACGATCCATTCTAATTCATTCGTATGATCCATTCTAATTTATTCGTTCAAATATATCTAATCTAATACATTCGTACGATCCATTCTAATTCATTCGCACGATCCATTCTAATTCATTCATACGATCCATTCTAATTCATTCGTATGATCAATTCTAATTCATTCGCACGATCCATTCTAATTCATTCGTACGATCCATTCTAATTCATTCGTGCGATCCATTCTAATTCATTCATCCGATCCATTCAAATTCATTCGTACAATGCAATCTAATTCATTCGCACAAATGTATCTATTCTAATTCATTCGTACAATGCGTTCTAATCCATTCGTACGATCCATTCTAATCCATTCGTACGATCCATTCTAATTCATTCGTATGATCCATTCTAATTCATTCGTACGATCCATTCTAATTCATTTGCATGAATGTATCCATTCTAATTCATTCGTACGATCCAGTCTAATTCATTCGTACGATCCATTCTAATTCATTCGCACGAATATATCCATTCTAATTCATTCGTACGATCCTTTCTAATTCATTCGCACGATCCATTCTAATCCATTCGTACGATCCATTCTAATCCATTCGTACGATCCATTCTTATTCATTCATACGATCCATTCTAATTCATTCGCACAATCCATTCTAATTCATTCGTACGATCCATTATAATTCATTCGTATGATCCATTCTAATTCATTCGCACTATCCATTCTAATTCATTCGCATGAATATATCTATTCTAATTCATTCATACGGTCCATTCTAATTCGTTCGTACGATCCATTCTAATTCGTTCGTACGATCCATTCTAATTCATTTGTACGATCCATTTTAATTCATTCGTACAAATGAATTATAATGGATCGTATGAATGAATACGAATGGATCGTACGAATGAATTAGAATGGATACATTCATGCGAATGAATTAGAATGGATCGGACGAATGAATTAGAATGGATCGTACGAATGAATTAGAATGGATCGTGCGAATGAATTAGAATGAATCGTACGAACGCATTAGAATGGATACATTCGTGCGAATAAATTAGAATGGATCGTACGAATGAATTAGAATGGATCGTGCGAATGAATTAGAATGGATCGTACAAATGAATTAGAATGGATCGTGTGAATGAATTAGAATGGATCGTACGAATGAATTAGAATGGATACATTTGTGCGAATGAATTAGAATGGATCGTACGAATGAATTCGAATGGATCGTACGAATGAATTAGAATGGATACATTTGTACGATGAATTAGAATGGATCGTGCGAATGAATTAGAATGGATCGTACGAATGAATTATAATGGATCGTACGAATGAATTAGAATGGATCTTGCGATTGAATTAGAATAGATCGTACGAATGAATTAGAATGGATGCATTCGTGCGAATGAACTAAAATGTATACATACATTCATGCGAATGAATTAGAATGGATCGTATGAATGAGTTAGAATGGATCGTATGAATGAATTAGAATGGATTGCATGAATAAATTAGAATGGAGCATACGAATGAATTGGAATGGATCGTACGAATGAATTAGAATGGATACATTCATGCAAATGAATTAGAATGAATCGTACAAATGAATTAGAATGGATACATTCGAGCGAATGAATTAGAATGGATCGTACGAATGAATTAGAATGCATCATAGGAATGAATTAGAATGGATCGTGCAAATGAATTAGAATGGATACATTCGTGCGAATGAATTAGAATGGATCGTAGGAATGAATTAGAATAGATCATACGAATGAATTAGAATGGTTACATTCATGCGAATGAATTAGAATGGATCGTTCGAATGAACTAGAATGGATCGTGCGAATGAATTAGAATTGATCATACGAATGAATTAGAATGGATCGTACGATCCATTCTAATTCTTTCGCATGATCCATTCTAATTCGTTCGTACGATCCATTCTAATTCGTTCGTACGATCCATTCTAATTCATTCGCACGATCCATTCTAATTCATTTGTACGATCCATTTTAATTCATTCGTACAAATGAATTATAATGGATCGTATGAATGAATACGAATGGATCGTACGAATGAATTAGAATGGATACATTCGTGCGAATATATTAGAATGGATCGGACGAATGAATTAGAATGGATCGTACGAATGAATTAGAATGGATCGTGCGAATGAATTAGAATGAATCGTACGAACGCATTAGAATGGATACATTCGTGCGAATGAATTAGAATGGATCGTACGGATGAATTAGAATGGATCGTGCGAATGAATTAGAATGGATCGTACGAATGACGTAGAATGGATCGTGCGAATGAATTGGAATGGATCGTACGAATGAATTAGAATGGATACATTTGTGCGAATGAATTAGAATGGATCGTACGAATTAATTAGAGTGGATCGTACGAATGAATTAGAATGGATACATTCGTGCGAATAAATTAGAATGAATCGTACGAATGAATTAGAATGGATTGCACGAATGAATTAGAATGGATACATTCGTGCGAATAAATTAGAATGGATCGTACGAATGAATTAGAATGGATCGTACGAATGGATTAGAATGGATACATTCGTGCGAATGAATTAGAATGGATCGTAGGAATGAATTAGAATGGATCGTACGAATGAATTTGAATGGATCGTACGAATGGATTAGAATGGATTCGTATAATGCATTCTAATTCATTCGTACGATTCATTCTAATTCATTCGTATTAGCTATTCTAATTCATTCGTACGATCCATTCTAATGAAATAGTACGATTCATTCTAATTCATTCGTACGATCCATTCTAATTCATTCGTCCGATCCATTCTAATTCATTCGCACGAATGTATCCATTCTAATTCATTCGTGCAATCCATTCTAATTCATTCGCACGATCCATTCTAATTCATTCGTATGATCCATTCTAATTCATTCCTACGATCTATTCTATTTCATTCGCTCGAATGTATCCATTCTAATTCATTCGTTCGATCCATTCTAATTCATTCGTACGATCCATTCCAATTCATTCGCATGATCCATTCTAATTCATTCGTACGATCCATTCTAATCCATTCGTACGATCCAATCTAATTCCTTCGTATGATCCATTCTAATTCATTCGTACGATCCATTCTAATTCTTTCATACGTTCCATTCTAATTCATTCGCACGATCTATTCTAATTCATTCGTACAATCCATTCTTATTCATTCGCACTATCCATTCTAATTCATTAGTGCGATCCATTCTAATTCATTTGTACGAATGAATTAGAATGGATCGTACGAATGGATTAGAATGGATCGTACGAATGAATTAGAATGAATTAGAATGGATCGTACGAATGAATTAGAATGGATAGTGCGAATGAATTAAAATGGATCGTACGAATGGATTAGAATGGATTGTACGAATGAATTAGAATAGACCGTGCGAACGAATTAGAATGGATCGTACGAAAGAATTAGAATGGATCATACGAATGAATTCGAATGGATCGTACGAATGAATTAGAATGGATCGTACGAATGAATTAGAATGGATACATTCGAGCGAATGAATTAGAATGGATCGTACAAATGAATTAGAATGGAACATAGGAATGAATTAGAATGGATCGTGCAAATAAATTAGAATGGATACATTCGTGCGAATGAATTAGAATGGATCATAGGAATGAATTAGAATGGATCTTACGAATAAATTAGAATGGATCGTGCGAATGAATTAGAATGGATCGTACGAATGAATTAGAATGGATCCACCGAATGAGTTAGAATGGATTATACGAATAAAATAAGAATGGATCGTACGAATGAATTAGAATGGATCGTATGAATGAATTAGAATGGATCGTATAAATGAATAAGAATGGATCGTACGAATGAATTAGAATGGAACGTATGAATGAATAAGAATGGATCGTACGAATGAATTAGAATGGATCGTGCGAACGAATGAATTAGAATGGATACATTTGAGCGAATGAATTAGAATAGATCGTAGGAATGAATTAGAATGGATCGTACGAATGAATTAGAATGGATCGTGCAAATGAATTAGAATGGATACATTTGTGCGAATGAATTAGAATGGATCATAGGAATGAATTAGAATGGATCGTACGAATGAATTAGAATGGTTACATTCGTGCGAATGAATTAGAATGGATCGTACGATTGAATTAGAATGGATACATTCGAGCAAATGAATTAGAATGGATCTTACGAATGAATTAGAATAGATCATACGAATGAATTAGAATGGTTACATTTGTGAGAATGAATTAGAATGCATCATACAATTCATTAGAATGGATCGTACGAATGAATTAGAATGGATATATTCGTGCGAATGAATTAGAATGGATTGTACGAATGAATTAGAATTGATCGTGCGAATGAATTAGAATGGATCATGCAAATGAATTAGAAAGGTTATATTCGTGAGAATGAATTAGAATGGATCGTGCTATGAATTAGAATGGATTATACAAATGAATTAGAATGGATTCTTATCCATTCGTACGATCCATTCTAATCTATTCTAATCCATTTGACGATCCATTCTAATCCATTCGTACGATCCATTCTAATTCATTCGCACGAATGTAACCATTCTAATTCATTCGTACGATCCATTCTAATTCATTCCTACGATCCATTCTAAGTTATTCGCACGAATGTATCCATTCTAATTCATTTGCATGATCCATTCTAATTCATTCCTATGATCCATTCTAATTCATTCGCTCGAATGTATATATTCTAATTCATTCGTACGATCCATTCCAATTTATTCTCACGATCCATTCTAATTCATTCGTACGATCCATTCTAATTCATTCGTATGATCCATTCTAACTCATTCGGTGGATCGATTCTAATTCATTCGTATATCCATTCTAATTCATTTGCACAAATGTATACATTCTAATTCATTCGTACGATCTATTCTAATTCATTCGTATGATCCATTCTAATTTATTCGCACGATCTATTCTAATTCATTCGTACGATCCATTCTAATTCATTCGTACGATCCATTCTAATTCATTCGTACGATCCATTCTAATTCATTCGGTGGATCCATTCTAATTCATTCGTACGATCCATTCTAATTCATTCGCACAATCTATTCTAATTCATTCGTTCGAACCATTCTAATTCATTCGTACGATCCATTCTAATTCATTCATACGATCTATTCCTATGATCCATTCTAATTAATTCGTACGATCCATTCTAATTCATTCTCACAAATGTAACCTTTCTATTTCATTTGTATGATCTATTATAATTCATTCGCACGATCCATTCTAATTCATTCGTATGATCCATTCTAATTTATTTGTACGAATGTATCCATTCTAATTTATTCGTACGATCCATTCTAATTCATTCGCACGATCCATTCTAATTCATTCGCACTAATGTATCCATTCTAATTCATTCGTACGATCCATTCTAATTCATTCGCACGATCCATTCTAATTCATTCGTACGATCCATTCTAATTCATTCGCACGAATGTATCCATTCTAATACTTTCGTACGATTCATTCTAATTTATTTGCACGATCCATTCTAATTCATTCGTATGATCCATTCTAATGAATCATAATGAATTAGAATGGATCGTGTGAATGAATTAGAATGGATCGTACGAATGAATTAGAATGGATCGTACGAATGAATTAGATCGTACGAATGAATTAGAATGGATCGTACGAATGAATTAAAATGGATTGTACGAATGCATTAGAATGGATACATTCGTGCGAATAAATTAGAATGGATCGTACGAATGAATTAGAATGGATCGTACGAATGGATTAGAATGGATACATTCGGGAGAATGAATTAGAATGGATCGTAGGAATGAATTAGAATGGATCGTACGAATGAATTTGAATGGATCGTACGAATGGATTAGAATGGATTCGTATAATGCATTCTAATTCATTCGTACGATTCATTCTAATTCATTCGTATTAGCTATTCTAATTCATTCATACGATCCATTCTAATGAAATAGTACGATTCATTCTAATTCATTCATACGATCCATTCTAATTCATTCGTACGATCCATTCTAATTCATTCGCACGAATGTATCCATTCTAATGCATTCGTACGATCCATTCTAATTCATTCGTATGATCCATTGTAATTCATTCGCATGATCCATTCTAATTCATTCATACGATCCATTCTAATTTATTCGCACAAATGTATCCATTTTAATTCATTCGTACGATCTAATTCATTCGTACGATCCATTCTAATTCATTCGCTCGAATGTATCCATTCTAATTCATTCGTATGAATTAGATTGGATCGTACGAATGAATTAGAATGGATCATACGAATGAATTAGAATGGATCGTGTGAATGAATTTGAATGGATCGTACGAATGAATTAGAATGAATCGTACGATCCATTCTAATTCATTGTCACAAATGTAACCTTTCTAATTTATTTGTACGATCCATTCTAATTCATTCGTACGATCCATTCTAATTCATTCCTATGATCCATTCTATTCTATTCATACGATCCATTCTAATTCATTCGCACGAATGTGACAATTCTAATTCATTTGTACGATCCATTCTAATTCATTCCTATGATCCATTCTAATTCATTCGCACGAATGTATCCATTCTAATTCATTTGCACGATCCATTCTAATTCATTCCTATGATCCATTCTAATTCATTCGTATGATCCATTCTAATTCATTCGCTCGAATGTATCCATTCTAATTCATTCGTACGATCCATTCTAATTCGTTCATATGATCCATTCTAACTCATTCGCACAAATGTATCCATTCTAATTCATTCGTACGATCCATTCTAATCCATTCGTACGATCCATTCTAATCCATTCGTAAGATCCATTCTAATCCATTCTTACGATCCATTCTAATCCATTCGTACGATCCATTCTAATTCATTCGCACGATCTATTCTAATTCATTTGCATGATCCATTCTAATTCATTCGTACGATCCATTCTAATTCATTCCTATGATCCATTCTAATCCATTCGTACGATCCATTCTAATTCATTCGCACGAATGTAACCATTCTAATTCATTCATACGATCCATTCTAATGCATTCCTACGATCCATTCTAATTCATTCGCACGAATGTATCCATTCTAATTCATTTGCACGATCCATTCTAATTCATTCCTATGATCCATTCTAATTCATTCGTACGATCCATTCTAATGTATTCGCTAGAATGTATCTATACTAATCCATTCGTACGATCCATTCTAATTCATTCGTATGATCCATTCTAACTCATTCGCACAAATGTATCCATTCTAATTCATTCATACGATCCATTCTAATTCATTCGTATGATCCATTCTAATCCATTCGTACGATCCATTATAATCCATTCGTACGATCCATTCTAATGCATTCGTACGATCCATTCTAATCCATTCGTACGATCTATTCTAATTCATTCGTACGATCCATTCTAATGCATTCGTACGATTCATTCTAGTTCATTCGCACGATCTATTCTTATTCATTCGTATGATCCATTCTAATTTATTTGCACGAATATACGATCCATTCTAATGTATTCGCAAGACGATCCATTCTAATTCATTCGCACGATCCATTCTAATTCATTCATACAATCCATTCTAATTCATTCGCACGATCAATTCTAATTCATTCGTACGATCCATTCTAATTCATTCGCACGAATGTATCCATTCTAATGCATTTGAAATTCATTCGCTCGAATGTATCCATTCTAATTCATTCATACGATTCATTCTAATTCATTCGCACGATCCATTCTAATTCATTCATACGATCCATTCTAATTCATTAATACGATCCATTCTAATTCATTTGTACGATCCATTCTAATTCATTCTCACAAATGTAACCTTTCAAATTCATTTGTACGATCCATTCTAATTCATTCGTACGATCCATTCTAATTCATTCGTATGATCAATTCTAATTCATTCGCACGATCTATTCTAATTCATTCGTACGATCTATTCTAATTCATTCGCACGAATGTAACCATTCTAATTCATTCGTACGATCCATACTAATTCATTCCTATAATCCATTCTAATTCATTCGCACGAATGTATCCATTCTAATTAATTTGCACGATCCATTCTAATTCATTCCTATGATCCATTCTAATTCATTCGTACGATCCATTCTAATTCATTCGCTCGAATGTATCCATTCTAATTTATTCGTACGATCCATTCTAATTCGTTCATACGATCCATTCTAATTTGTTCGTACGATCCATTCTAATTCATTTGCACGATCCATTCTAATTCATTCCTATGATCTATTCTAATTCATTCGTACGATCCATTCTAATTCATTCGCACGAATGTATCCATTCTAATTCATTCGAACAAAATATCCATTCTAATTCATTCGTACGATCCATTCTTATTCATTCATACGATCCATTCTAATTCATTTGCATGATCTATTCTAATTCATTCCTATGATCCATTCTAATTCATTCGTACGATCCATTCTTATTCATTCGCTCGAATGTATCCATTCTAATTCATTCGTACGATCCATTCTAATTCATTCTCACGAATGTAACCTTTCTAATTCATTTGTATGATCCATTCTAATTCATTCGTACGATCCATTCAAATTCATTCGCATGATCCATTCTAATTCATTCGTACGATCCATTCTAATTCATTCTCATGAATGTAACCTTTCTAATTCATTTGTATGATCCATTCTAATTCATTCGTACGATCAATTCAAATTCATTCGCATGATCCATTGTAATTCATTCGTACGATCCATTCTAATTCATTCTCACGAATGTATCCATTCTAATTCATTTGTTCGATCCATTCTAATGCATTCGTACGATCCATTCTAATCCATTCGTACGATCCATTCTAATTCATTCCCACAAATGTAACCTTTCTAATTCATTTGTATGATCCATTCTAATTCATTCGTACGATCCATTCTAATCCATTCGTACGATCCATTCTAATCCATTCTAATTCATTTGCACGATCCAGTCTAATTCATTCACACGAATGTAGCCATTCTAATTCATTCGTACAATCAATTCTAATTCATTCGTAAGATCCATTCTTAATCATTCGCATGAATATATCTATTCTAATTCATTTGAATGATCCATTCTAATTCATTCACACAAATGTATCCATTCTAATTCATTCGTTCGATCCATTCTAATTCATTCGCATAAATATATCCATTCTAATTCATTCGTACGATCCATTCTAATTCATTCGCACGAATATATCCATTCTAATTCATTCGTACGATCCTTTCTAATTCATTCGCACGATCCATTCTAATTCTTTCATAAGATCCATTCTAATTCATTCGTACGATCCATTCTAATCCATTCGTACGATCTATTCTAATTCATTCGCACGAATATAACCATTCTAATTCATTCGTACGATTCATTCTAATTCATTCGTATGAGCTATTCTAATTCATTCGTACGATCCATTCAAATTCATTCGTACGATCCATTCTAATCCATTCGTACGATCCATTCTAATTCATTCGTACGATCCATTCTAATTCATTCTTACAAATGTAACCTTTCTAATTCATTTGTACGATCCATTCTAATTCATTCGTACGATCCATTCTAATTTATTCGTACGATCCATTCTAATTCATTCGCACGAATGTAACCATTCTAATTCATTCGTACGATCCATTCTAATTCATTCCTACGATCCATTCTAATTCATTCGCACGAACGTATCAATTCTAATTTATTCGTACGATCCATTCAAATTCAATCGCATAATCCATTCTAATTCATTCGCACGATCAATTCTAATTCATTCGTCCGATCCATTCTAATTCATTCGCACGAATGTATCCATTCTAATTCATTCATACGATCCATTCTAATTCATTCGCATGATCCATTCTAACTCATTCGGTGGATCCATTCTAATTCATTCGTACGATCCATTCTAATTCATTCGCACGATCCATTCTAATTTATTCGTACGATCCATTCTAATCCATTCGTACGATCCATTCTAATTCATTCGTAAGATCCATTCTAATTCATTCGTACGATCCATTCTAATTCATTTGCAAGAATGTATCCATTCCAATTTATTCGTACGATCCAGTCTAATTCATTCGTACGATCCATTTTAATTCATTCGCACGAATATATCCATTCTAATTCATTCGTACGATCCTTTCTAATTCATTTGCACGATCCATTCTAATTCTTTCCTACGATCCATTCTAATCCATTCGTACGATCCATTCTAATTCATTCGTACGATCCATTCGAATGCATTCGTACGATTCATTCTAATTCATTCGCATGATCCATTCTAATTCATTCGTATGATCCATTCTAATTTATTTGCACGAATATACGATCCATTCTAATTTATTCGCAAGACGATCCATTCTAATTCATTCGCACGATCCATTCTAATTCATTCGTACGATCCATTCTAATTCATTCACACGATACATTCTAATTCATTCGTACGATCCATTCAAATTCATTCACACGAATGTATCCATTCTAATGCATTCGAAATTCATTCGCTCGAATGTATACATTCTAATTCATTCGTACGATTCATTCTAATTCATTCGCACGATCCATTCTAATTCATTCGTACGATATATTCTAATTCATTGTCACAAATGTAACCTTTTTAATTCATTTGTACGATCCATTCTAATCCATTCGTACGATCCATTCTAATTCATTCGTATGATCCATTCTAATTTATTCATACGATCCATTCTAATTCATTCGCACAATCCATTCTAATTCATTCGTACGATCCATTCTAATTCATTCATTTGATCCATTCTAATTCATTCGTACGATCCATTCTAATCCATTCGTACGATCCATTCTAATTCATTCGCACGAATGTAACCATTCTAATTCATTCGTACGATCCATTCAAATTCATTCCTACGATCCATTCTAATTCATTCGCAAATTAGAATGGATCGTACGAATGAATTAGAATGGTTACATTCGTGCGGATGAATTAGAATGGATCGTAGGAATGAATTAGAATGGATCGTGCGAATGAATTAGAATGGATCGTACGATCCATTCTAATTCATTCGTATGATCAATTCTAATTCATTCGCACGATCTGTTCTAATTGATTCGTACGATCCATTCTAATTCATTCGCACGAATGTAACCATTCTAATTCATTCGTACGATCCATTCTAATTCATTCGCACGAATGTATCCATTTTAATTAATTTGCACGATCCATTCTAATTCATTCCTATGATCCATTCTAATTCATTCGTACGATCCATTCTAATTCATTTGCTCGAATGTATCCATTCTAATTCATTCGTACGATCCATTCTAATTCGTTCATACGATCCAATCTAATTCGTTCGTACGATCATTCTAATTCATTTGCACGATCCATTCTAATTCATTCCTATGATCCATTCTAATTCATTCGTACGATCCATTCTAATTCATTCGCACGAATGTATCCATTCTAATTCATTCGCACAAATGTATCCATTCTAATTCATTCGTACGATCAATTTTTATTCATTCATACGATCCATTCTAATTCATTTGCACGATCCATTCTAATTCATTCCTATGATCCATTCTAATTCATTCGTCCGATCCATTCTAATTCATTCGCTCGAATGTATCCATTATAATTCATTCGTACGATCCATTCTAATTCATTCACACGAATGTATCCATTCTAATTCATTCGCACAAATGTATCCATTCTAATTCATTCGTACGATCCATTCTTATTCATTCATACGATCCATTCTAATTCATTTGCATGATCCATTCTAATTCATGCCTATGATCCATTCTAATTCATTCGTACGATCCATTCTAATTTATTCGCTCGAATGTATCCATTCTAATTCATTCGTACGATCCATTCTAATTCATTCTCACGAATGTAACCTTTCTAATTCATTTGTATGATCCATTCTAATTCATTCGTACGATCCATTCAAATTCATTTGCATGATCCATTCTAATTCATTCGTACGATCCATTCTAATTCATTCTCACGAATGTAACCTTTCTAATTCATTTGTATGATCCATTCTAATTCATTCGTACGATCCATTCAAATTCATTCGCATGATCCATTCTAATTCATTCGTACGATCCATTCTAATTCATTCTCACGAATTTATCCATTCTAATTCATTCGTTCGATCCATTCTAATCCATTCGTACGATCCATTCTAATCCATTCGTACGATCCATTCTAATTCATTCTCACAAATGTAACCTTTCTAATTCATTTGTACGATCCATTCTAATTCATTCATACGATCCATTCTAATCCATTCGTACGATCCATTCTAATTCATTCACACGATCCATTCTAATTCATTCGCACGAATGTATCCATTATAATTCATTCGTACAATCCATTCTAATTCATTCATACGATCCATTCTAATTCATTTGCATGAATATATCTATTCTAATTCATTCGTATAATCCATTCTAATTCATTCGCACAAATGTATCCATTCTAATTCATTCGTTCGATCCATTCTAATTCATTCGCATAAATATATCCATTCTAATTCATTCGTACGATCCATTCTAATTCATTCGCACGAATATATCCATTCTAATTCATTCGTACGATCCTTTCTAGTTCATTCGCACGATCCATTCTAATTCTTTCATATGATCCATTCTAATTCATTCGTACGATCCATTCTAATCCATTCGTACGATCTATTCTAATTCATTCGCGCGAATTTAACCATTCTAATTCATTCGTACGATTCATTCTAATTCATTCGTACGATCCATTCTAATTCATTCTTACGATCCATTCTAATCCATTCGTACGATCCATTCTAATTCATTCATACGATCCATTCTAATTCATTCTCACAAATGTAACCTTTCTAATTCATTTGTACGATCCATTCTAATTCATTCGTATGATCCATTCTAATTCATTCGTACGATCTATTCTAATTCATTCGCACGAATGTAACCATTCTAATTCATTCGTACGATCCATTCTAATTCATTCCTACGATCCATTCTAATTCATTCGCACGAATGTATCCATTCTAATTTAGTCGTACGATCCATTCAAATTCAATCGTATGATCCATTC
This sequence comes from Chamaelirium japonicum, assembly GCA_947650365.1. Lineage (NCBI taxonomy): Eukaryota > Viridiplantae > Streptophyta > Magnoliopsida > Liliales > Melanthiaceae > Chamaelirium > Chamaelirium japonicum. The sequence goes on along the minus strand of CANTAL010000085.1, from coordinate 678,751 downwards.
TAATTCATTCGTACGATCAATTCTAATTCATTCGTCTGATCCATTCTAATCCATTCGCACGAACGTATCCATTCTAATTCATTCGTACGATCTATTCTAATTCATTCGCATGATCCATTCTAACTCATTCGGTTGATCCATTCTAATTCATTCGTACAATCCATTCTAATTTATTCGCATGATCCATTCTGATTTATTCGTACGATCCAGTCTAATTCATTCGAACGATCCATTCTAATTCATTCGCACGAATATATCCATTCTAATTCATTCGTACGATCCTTTCTAATTCATTCGCACGATCCATTCTAATTCTTTCCAACGATCCATTCTAATTCATTCGTATGGTCCATTGTAATTCATTCTTACAATCCATTCAGATTCATTCGCACAAATGTATCCATTCAAATTCATTCGTACGATCCTTTCTAATTAATTCGCACGATCCATTCTAATTCATTCTCACGAATATAACCTTTCTAATTCATTCGTACGATCCATTCTAATTCATTTGTACGATCCATTCTAATTCATTCACATGATGTATTCTAATTCATTCGTATGATCCATTCTAATTCATTCGTATGATTCATTCTAATTCATTCGTACGACCCATTCTAATTAATTCGCACAAATATATCCATTCTAATTCATTCGTACGATCCATTCTAATTCATTCGCACGATCAATTCTAATTCATTCCTGCGAATGGATTAGAATGGATCGTACGAATGGATTAGAATGGATCGTATGAATGAATTAGAATGGATCGTACGAATGAATTAGAATCGATCCACCGAATGAGTTAGAATGGATCATACGAATGAATTAGAATGGATTGTACGAATGAATTAGAATGGATTGTACGAATGAATTAGAATGGATACATTCGAGCGAATGAATTAGAAAGGTTACATTCGTGAGAATGAATTAGAATGGATCGTACGAATGAATTAGAATGGATCGTATGAATGAATTAGAATGGATCGTACGTATGAATTAGAATGGATACAATCGAGCGAATAAATTAGAATAGATCGTACGAATGAATTAGAATGGATCATAGGAATGAATTAGAATGGATCGTGCAAATGAATTAGAATGGATATATTCGTGCGAATGAATTAGAATGGATCATAGGAATGAATTAGAATGGATCATACGAATGAATTAGAATGGATCGTGCGAATGAATTAGAATGGATTGTACGAATGAATTAGAATGGATACATTCATGCGAATGAATTAGAATGGATTGGACGAATGAATTAGAATGGATCGTACGATTCATTCTAATCCATTCGTACGGTCCATTCTATTTTATTCGCAAGAATGTACCCATTCTAATTTATTCGCACGATCCATTCTAATTCATTCGTATGATCCATTCTAATGCATTCGTACGATTCATTCTAATTCGTTCGCACGATCCATTCTAATTCATTCGTATGATCCATTTTAATTTATTCATACGATCCATTCAAATTCATTCGCATGATCCATTCTAATTCATTCGTACGATCCATTCTAATTCATTCGTTCGAGCCATTCTAATTAATTCGTACGATCCATTCTAATTCATTCGTACGATCCTTTCTAATTCATTCGCACGATCTATTCTAATTTATTCGTACGATCAATTCTAATTCATTCGTACGATCTATTCTAATTCATTCGCATGATCCATTCTAAATCATTCGTATGATCCATTCTAATTCATTCGTATGATACATTCGAGCGAATGAATTAGAATAGATCGTAGGAATGAATTAGAATGGATCATACGAATGAATTAGAATGGATCGTGCGAATGAATTAGAATGGATCGTGCGAATGAATTTGAATGGATCGTACGAATGAATTAGAATGGATATATTTATGCGTACGATCCATTCTTATTCATTCATACGATCCATTCTAATTCATTCGTACGATCCATTCTAATTTATTCGTACGATCCATTCTAATTCATTCACACAAATGTATTCATTCTAATTTATTCGTACGATCCTTTCTAATTCATTCGCACGATCCATTCTAATTCTTCCATATAATACATTCTAATTCATTCGCACGAATGTATCCATTCTAATTCATTCGCACAATCCAATCTAATTCAAACGTACGATCCATTCTAATTCATTCGCATGATGTCTTCTAATTCATTCGTACAATCCATTCCAATTCTAATTCATTCGTACGATCCATTCTAATTCATTTGCACGATCCATTCTAATTCATTCGTATGATCCATTCTAATTTATTCGTACGATCCATTCTAATTCATTCCTATGATCCATTCAAATTCATTCGTACGATCCATTCTAATTTATTTGCTCGAATGTATCCATTCTAATTCATTCGTTCGATCCATTCTAATTTATTCGTACGATCCATACTAATTCATTCTCACGAATGTAACCTCTTTAATTAATTTGTATGTATCCATTCTAATTCATGCGTGCGAATGAATCCATTCTAATTCATTCGTCCGATCCATTCTAATCCATTCGTGCGATCCATTCTAATACATTCGCACGAATGTAACCATTTTAATTCATTCGTACGATCCATTCTAATTCATTCCTACGATCCATTCTAATTCATTCGCACGAATGTATCCATTCTAATTTATTTGCACGATCCATTCTAATTCATTCATATGATCCATTCTAATTCATTCGCACAATCCGTTCTAATTCATTCCAATTCATTCACACGAATGTATCCATTCTAAAATTCGCACGATCCATTCTAATTCATTCGTACGATCCATTCAAGTTCATTCGCACGATCCGTTCTAATTCATTCCGTACGATCGATTCTAATTCTTTCTCACGATCCATTCTAATTCATTCGTACGATCCATTCTAATTCATTCGTATGATCCATTCTAATTTATTCGTTCAAATATATCTAATCTAATACATTCGTACGATCCATTCTAATTCATTCGCACGATCCATTCTAATTCATTCATACGATCCATTCTAATTCATTCGTATGATCAATTCTAATTCATTCGCACAATCCATTCTAATTTATTCGTACGATCCATTCTAATTCATTCGTGCGATCCATTCTAATTCATTCATCCGATCCATTCAAATTCATTCGTACAATGCAATCTAATTCATTCGCACAAATGTATCTATTCTAATTCATTCGTACAATGCGTTCTAATCCATTCGTACGATCCATTCTAATCCATTCGTCCGATCCATTCTAATCCATTCGTACGATCCATTCTAATTCATTCGTATGATCCATTCTAATTCATTCGTACGATCCATTCTAATTCATTTGCATGAATGTATCCATTCTAATTCATTCGTACGATCCAGTCTAATTCATTCGTACGATCCATTCTAATTCATTCGCACGAATATATCCATTCTAATTCATTCGTACGATCCTTTCTAATTCATTCGCACGATCCATTCTAATCCATTCGTACGATCCATTCTAATCCATTCGTACGATCCATTCTTATTCATTCATACGATCCATTCTAATTCATTCGCACAATCCATTCTAATTCATTCGTACGATCCATTATAACTCATTCGTATGATCCATTCTAATTCATTCGCACTATCCATTCTAATTCATTCGCATAAATATATCTATTCTAATTCATTCATACGGTCCATTCTAATTCGTTCGTACGATCCATTCTAATTCGTTCGTACGATCCATTCTAATTCATTTGTACGATCCATTTTAATTCATTCGTACAAATGAATTATAATGGATCGTATGAATGAATACGAATGGATCGTACGAATGAATTAGAATGGATACATTCATGCGAATGAATTAGAATGGATCGAACGAATGAATTAGAATGGATCGTACGAATGAATTAGAATGGATCGTGCGAATGAATTAGAATGAATCGTACGAACGTATTAGAATGGATACATTCGTGCGAATAAATTAGAATGGATCGTACGAATGAATTAGAATGGATCGTGCGAATGAATTAGAATGGATCGTACAAATGAATTAGAATGGATCGTGTGAATGAATTAGAATGGATCGTACGAATGAATTAGAATGGATACATTTGTGCGAATGAATTAGAATGGATCGTACGAATGAATTCGAATGGATCGTACGAATGAATTAGAATGGATACATTTGTACGATGAATTAGAATGGATCGTGCGAATGAATTAGAATGGATCGTACGAATGAATTATAATGGATCGTACGAATGAATTAGAATGGATCTTGCGATTGAATTAGAATAGATCGTACGAATGAATTAGAATGGATGCATTCGTGCGAATGAACTAAAATGTATACATACATTCATGCGAATGAATTAGAATGGATCGTATGAATGAGTTAGAATGGATCGTATGAATGAATTAGAATGGATTGCATGAATAAATTAGAATGGAGCATACGAATGAATTGGAATGGATCGTACGAATGAATTAGAATGGATACATTCATGCAAATGAATTAGAATGAATCGTACAAATGAATTAGAATGGATACATTCGAGCGAATGAATTAGAATGGATCGTACGAATGAATTAGAATGCATCATAGGAATGAATTAGAATGGATCGTGCAAATGAATTAGAATGGATACATTCGTGCGAATGAATTAGAATGGATCGTAGGAATGAATTAGAATAGATCATACGAATGAATTAGAATGGTTACATTCATGCGAATGAATTAGAATGGATCGTACGAATGAACTAGAATGGATCGTGCGAATGAATTAGAATTGATCATACGAATGAATTAGAATGGATCGTACGATCCATTCTAATTCTTTCGCATGATCCATTCTAATTCGTTCGTACGATCCATTCTAATTCGTTCGTACGATCCATTCTAATTAATTCGCACGATCCATTCTAATTCATTTGTACGATCCATTTTAATTCATTCGTACAAATGAATTATAATGGATCGTATGAATGAATACGAATGGATCGTACGAATGAATTAGAATGGATACATTCGTGCGAATATATTAGAATGGATCGGACGAATGAATTAGAATGGATCGTACGAATGAATTAGAATGGATCGTGCGAATGAATTAGAATGAATCGTACGAACGCATTAGAATGGATACATTCGTGCGAATGAATTAGAATGGATCGTACGGATGAATTAGAATGGATCGTGCGAATGAATTAGAATGGATCGTACGAATGAAGTAGAATGGATCGTGCGAATGAATTAGAATGGATCGTACGAATGAATTAGAATGGATACATTTGTGCGAATGAATTAGAATGGATCGTACGAATTAATTAGAGTGGATCGTACGAATGAATTAGAATGGATACATTCGTGCGAATAAATTAGAATGAATCGTACGAATGAATTAGAATGGATTGCACGAATGAATTAGAATGGATACATTCGTGCGAATAAATTAGAATGGATCGTACGAATGAATTAGAATGGATACATTCGTGCGAATGAATTAGAATGGATCGTAGGAATGAATTAGAATGGATCATACGAATGAATTTGAATGGATCGTACGAATGGATTAGAATGAATTCGTATAATGCATTCTAATTCATTCGTACGATTCATTCTAATTCATTCGTATTAGCTATTCTAATTCATTCGTACGATCCATTCTAATGAAATAGTACGATTCATTCTAATTCATTCGTACGATCCATTCTAATTCATTCGTCCGATCCATTCTAATTCATTCGCACGAATGTATCCATTCTAATTCATTCGTGCAATCCATTCTAATTCATTCGCACGATCCATTCTAATTCATTCGTATGATCCATTCTAATTCATTCCTACGATCTATTCTATTTCATTCGCTCGAATGTATCCATTCTAATTCATTCGTTCGATCCATTCTAATTCATTCGTACGATCCATTCCAATTCATTCGCATGATCTATTCTAATTCATTCGTACGATCCATTCTAATCCATTCGTACGATCCAATCTAATTCCTTCGTATGATCCATTCTAATTCATTCGTACGATCCATTCTAATTCTTTCATACGTTCCATTCTAATTCATTCGCACGATCTATTCTAATTCATTCGTACAATCCATTCTTATTCATTCGCACTATCCATTCTAATTCATTAGTGCGATCCATTCTAATTCATTTGTACGAATGAATTAGAATGGATCGTACGAATGGATTAGAATGGATCGTACGAATGAATTAGAATGAATTAGAATGGATCGTACGAATGAATTAGAATGGATAGTGCGAATGAATTAAAATGGATCGTACGAATGAATTAGAATGGATTGTACGAATGAATTAGAATAGACCGTGCGAACGAATTAGAATGGATCGTACGAAAGAATTAGAATGGATCATACGAATGAATTCGAATGGATCGTACGAATGAATTAGAATGGATCGTACGAATGAATTAGAATGGATACATTCGAGCGAATGAATTAGAATGGATCGTACAAATGAATTAGAATGGAACATAGGAATGAATTAGAATGGATCGTGCAAATAAATTAGAATGGATACATTCGTGCGAATGAATTAGAATGGATCATAGGAATGAATTAGAATGGATCTTACGAATAAATTAGAATGGATCGTGCGAATGAATTAGAATGGATCGTACGAATGAATTAGAATGGATCCACCGAATGAGTTAGAATGGATTATACGAATAAAATAAGAATGGATCGTACGAATGAATTAGAATGGATCGTATGAATGAATTAGAATGGATCGTATAAATGAATAAGAATGGATCGTACGAATGAATTAGAATGGATCGTATAAATGAATAAGAATGGATCGTACGAATGAATTAGAATGGATCGTGCGAACGAATGAATTAGAATGGATACATTCGAGCGAATGAATTAGAATAGATCGTAGGAATGAATAAGAATGGATCGTACGAATGAATTAGAATGGATCGTGCAAATGAATTAGAATGGATACATTTGTGCGAATGAATTAGAATGGATCATAGGAATGAATTAGAATGGATCGTACGAATGAATTAGAATGGTTACATTCGTGCGAATGAATTAGAATGGATCGTACGATTGAATTAGAATGGATACATTCGAGCAAATGAATTAGAATAGATCTTACGAATGAATTAGAATAGATCATACGAATGAATTAGAAAGGTTACATTTGTGAGAATGAATTAGAATGCATCATACAATTCATTAGAATGGATCGTACGAATGAATTAGAATGGATATATTCGTGCGAATGAATTAGAATGGATTGTACGAATGAATTAGAATTGATCGTGCGAATGAATTAGAATGGATCATGCAAATGAATTAGAAAGGTTACATTCGTGAGAATGAATTAGAATGGATCGTGCGATGAATTAGAATGGATTATACAAATGAATTAGAATGGATTCTTATCCATTCGTACGATCCATTCTAATCTATTCTAATCCATTTGACGATCCATTCTAATCCATTCGTACGATCCATTCTAATTCATTCGCACGAATGTAACCATTCTAATTCATTCGTACGATCCATTCTAATTCATTCCTACGATCCATTCTAATTTATTCGCACGAATGTATCCATTCTAATTCATTTGCATGATCCATTCTAATTCATTCCTATGATCCATTCTAATTCATTCGCTCGAATGTATATATTCTAATTCATTCGTACGATCCATTCCAATTTATTCTCACGATCCATTCTAATTCATTCGTACGATCCATTCTAATTCATTCGTATGATCCATTCTAACTCATTCGGTGGATCGATTCTAATTCATTCGTATATCCATTCTAATTCATTTGCACAAATGTATACATTCTAATTCATTCGTACGATCTATTCTAATTCATTCGTATGATCCATTCTAATTTATTCGCACGATCTATTCTAATTCATTCGTACGATCTATTCTAATTCATTCGTACGATCCATTCTAATTCATTCGTACGATCCATTCTAATTCATTCGGTGGATCCATTCTAATTCATTCGTACGATCCATTCTAATTCATTCGCACAATCTATTCTAATTCATTCGTTCGAACCATTCTAATTCATTCGTACGATCCATTCTAATTCATTCATACGATCTATTCCTATGATCCATTCTAATTAATTCGTACGATCCATTCTAATTCATTCTCACAAATGTAACCTTTCTATTTCATTTGTATGATCTATTATAATTCATTCGCACGATCCATTCTAATTCATTCGTATGATCCATTCTAATTTATTCGTACGAATGTATCCATTCTAATTCATTCGTACGATCCATTCTAATTCATTCGCACGATCCATTCTAATTCATTCGCACTAATGTATCCATTCTAATTCATTCGTACGATCCATTCTAATTCATTCGCACGATCCATTCTAATTCATTCGTACGATCCATTCTAATTCATTCGCACGAATGTATCCATTCTAATACTTTCATACGATTCATTCTAATTCATTTGCACGATCCATTCTAATTCATTCGTATGATCCATTCTAATGAATCATAATGAATTAGAATGGATCGTGTGAATGAATTAGAATGGATCGTACGAATGAATTAGAATGGATCGTACGAATGAATTAGATCGTACGAATGAATTAGAATGGATCGTACGAATGAATTAAAATGGATTGTACGAATGCATTAGAATGGATACATTCGTGCGAATAAATTAGAATGGATCGTACGAATGAATTAGAATGGATCGTACGAATGGATTAGAATGGATACATTCGTGCGAATGAATTAGAATGGATCGTAGGAATGAATTAGAATGGATCGTACGAATGAATTTGAATGGATCGTACGAATGGATTAGAATGGATTCGTATAATGCATTCTAATTCATTCGTACGATTCATTCTAATTCATTCGTATTAGCTATTCTAATTCATTCGTACGATTCATTCTAATTCATTCGTATTAGCTATTCTAATTCATTCGTACGATCCATTCTAATGAAATAGTACGATTCATTCTAATTCATTCATACGATCCATTCTAATTCATTCGTACGATCCATTCTAATTCATTCGCACGAATGTATCCATTCTAATGCATTCGTATGATCCATTCTAATTCATTCGTATGATCCATTGTAATTCATTCGCATGATCCATTCTAATTCATTCATACGATCCATTCTAATTTATTCGCACAAATGTATCCATTTTAATTCATTCGTACGATCTAATTCATTCGTACGATCCATTCTAATTCATTCGCTCGAATGTATCCATTCTAATTCATTCGTATGAATTAGATTGGATCGTACGAATGAATTAGAATGGATCATACGAATGAATTAGAATGGATCGTGCGAATGAATTTGAATGGATCGTACGAATGAATTAGAATGAATCGTACGATCCATTCTAATTCATTGTCACAAATGTAACCTTTCTAATTTATTTGTACGATCCATTCTAATTCATTCGTACGATCCATTCTAATTCATTCCTATGATCCATTCTATTCTATTCATACGATCCATTCTAATTCATTCGCACGAATGTGACAATTCTAATTCATTTGTACGATCCATTCTAATTCATTCCTATGATCCATTCTAATTCATTCGCACAAATGTATCCATTCTAATTCATTTGCACGATCCATTCTAATTCATTCCTATGATCCATTCTAATTCCTTCGTATGATCCATTCTAATTCATTCGCTCGAATGTATCCATTCTAATTCATTCGTACGATCCATTCTAATTCGTTCATATGATCCATTCTAACTCATTCGCACAAATGTATCCATTCTAATTCATTCGTACGATCCATTCTAATCCATTCGTACGATCCATTCTAATCCATTCGTAAGATCCATTCTAATCCATTCTTACGATCCATTCTAATCCATTCGTACGATCCATTCTAATTCATTCGCACGATCTATTCTAATTCATTTGCATGATCCATTCTAATTCATTCGTACGATCCATTCTAATTCATTCCTATGATCCATTCTAATCCATTCGTACGATCCATTCTAATTCATTCGCACGAATGTAACCATTCTAATTCATTCGTACGATCCATTCTAATGCATTCCTACGATCCATTCTAATTCATTCGCACGAATGTATCCATTCTAATTCATTTGCACGATCCATTCTAATTCATTCCTATGATCCATTCTAATTCATTCGTACGATCCATTCTAATGTATTCGCTAGAATGTATCTATACTAATCCATTCGTACGATCCATTCTAATTCATTCGTATGATCCATTCTAACTCATTCGCACAAATGTATCCATTCTAATTCATTCATACGATCCATTCTAATTCATTCGTATGATCCATTCTAATCCATTCGTACGATCCATTATAATCCATTCGTACGATCCATTCTAATGCATTCGTACGATCCATTCTAATCCATTCGTACGATCTATTCTAATTCATTCGTACGATCCATTCTAATGCATTCGTACGATTCATTCTAGTTCATTCGCACGATCTATTCTTATTCATTCGTATGATCCATTCTAATTTATTTGCACGAATATACGATCCATTCTAATTTATTCGCAAGACGATCCATTCTAATTCATTCGCACGATCCATTCTAATTCATTCATACGATCCATTCTAATTCATTCGCACGATCAATTCTAATTCATTCGTACGATCCATTCTAATTCATTCGCACGAATGTATCCATTCTAATGCATTTGAAATTCATTCGCTCGAATGTATCCATTCTAATTCATTCATACGATTCATTCTAATTCATTCGCACGATCCATTCTAATTCATTCATACGATCCATTCTAATTCATTCATACGATCCATTCTAATTCATTCGTACGATCCATTCTAATTCATTCTCACAAATGTAACCTTTCAAATTCATTTGTACGATCCATTCTAATTCATTCGTACGATCCATTCTAATTCATTCGTATGATCAATTCTAATTCATTCGCACGATCTATTCTAATTCATTCGTACGATCTATTCTAATTCATTCGCACGAATGTAACCATTCTAATTCATTCGTACGATCCATACTAATTCATTCCTATAATCCATTCTAATTCATTCGCACGAATGTATCCATTCTAATTCATTTGCACGATCCATTCTAATTCATTCCTATGATCCATTCTAATTCATTCGTACGATCCATTCTAATTCATTCGCTCGAATGTATCCATTCTAATTTATTCGTACGATCCATTCTAATTCGTTCATACGATCCATTCTAATTTGTTCGTACGATCCATTCTAATTCATTTGCACGATCCATTCTAATTCATTCCTATGATCTATTCTAATTCATTCGTACGATCCATTCTAATTCATTCGCACGAATGTATCCATTCTAATTCATTCGAACAAAATATCCATTCTAATTCATTCGTACGATCCATTCTTATTCATTCATACGATCCATTCTAATTCATTTGCATGATCTATTCTAATTCATTCCTATGATCCATTCTAATTCATTCGTACGATCCATTCTTATTCATTCGCTCGAATGTATCCATTCTAATTCATTCGTACGATCCATTCTAATTCATTCTCACGAATGTAACCTTTCTAATTCATTTGTATGATCCATTCTAATTCATTCGTACGATCCATTCAAATTCATTCGCATGATCCATTCTAATTCATTCGTACGATCCATTCTAATTCATTCTCATGAATGTAACCTTTCTAATTCATTTGTATGATCCATTCTAATTCATTCGTACGATCAATTCAAATTCATTCGCATGATCCATTGTAATTCATTCGTACGATCCATTCTAATTCATTCTCACGAATGTATCCATTCTAATTCATTCGTTCGATCCATTCTAATGCATTCGTACGATCCATTCTAATCCATTCGTACGATCCATTCTAATTGATTCCCACAAATGTAACCTTTCTAATTCATTTGTACGATCCATTCTAATTCATTCGTACGATCCATTCTAATCCATTCGTACGATCCATTCTAATCCATTCTAATTCATTTGCACGATCCATTCTAATTCATTCACACGAATATAGCCATTCTAATTCATTCGTACAATCAATTCTAATTCATTCGTACGATCCATTCTTAATCATTCGCATGAATATATCTATTCTAATTCATTTGTATGATCCATTCTAATTCATTCACACAAATGTATCCATTCTAATTCATTCGTTCGATCCATTCTAATTCATTCGCATAAATATATCCATTCTAATTCATTCGTACGATCCATTCTAATTCATTCGCACGAATATATCCATTCTAATTCATTCGTACGATCCTTTCTAATTCATTCGCACGATCCATTCTAATTCTTTCATAAGATCCATTCTAATTCATTCGTACGATCCATTCTAATCCATTCGTACGATCTATTCTAATTCATTCGCATGAATATAACCATTCTAATTCATTCGTACGATTCATTCTAATTCATTCGTATGAGCTATTCTAATTCATTCGTACGATCCATTCAAATTCATTCGTACGATCCATTCTAATCCATTCGTACGATCCATTCTAATTCATTCGTACGATCCATTCTAATTCATTCTCACAAATGTAACCTTTCTAATTCATTTGTACGATCCATTCTAATTCATTCGTACGATCCATTCTAATTTATTCGTACGATCCATTCTAATTCATTCGCACGAATGTAACCATTCTAATTCATTCGTACGATCCATTCTAATTCATTCCTACGATCCATTCTAATTCATTCGCACGAACGTATCAATTCTAATTTATTCGTACGATCCATTCAAATTCAATCGCATAATCCATTCTAATTCATTCGCACGATCAATTCTAATTCATTCGTCCGATCCATTCTAATTCATTCGCACGAATGTATCCATTCTAATTCATTCGTACGATCCATTCTAATTCATTCGCATGATCCATTCTAACTCATTCGGTGGATCCATTCTAATTCATTCGTACGATCCATTCTAATTCATTCGCACGATCCATTCTAATTTATTCGTACGATCCATTCTAATCCATTCGTACGATCCATTCTAATTCATTCGTAAGATCCATTCTAATTCATTCGTACGATCCATTCTAATTCATTTGCAAGAATGTATCCATTCTAATTTATTCGTACGATCCAGTCAAATTCATTCGTACGATCCATTTTAATTCATTCGCACGAATATATCCATTCTAATTCATTCGTACGATCCTTTCTAATTCATTCGCACGATCCATTCTAATTCTTTCCTATGATCCATTCTAATCCATTCGTACGATCCATTCTAATTCATTCGTACGATCCATTCTAATGCATTCGTACGATTCATTCTAATTCATTCGCATGATCCATTCTAATTCATTCGTATGATCCATTCTAATTTATTTGCACGAATATACGATCCATTCTAATTTATTCGCAAGACGATCCATTCTAATTCATTCGCACGATCCACTCTAATTCATTCGTACGATACATTCTAATTCATTCACACGATACATTCTAATTCATTCGTACGATCCATTCAAATTCATTCACACGAATGTATCCATTCTAATGCATTCGAAATTCATTCGCTCGAATGTATATATTCTAATTCATTCGTACGATTCATTCTAATTCATTCGCACGATCCATTCTAATTCATTCGTACGATCTAATCTAATTCATTGTCACAAATGTAACCTTTTTAATTCATTTGTACGATCCATTCTAATCCATTCGTACGATCCATTCTAATTCATTCGTATGATCCATTCTAATTTATTCATACGATCCAGTCTAATTCATTCGCACAATCCATTCTAATTCATTCGTACGATCCATTCTAATTCATTCATTTGATCCATTCTAATTCATTCGTACGATCCATTCTAATCCATTCGTACGATCCATTCTAATTCATTCGCACGAATGTAACCATTCTAATTCATTCGTACGATCCATTCAAATTCATTCCTATGATCCATTCTAATTCATTCGCAAATTAGAATGGATCGTACGAATAAATTAGAATGGTTACATTCGTGCGGATGAATTAGAATGGATCGTAGGAATGAATTAGAATGGATCGTGCGAATGAATTAGAATGGATCGTACGATCCATTCTAATTCATTCGTATGATCAATTCTAATTCATTCGCACGATCTGTTCTAATTGATTCGTACGATACATTCTAATTCATTCGCACGAATGTAACCATTCTAATTCATTCGTACGATCCATTCTAATTCATTCGCACGAATGTGTCCATTTTAATTAATTTGCACGATCCATTCTAATTCATTCCTATGATCCATTCTAATTCATTCGTACGATCCATTCTAATTCATTTGCTCGAATGTATCCATTCTAATTCATTCGTACGATCCATTCTAATTCGTTCATACGATCCAATCTAATTCGTTCGTACAATCATTCTAATTCATTTGCACGATCCATTCTAATTCATTCCTATGATCCATTCTAATTCATTCGTACGATCCATTCTAATTCATTCGCACGAATGTATCCATTCTAATTCATTCGCACAAATGTATCCATTCTAATTCATTCGTACGATCAATTTTTATTCATTCATACGATCCATTCTAATTCATTTGCACGATCCATTCTAATTCATTCCTATGATCCATTCTAATTCATTCGTACGATCCATTCTAATTTATTCGCTCGAATGTATCCATTATAATTCATTCGTACGATCCATTCTAATTCATTCGCACGAATGTATCCATTCTAATTCATTCGCACAAATGTATCCATTCTAATTCATTCGTACGATCCATTCTTATTCATTCATACGATCCATTCTAATTCATTTGCATGATCCATTCTAATTCATGCCTATGATCCATTCTAATTCATTCGTACGATCCATTCTAATTTATTCGCTCGAATGTATCCATTCTAATTCATTCGTACGATCCATTCTAATTCATTCTCAGGAATGTAACCTTTCTAATTCATTTGTATGATCCATTCTAATTCATTCGTACGATCCATTCAAATTCATTCGCATGATCCATTCTAATTCATTCGTACGATCCATTCTAATTCATTCTCACGAATGTAACCTTTCTAATTCATTTGTATGATACATTCTAATTCATTCGTACGATCCATTCAAATTCATTCGCATGATCCATTCTAATTCATTCGTACGATCCATTCTAATTCATTCTCACGAATTTATCCATTCTAATTCATTCGTTCGATCCATTCTAATCCATTCGTACGATCCATTCTAATCCATTCGTACGATCCATTCTAATTCATTCTCACAAATGTAACCTTTCTAATTCATTTGTACGATCCATTCTAATTCATTCGTACGATCCATTCTAATCCATTCGTACGATCCATTCTAATTCATTCACACGATCCATTCTAATTCATTCGCACGAATGTATCCATTATAATTCATTCGTACAATCCATTCTAATTCATTCATACGATCCATTCTAATTCATTCGCATGAATATATCTATTCTAATTCATTCGTATAATCCATTCTAATTCATTCGCACAAATGTATCCATTCTAATTCATTCGTTCGATCCATTCTAATTCATTCGCATAAATATATCCATTCTAATTCATTCGTACGATCCATTCTAATTCATTCGCACGAATATATCCATTCTAATTCATTCGTACGATCCTTTCTAGTTCATTCGCATGATCCATTCTAATTCTTTCATATGATCCATTCTAATTCATTCGTACGATCCATTCTATTCCATTCGTACGATCTATTCTAATTCATTCGCGTGAATTTAACCATTCTAATTCATTCGTACGATTCATTCTAATTCATTCGTACGATCCATTCTAATTCATTCGTACGATCCATTCTAATCCATTCGTACGATCCATTCTAATTCATTCATACGATCCATTCTAATTCATTCTCACAAATGTAACCTTTCTAATTCATTTGTACGATCCATTCTAATTCATTCGTATGATCCATTCTAATTCATTCGTACGATCTATTCTAATTCATTCGCACGAATGTAACCATTCTAATTCATTCGTACGATCCATTCTAATTCATTCCTACGATCCATTCTAATTCATTCGCACGAATGTATCCATTCTAATTTAGTCGTACGATCCATTCAAATTCAATCGTATGATCCATTCTAATTCATTCGTACGATCAATTCTAATTCATTCGTCTGATCCATTCTAATCCATTCGCACGAACGTATCCATTCTAATTCATTCGTACGATCTATTCTAATTCATTCGCATGATCCATTCTAACTCATTCGGTTGATCCATTCTAATTCATTCATACAATCCAGTCTAATTTATTCGCATGATCCATTCTAATTTATTCGTACGATCCAGTCTAATTCATTCGAACGATCCATTCTAATTCATTCGCACGAATATATCCATTCTAATTCATTCGTACGATCCTTTCTAATTCATTCGCACGATCCATTCTAATTCTTTCCAACGATCCATTCTAATTCATTCGTATGATCCATTGTAATTCATTCATACAATCCATTCAGATTCATTCGCACAAATGTATCCATTCAAATTCATTCGTACGATCCATTCTAATTAATTCGCACGATCCATTCTAATTCATTCTCACGAATCTAACTTTTCTAATTCATTCGTACGATCCATTCTAATTCATTTGTACGATCCATTCTAATTCATTCACATGATGTATTCTAATTCATTCGTATGATCCATTCTAATTCATTCGTATGATTCATTCTAATTCATTCGTACGATCCATTCTAATTAATTCGCACAAATGTATCCATTCTAATTCATTCGTACGATCCATTCTAATTCATTCGCACGATCAATTCTAATTCATTCCTGCGAATGGATTAGAATGGATCGTACGAATGGATTAGAATGGATCGTATGAATGAATTAGAATGGATCGCACGAATGAATTAGAATCGATCCACCGAATGAGTTAGAATGGATCATACGAATGAATTAGAATGGATCGTACGAATGAATTAGAATGGATTGTACGAATGAATTAGAATGGATACATTCGAGTGAATGAATTAGAAAGGTTACATTCGTGAGAATGAATTAGAATGGATCGTACGAATGAATTAGAATGGATCGTATGAATGAATTAGAATGGATCGTACGTATGAATTAGAATGGATACAATCGAGCGAATAAATTAGAATAGATCGTACGAATGAATTAGAATGGATCATAGGAATGAATTAGAATGGATCGTGCAAATGAATTAGAATGGATATATTCGTGCGAATGAATTAGAATGGATCATAGGAATGAATTAGAATGGATCATACGAATGAATTAGAATGGATCGTGCGAATGAATTAGAATGGATTGTACGAATGAATTAGAATGGATACATTCATGCGAATGAATTAGAATGGATTGGACGAATGAATTAGAATGGATCGTACGATTCATTCTAATCCATTCGTACGGTCCATTCTATTTTATTCGCAAGAATGTACCCATTCTAATTTATTCGCACGATCCATTCTAATTCATTCGTACGATCCATTCTAATGCATTCGTACGATTCATTCTAATTCGTTCGCACGATCCATTCTAATTCATTCGTATGATCCATTTTAATTTATTCATACGATCCATTCAAATTCATTCGCATGATCCATTCTAATTCATTCGTACGATCCATTCTAATTCATTCGTTCGAGCCATTCTAATTAATTCGTACGATCCATTCTAATTCATTCGTACGATCCTTTCTAATTCATTCGCACGATCTATTCTAATTTATTCGTACGATCCATTCTAATTCATTCGTACGATCTATTCTAATTCATTCGCATCATCCATTCTAAATCATTCGTATGATCCATTCTAATTCATTCGTATGATACATTCGAGCGAATGAATTAGAATAGATCGTAGGAATGAATTAGAATGGATCATACGAATGAATTAGAATGGATCGTGCGAATGAATTAGAATGGATCGTGCGAATGAATTTGAATGGATCGTACGAATGAATTAGAATGGATATATTTATGCGTACGATCCATTCTTATTCATTCATACGATCCATTCTAATTCATTCGTACGATCCATTCTAATTTATTCGTACGATCCATTCTAATTCATTCACACAAATGTATTCATTCTAATTTATTCGTACGATCCTTTCTAATTCATTCGCACGATCCATTCTAATTCTTCCATATAATACATTCTAATTCATTCGCACGAATGTATCCATTCTAATTCATTCGCACAATCCAATCTAATTCAAACGTACGATCCATTCTAATTCATTCGCATGATGTATTCTAATTCATTCGTACGATCCATTCCAATTCTAATTCATTCGTACGATCCATTCTAATTCATTTGCACGATCCATTCTAATTCATTCGTATGATCCATTCTAATTTATTCGTACGATCCATTCTAATTCATTCCTATGATCCATTCTAATTCATTCGTACGATCCATTCTAATTTATTTGCTCGAATGTATCCATTCTAATTCATTCGTTCGATCCATTCTAATTCATTCGTACGATCCATTCTAATTCATTCTCACGAATGTAACCTCTCTAATTAATTTGTATGTATCCATTCTAATTCATTCGTACGATCCATTCTAATTCATTCGCACGATCCATTCTAATTCATTCATACGATCCATTCTAATTCATTCGTATGATCAATTCTAATTCATTCGCACGATCCATTCTAATTCATTCGTACGATCCATTCTAATTCATTCGTGCGATCCATTCTAATTCATTCATCCGATCCATTCAAATTCATTCGTACAATGCAATCTAATTCATTCGCACAAATGTATCTATTCTAATTCATTCGTACAATGCGTTCTAATCCATTCGTACGATCCATTCTAATCCATTCGTACGATCCATTCTAATTCATTCGTATGATCCATTCTAATTCATTCGTACGATCCATTCTAATTCATTTGCATGAATGTATCCATTCTAATTCATTCGTACGATCCAGTCTAATTCATTCGTACGATCCATTCTAATTCATTCGCACGAATATATCCATTCTAATTCATTCGTACGATCCTTTCTAATTCATTCGCACGATCCATTCTAATCCATTCGTACGATCCATTCTAATCCATTCGTACGATCCATTCTTATTCATTCATACGATCCATTCTAATTCATTCGCACAATCCATTCTAATTCATTCGTACGATCCATTATAATTCATTCGTATGATCCATTCTAATTCATTCGCACTATCCATTCTAATTCATTCGCATGAATATATCTATTCTAATTCATTCATACGGTCCATTCTAATTCGTTCGTACGATCCATTCTAATTCGTTCGTACGATCCATTCTAATTCATTTGTACGATCCATTTTAATTCATTCGTACAAATGAATTATAATGGATCGTATGAATGAATACGAATGGATCGTACGAATGAATTAGAATGGATACATTCATGCGAATGAATTAGAATGGATCGGACGAATGAATTAGAATGGATCATACGAATGAATTAGAATGGATCGTGCGAATGAATTAGAATGAATCGTACGAACGCATTAGAATGGATACATTCGTGCGAATAAATTAGAATGGATCGTACGAATGAATTAGAATGGATCGTGCGAATGAATTAGAATGGATCGTACAAATGAATTAGAATGGATCGTGTGAATGAATTAGAATGGATCGTACGAATGAATTAGAATGGATACATTTGTGCGAATGAATTAGAATGGATTGTACGAATGAATTCGAATGGATCGTACGAATGAATTAGAATGGATACATTTGTACGATGAATTAGAATGGATCGTGCGAATGAATTAGAATGGATCGTACGAATGAATTATAATGGATCGTACGAATGAATTAGAATGGATCTTGCGATTGAATTAGAATAGATCGTACGAATGAATTAGAATGGATGCATTCGTGCGAATGAACTAAAATGTATACATACATTCATGCGAATGAATTAGAATGGATCGTATGAATGAGTTAGAATGGATAGTATGAATGAATTAGAATGGATTGCATGAATAAATTAGAATGGAGCATACGAATGAATTGGAATGGATCGTACGAATGAATTAGAATGGATACATTCATGCAAATGAATTAGAATGAATCGTACAAATGAATTAGAATGGATACATTCGAGCGAATGAATTAGAATGGATCGTACGAATGAATTAGAATGTATCTAGGAATGAATTAGAATGGATCGTGCAAATGAATTAGAATGGATACATTCGTGCGAATGAATTAGAATGGATCGTAGGAATGAATTAGAATAGATCATACGAATGAATTAGAATGGTTACATTCATGCGAATGAATTAGAATGGATCGTACGAATGAACTAGAATGGATCGTGCGAATGAATTAGAATTGATCATACGAATGAATTAGAATGGATCGTACGATCCATTCTAATTCTTTCGCATGATCCATTCTAATTCGTTCGTACGATCCATTCTAATTCGTTCGTACGATCCATTCTAATTCATTTGTACGATCCATTTTAATTCATTCGTACAAATGAATTATAATGGATCGTATGAATGAATACGAATGGATCGTACGAATGAATTAGAATGGATACATTCGTGCGAATATATTAGAATGGATCGGACGAATGAATTAGAATGGATCGTACGAATGAATTAGAATGGATCGTGCGAATGAATTAGAATGAATCGTACGAACGCATTAGAATGGATACATTCGTGCGAATGAATTAGAATGGATCGTACGGATGAATTAGAATGGATCGTGCGAATGAATTAGAATGGATCGTACGAATGAAGTAGAATGGATCGTGCGAATGAATTAGAATGGATCGTACGAATGAATTAGAATGGATACATTTGTGTGAATGAATTAGAATGGATCGTACGAATTAATTAGAGTGGATCGTACGAATGAATTAGAATGGATACATTTGTACGAATGAATTAGAATGGATCGTGTGAATGAATTAGAATGGATCGTACGAAAGACTTATAATGGATCGTACGAATGAATTAGAATGGATCTTGCGATTGAATTAGAATAGATCGTATGAATGAATTAGAATGGATACATTCGTGCGAATGAACTAGAATGTATACATACATTCATGCGAATGAATTAGAATGGATCGTATGAATGAGTTAGAATGGATCGTATGAATGAATTAGAATGGATTGTATGAATGAATTAGAATGGATCATACGAATGAATTGGAATGGATCGTAAGAATGAATTAGAATGGATACATTCATGCAAATAAATTAGAATGGATCGTACGAATGAATTAGAATGGATACATTCATGCAAATGAATTAGAATGGATTGTACGAATGAATTAGAATGGATCGTGCGAATGAATTAAAATGGATACATTGGTACAAATGAATTAGAATGGATCGTGCGAATGAATTAGAATGGATCGTACGAATGAATTAGAATGGATACATTTGTGCGAATGAATTAGAATGGATTGTACGAATGAATTAGAATGAATCGTACGAATGAATTAGAATGGATCGTACGGCCGAATTAGAATGGATCGTATGAACGAATTAGAATGGATCGTACGAATGAATTAGAATGGATCATAGGAATGAAATAGAATGGATCGTACGAATGGATTAGACTGCATTGTACGAATGAATTAGAATGGATCGTACAAATGAATTAGAATGGATACATTCGTGCGAATAAATTAGAATGGGTCGTACAAATGAATTAGAATGGATCGTGCGAATGAATTTGAATGGATAGTGCAAATGAATTAGAATGGATCGTACGAATGAATTAGAATGGATATATTCGTGCGAATGAATTAGAATGGATCGTACAAATGAATTAGAATGGATCGTACGAATGAATTAGAATGGATCGTACGAATGAATTAGAATGGATACATTCGAGCGAATGAATTAGAATAGATCGTAGGAATGAATTAGAATGGATCATACAAATGAATTAGAATGGATCGTTCGAATGAATTAGAATGGATTGTACGAATGAATTAGAATGGATACATTCGAGCGAATGAATTAGAATAGATCGTAGGATTGAATTAGAATGGATCATACAAATGAATTAGAATGGATTGTGCGAATGAATTAGAATGGTTTGTACGAATGAATTAGAATGGATACATTCGTGTGAATGAATTAGAATGGATCGGACGAATGAATTAGAATGAATCATACGATTCATTCTAATTCATTCGTACGATCCATTCTAATGCATTCGTACGATTCATTCTAATTCATTCGCACGATCCATTCTAATTCATTCGTACGATCCATTCTTATTCATTCATATGATCCATTCTAATTCATTCGTACGATCCATTCTAATTCATTCGTATGATCCATTCTAACTCATTTTAGAATGGATCGTACGAACGAATTAGAATTGATCGTATGAACGAATTAGAATGGATCGTACGAATGAATTAGAATGGATACATTCGAGCGAATGAATTAGAATGAATCGTACGAATGAATTAGAATGGATCGTACGAATGGATTAGAATGGATCGTACGAATGGATTAGAATGGATCGTACGAATGGATTAGAATGGATCGTACGAATGAATTAGAATGGATCGTATGAATGCATTAGAATGGATACATTCGTGCGAATGAATTAGAATGGATCGTACGAATGAATTAGAATGGATACATTTGTGCGAATGAATTTGAATGGATTACACGAATTGAATTAGAATGGATCGTACGAATGGATTAGAATGGATCGTACGAATGAGTTAGAATGGATCATACAAATGAATTAGAAAGGTTACATTCGTGAGAATGAATTAGAATGGATCGTGCGAATGAATTAGAATTGATCATACGAGTGGATTAGAATGGATCGTACGAATGAATTAGAATAGATCGTGCGAATGAATTAGAATAGATCGTCCAAACGAATTAGAATGGATCGTATGAACGAATTAGAATGGATCGTATGAACGAATTAGAATGGATCGTACGAATGAATTAGAATGGATATATTCGAGCGAATGAATTAGAATAGATCATACGAATGAATTAGAATAGATCATAGGAATGAATTAGAATGGATTGTGCAAATGAATTAGAATGGATACATTTGTGCGAATGAATTAGACTGGATCGTAGGAATGAATTAGAATGGATCGTATGAATAAATTAGAATGGTTACATTCGTGCGAATGAATTAGAATGGATCGTACGAATGAATTAGAATGGATCGTGCGAATGAATTAGAATGGATCGTACGATCCATTCTAATTCATTCATATGATCAATTCTAATTCATTCGCACGATCCATTCTAATTCATTCGTACGATCCATTCTAATTCATTCGCACGAATGTAACCATTCTAATTCATTCGTACGATCCATTCTAATTCATTCCTACGAACCATTCTAATTCATTCGCACGAATGTATCCATTCTAATTCATTTGCTCGATCCATTCTAATTCATTCCTATGATCCATTCTAATTCATTCGTACGATCCATTCTAATTCATTCGCTCGAATGTATCCATTCTAATTCATTCGTACGATTTATTCTGATTCATTCACACGATCCATTCTAATTCATTCGTACGATCCATTCTTATTCATTCATACGATCCATTCTAATTCATTTGTACGAATGAATTAGGATGGATCGTACGAATGAATTAGAATGGATCGTTCGAACGAATTAGAATGGATCGTATGAACGAATTAGAATGGATCGTACGAATGAATTAGAATGGATACATTAGAGTGAATGAATTAGAATGGATCGTACGAATGAATTAGAATGGATCATAGGAATGAATTAGAATGGATCGTGCAAATGAATTAGAATGGATACATTCGTGCGAATGAATTAGAATGGATCGTAGGAATGAATTAGAATGGTTCGTACGAATGAATTAGAATGGTTACATTCGTGCGAATGAATTAGAATGGATTAGAATGGATCGTACGAATGAATTAGAATGGATCGTACAAATGAATTAGAAAGGTTACATTTGTGAGAATGAATTAGAATGGATCGTACGAATGAATTAGAATGGATCGTACGAATTGATTAGAATGGATCATACGAATGGATTAGAATGGATCGTACGAATAGATTAGAATGGATCGTACGAATGAATTAGAATTGATCATACAAATGAATTAGAAAGGTTACATTCGTGAGAATGAATTAGAATGGATCGTACGAATGAATTAGAATGGATCATACAAATGAATTTGAATGGATCATACGAATGAATTAGAATGGATTGAACGAATGAATTAGAATGGATACATTCGAGCGAATGAATTAGAATAGATCGTAGGAATGAATTAGAATGGATCATACGAATGAATTAGAATGGATCGTGCGAATGAATTAGAATGGATACATTCGTGCGAATGAATTAGAATGGATCGGACGAATGAATTAGAATAGATCGTACGATTCATTCTAATTTATTCGTACGATCCATTCTAATGCATTCGTACGATTCATTCTAATTCATTCGCACGATCCATTCTAATACATTCGTATGATCTATTCTAATTTATTTGCACGAATATACGATTCATTCTAATTCATTCGCACGAATATATGATTCATTCTAATTCATTCTATTTGCATGAATATACGATTCATTCTAATTCATTCGCACGATCCATTCTAATACATTCGTATGATCTATTCTAATTTATTCGTACAAATGTATCCATTCTAATTCATTCTAATTCATTCGTACAATTCATTCTAATTCATTCGTACGATCCATTCTAATTCATTCGTACGATCCATTCTAATTCATTTGCATGAATGTATCCATTCTAATTCATTCGTACAATCCATTTTAATTCATTCGCACGATCCATTCTAATTCATTCGTTTGATCCATTCTAATTCATTCATACGATCTATTCTATTTCATTCGCTCGAATGTATCCATTCTAATTTATTTATTCGATCCATTCTAATTTATTCGTACGATCCATTCAAATTCATTCGCATGATCTATTCTAATTCATTCGTACGATCCCTTCTAATTCATTCTCATGAATGTAACCTTTCTAATTCATTTGTATGATCCATTCTAGTTCATTCGTACGATCCATTCTAATCCATTCGTACGATCCATTGTAATTCATTCATACAATCCATTCAGATTCATTCGCACAAATGTATCCATTCAAATTCATTCATATGATCCATTTTAATTAATTCGCACAATCCATTCTAATTCAGTCGTATGAATGTATCCATTCTAATTCATTCGTACGATCCATTCTAATTCATACGATCCATTCTAATCCATTCGTACGATCCATTTTAATCCATTCGTACGATCCATTCTAATTCATTTGCACGAATGTAACCATTTTAATTCATTCGTACGATCCATTCTAATTCATTCCTAAGATCCATTCTAATTCTTTCGCACGAATCTATCCATTCTAATTCATTTGCATGATCCATTCTAATTCATTCCTATGATCCATTCTAATTCATTCGTACGATCCATTCTAATTCATTCGCTAGAATGTATCCATTCTAATTCATTCGTACGATCCATTCTAATTCATTCGTACGATCCATTCTAATCCAATCGTACGATCCATTCTAATTCATTCGTACAATGTGTTCTAATCCATTCGTACAAAACATTCAAATTCATTCGTACGATCCATTCTAATTCATTTGTACGATCCATTCTAATTCATTCGTACGATCCATTCTAATCAATTCTAATTCGTTCGCTCGAATGTATCCATTCTAATTCATTCGTACGATCCATTATTATTCATTCATACAATCCATTCTAATTCATTCGCACGATCCATTCTAATTTATTCGCACAATCCGTTCTAATTCATTCGCACAATCCATTCTAATTCATTCGCACGAATGTATCCATTCTAATTCATTCGTACGATCCATTCTAATTCATTCGTACGATCCATTCTAATACATTCGCATGATCCATTTGTACGATCCATTCTAATCCATTCGTACGATCCATTCTAATTCATTCATACGATCCATTCTAATTCGTTTGTACGATCCATTCTAATTCGTTCGTACGATCCATTCTAATTCATTCGCACGATCCATTCTAATTTATTCCTATGATCCATTCTAATTCATTCCTACGATCTATTCTAATTCATTCGTACGATCCATTCTAATTTATTCGTATGATCCATTCTAATTCATTCGTATGATCCATTCTAATTTATTTGCATGAATGTATCCATTCTAATTTATTCATACGATCCAGTCTAATTCATTTGTACGATCTATTCTAATTCATTCGCACGAATGTATCCATTCTAATTCATTCGTACGATCATTTCTAATTCATTCGCACGATCCATTCTAATTCTTTCATAAGATCCATTCTAATTCATTCGTACGATCCATTCTAATCCATTCGTACGATCTATTCTAATTCATTCGCACGAATATAACCATTCTAATTCATTCGTACGATTCATTCTAATTCATTCGTATGAGCTATTCTAATTCATTCGTACGATCCATTCAAATTCATTCGTACGATCCATTCTAATCCATTCGTACGATCCATTCTAATTCATTCGTACGATCCATTCTAATTCATTCTCACAAATGTAACCTTTCTAATTCATTTGTACGATCCATTCTAATTCATTCGTACGATCCATTCTAATTTATTCATACGATCCATTCTAATTCATTCGCACGAATGTAACCATTCTAATTCATTCGTACGATCCATTCTAATTCATTCCTACGATCCATTCTAATTCATTCGCACGAACGTATCAATTCTAATTTATTCGTACGATCCATTCAAATTCAATCGCATAATCCATTCTAATTCATTCGCACGATCAATTCTAATTCATTCGTCCGATCCATTCTAATTCATTCGCACGAATGTATCCATTCTAATTCATTCGTACGATCCATTCTAATTCATTCGCATGATCCATTCTAACTCATTCGGTGGATCCATTCTAATTCATTCGTACGATCCATTCTAATTCATTCGCACGATCCATTCTAATTTATTCGTACGATCCATTCTAATCCATTCGTACGATCCATTCTAATTCATTCGTAAGATCCATTCTAATTCATTCGTACGATCCATTCAAATTCATTTGCAAGAATGTATCCATTCTAATTTATTCGTACGATCCAGTCTAATTCATTTGTACGATCCATTTTAATTCATTCGCACGAATATATCCATTCTAATTCATTCGTACGATCCTTTCTAATTCATTCGCACGATCCATTCTAATTCTTTCCTACGATCCATTCTAATCCATTCGTACGATCCATTCTAATTCATTCGTACGATCCATTCTAATGCATTCGTACGATTCATTCTAATTCATTCGCATGATCCATTCTAATTCATTCGTATGATCCATTCTAATTTATTTGGACGAATATACGATCCATTCTAATTTATTCGCAAGACGATCCATTCTAATTCATTCGCACGATCCATTCTAATTCATTCGTACGATACATTCTAATTCATTCACACGATACATTCTAATTCATTCGTACGATACATTCTAATTCATTCGTACGATCCATTCTAATTCATTCATTTGATCCATTCTAATTCATTCGTAGGATCCATTCTAATCCATTCGTACGATCCATTCTAATTCATTCGCACGAATGTAACCATTCTAATTCATTCGTACGATCCATTCAAATTCATTCCTACGATCCATTCTAATTCATTCGCAAATTAGAATGGATCGTACGAATGAATTAGAATGGTTACATTCGTGCGGATGAATTAGAATGGATCGTAGGAATGAATTAGAATGGATCGTGCGAATGAATTAGAATGGATCGTACGATCCATTCTAATTCATTCGTATGATCAATTCTAATTCATTCGCACGATCTGTTCTAATTGATTCGTACGATACATTCTAATTCATTCGCACGAATGTAACCATTCTAATTCATTCGTACGATCCATTCTAATTCATTCGCACGAATGTATCCATTTTAATTAATTTGCACGATCCATTCTAATTCATTCCTATGATCCATTCTAATTCATTCGTACGATCCATTCTAATTCATTTGCTCGAATGTATCCATTCTAATTCATTCGTACGATCCATTCTAATTCGTTCATACGATCCAATCTAATTCGTTCGTACGATCATTCTAATTCATTTGCACGATCCATTCTAATTCATTCCTATGATCTATTCTAATTCATTCGTACGATCCATTCTAATTCATTCGCACGAATGTATCCATTCTAATTCATTCGCACAAATGTATCCATTCTAATTCATTCGTACGATCAATTTTTATTCATTCATACGATCCATTCTAATTCATTTGCACGATCCATTCTAATTCATTCCTATGATCCATTCTAATTCATTCGTACGATCCATTCTAATTTATTCGCTCGAATGTATCCATTATAATTCATTCGTACGATCCATTCTAATTCATTCGCACGAATGTATCCATTCTAATTCATTCGCACAAATGTATCCATTCTAATTCATTCGTACGATCCATTCTTATTCATTCATACGATCCATTCTAATTCATTTGCATGATCCATTCTAATTCATGCCTATGATCCATTCTAATTCATTCGTACGATCCATTCTAATTTATTCGCTCGAATGTATCCATTCTAATTCATTCGTACGATCCATTCTAATTCATTCTCAGGAATGTAACCTTTCTAATTCATTTGTATGATCCATTCTAATTCATTCGTACGATCCATTCAAATTCATTCGCATGATCCATTCTAATTCATTCGTACGATCCATTCTAATTCATTCTCACGAATGTAACCTTTCTAATTCATTTGTATGATCCATTCTAATTCATTCGTACGATCCATTCAAATTCATTCGCATGATCCATTCTAATTCATTCGTACGATCCATTCTAATTCATTCTCATGAATTTATCCATTCTAATTCATTCGTTCGATCCATTCTAATCCATTCGTACGATCCATTCTAATCCATTCGTACGATCCATTCTAATTCATTCTCACAAATGTAACCTTTCTAATTCATTTGTACGATCCATTCTAATTCATTCGTACGATCCATTCTAATCCATTCGTACGATCCATTCTAATTCATTCACACGATCCATTCTAATTCATTCGCACGAATGTACCCATTATAATTCATTCGTACAATCCATTCTAATTCATTCATACGATCCATTCTAATTCATTCACATGAATATATCTATTCTAATTCATTCGTATAATCCATTCTAATTCATTCGCACAAATGTATCCATTCTAATTCATTCGTTCGATCCATTCTAATTCATTCGCATAAATATATCCATTCTAATTCATTCGTACGATCCATTCTAATTCATTCGCACGAATATAT
This sequence comes from Chamaelirium japonicum, assembly GCA_947650365.1. Taxonomy (NCBI): domain Eukaryota; kingdom Viridiplantae; phylum Streptophyta; class Magnoliopsida; order Liliales; family Melanthiaceae; genus Chamaelirium; species Chamaelirium japonicum. The sequence continues at coordinate 649,378 of CANTAL010000085.1, read as the reverse complement.
CCATTCTAATTCATTCGTACGATCCTTTCTAGTTCATTCGCATGATCCATTCTAATTCTTTCATATGATCCATTCTAATTCATTCGTACGATCCATTCTAATCCATTCGTACGATCTATTCTAATTCATTCGCGCGAATTTAACCATTCTAATTCATTCGTACGATTCATTCTAATTCATTCGTACGATCCATTCTAATTCATTCGTACGATCCATTCTAATCCATTCGTACGATCCATTCTAATTCATTCATACGATCCATTCTAATTCATTCTCACAAATGTAACCTTTCTAATTCATTTGTACGATCCATTCTAATTCATTCGTATGATCCATTCTAATTCATTCGTACGATCTATTCTAATTCATTCGCACGAATGTAACCATTCTAATTCATTCGTACGATCCATTCTAATTCATTCCTACGATCCATTCTAATTCATTCGCACGAATGTATCCATTCTAATTTAGTCGTACGATCCATTCAAATTCAATCGTATGATCCATTCTAATTCATTCGTACGATCAATTCTAATTCATTCGTCTGATCCATTCTAATCCATTCGCACGAACGTATCCATTCTAATTCATTCGTACGATCTATTCTAATTCATTCGCATGATCCATTCTAACTCATTCGGTTGATCCATTCTAATTCATTCGTACAATCCAGTCTAATTTATTCGCATGATCCATTCTAATTTATTCGTACGATCCAGTCTAATTCATTCGAACGATCCATTCTAATTCATTCGCACGAATATATCCATTCTAATTCATTCGTACGATCCTTTCTAATTCATTCGCACGATCCATTCTAATTCTTTCCAACGATCCATTCTAATTCATTCGTATGATCCATTGTAATTCATTCATACAATCCATTCAGATTCATTCGCACAAATGTATCCATTCAAATTCATTCGTACGATCCATTCTAATTAATTCGCACGATCCATTCTAATTCATTCTCACGAATATAACCTTTCTAATTCATTCGTACGATCCATTCTAATTTATTTGTACGATCCATTCTAATTCATTCACATGATGTATTCTAATTCATTCGTATGATCCATTCTAATTCATTCGTATGATTCATTCTAATTCATTCGTACGATCCATTCTAATTAATTCGCACAAATGTATCCATTCTAATTCATTCGTACGATCCATTCTAATTCATTCGCACGATCAATTCTAATTCATTCCTGCGAATGGATTAGAATGGATCGTACGAATGGATTAGAATGGATCGTATGAATGAATTAGAATGGATCGTACGAATGAATTAGAATCGATCCACCGAATGAGTTAGAATGGATCATACGAATGAATTAGAATGGATCGTACGAATGAATTAGAATGGATTGTACGAATGAATTAGAATGGATACATTCGAGTGAATGAATTAGAAAGGTTACATTCGTGAGAATGAATTAGAATGGATCGTACGAATGAATTAGAATGGATCGTATGAATGAATTAGAATGGATCGTACGTATGAATTAGAATGGATACAATCGAGCGAATAAATTAGAATAGATCGTACGAATGAATTAGAATGGATCATAGGAATGAATTAGAATGGATCGTGCAAATGAATTAGAATGGATATATTCGTGCGAATGAATTAGAATGGATCATAGGAATGAATTAGAATGGATCATACGAATGAATTAGAATGGATCGTGCGAATGAATTAGAATAGATTGTACGAATGAATTAGAATGGATACATTCATGCGAATGAATTAGAATGGATTGGACGAATGAATTAGAATGGATCGTACGATTCATTCTAATCCATTCGTACGGTCCATTCTATTTTATTCGCAAGAATGTACCCATTCTAATTTATTCGCACGATCCATTCTAATTCATTCGTACGATCCATTCTAATGCATTCGTACGATTCATTCTAATTCGTTCGCACGATCCATTCTAATTTATTCGTATGATCCATTTTAATTTATTCATACGATCCATTCAAATTCATTCGCATGATCCATTCTAATTCATTCGTACGATCCATTCTAATTCATTCGTTCGAGCCATTCTAATTAATTCGTACGATCCATTCTAATTCATTCGTACGATCATTTCTAATTCATTCGCACGATCTATTCTAATTTATTCGTACGATCCATTCTAATTCATTCGTACGATCTATTCTAATTCATTCGCATGATCCATTCTAAATCATTCGTATGATCCATTCTAATTCATTCGTATGATACATTCGAGCGAATGAATTAGAATAGATCGTAGGAATGAATTAGAATGGATCATACGAATGAATTAGAATGGATCGTGCGAATGAATTAGAATGGATCGTGCGAATGAATTTGAATGGATCGTACGAATGAATTAGAATGGATATATTTATGCGTACGATCCATTCTTATTCATTCATACGATCCATTCTAATTCATTCGTACGATCCATTCTAATTTATTCGTACGATCCATTCTAATTCATTCACACAAATGTATTCATTCTAATTTATTCGTACGATCCTTTCTAATTCATTCGCACGATCCATTCTAATTCTTCCATATAATACATTCTAATTCATTCGCACGAATGTATCCATTCTAATTCATTCGCACAATCCAATCTAATTCAAACGTACGATCCATTCTAATTCATTCGCATGATGTATTCTAATTCATTCGTACGATCCATTCCAATTCTAATTCATTCGTACGATCCATTCTAATTCATTTGCACGATCCATTCTAATTCATTCGTATGATCCATTCTAATTTATTCGTACGATCCATTCTAATTCATTCCTATGATCCATTCTAATTCATTCGTACGATCCATTCTAATTTATTTGCTCGAATGTATCCATTCTAATTCATTCGTTCGATCCATTCTAATTCATTCATACGATCCATTCTAATTCATTCTCACGAATGTAACCTCTCTAATTAATTTGTATGTATCCATTCTAATTCATGCGTGCGAATGAATCCATTCTAATTCATTCGTCCGATCCATTCTAATCCATTCGTGCGATCCATTCTAATTCATTCGCACGAATGTAACCATTCTAATTCATTCGTACGATCCATTCTAATTCATTCCTACGATTCATTCTAATTCATTCGCACAAATGTATCCATTCTAATTTATTTGCACGATCCATTCTAATTCATTCATATGATCCATTCTAATTCATTCGCACAATCCGTTCTAATTCATTCCAATTCATTCGCACGAATGTATCCATTCTAAAATTCGCACGATCCATTCTAATTCATTCGTACGATCCATTCAAGTTCATTCGCACGATCCGTTCTAATTCATTCCGTACGATCGATTCTAATTCTTTCTCACGATCCATTCTAATTCATTCGTACGATCCATTCTAATTCATTCGTATGATCCATTCTAATTTATTCGTTCAAATATATCTAATCTAATACATTCGTACGATCCATTCTAATTCATTCGCACGATCCATTCTAATTCATTCATACGATCCATTCTAATTCATTCGTATGATCAATTCTAATTCATTCGCACGATCCATTCTAATTCATTCGTACGATCCATTCTAATTCATTCGTGCGATCCATTCTAATTCATTCATCCGATCCATTCAAATTCATTCGTACAATGCAATCTAATTCATTCGCACAAATGTATCTATTCTAATTCATTCGTACAATGCGTTCTAATCCATTCGTACGATCCATTCTAATCCATTCGTACGATCCATTCTAATTCATTCGTATGATCCATTCTAATTCATTCGTACGATCCATTCTAATTCATTTGCATGAATGTATCCATTCTAATTCATTCGTACGATCCAGTCTAATTCATTCGTACGATCCATTCTAATTCATTCGCACGAATATATCCATTCTAATTCATTCGTACGATCCTTTCTAATTCATTCGCACGATCCATTCTAATCCATTCGTACGATCCATTCTAATCCATTCGTACGATCCATTCTTATTCATTCATACGATCCATTCTAATTCATTCGCACAATCCATTCTAATTCATTCGTACGATCCATTATAATTCATTCGTATGATCCATTCTAATTCATTCGCACTATCCATTCTAATTCATTCGCATGAATATATCTATTCTAATTCATTCATACGGTCCATTCTAATTCGTTCGTACGATCCATTCTAATTCGTTCGTACGATCCATTCTAATTCATTTGTACGATCCATTTTAATTCATTCGTACAAATGAATTATAATGGATCGTATGAATGAATACGAATGGATCGTACGAATGAATTAGAATGGATACATTCATGCGAATGAATTAGAATGGATCGGACGAATGAATTAGAATGGATCGTACGAATGAATTAGAATGGATCGTGCGAATGAATTAGAATGAATCATACGAACGCATTAGAATGGATATATTCGTGCGAATAAATTAGAATGGATCGTACGAATGAATTAGAATGGATCGTGCGAATGAATTAGAATGGATCGTACAAATGAATTAGAATGGATCGTGTGAATGAATTAGAATGGATCGTACGAATGAATTAGAATGGATACATTTGTGCGAATGAATTAGAATGGATCGTACGAATGAATTCGAATGGATCGTTCGAATGAATTAGAATGGATACATTTGTACGATGAATTAGAATGGATCGTGCGAATGAATTAGAATGGATCGTACGAATGAATTATAATGGATCGTACGAATGAATTAGAATGGATCTTGCGATTGAATTAGAATAGATCGTACGAATGAATTAGAATGGATGCATTCGTGCGAATGAACTAAAATGTATACATACATTCATGCGAATGAATTAGAATGGATCGTATGAATGAGTTAGAATGGATAGTATGAATGAATTAGAATGGATTGCATGAATAAATTAGAATGGAGCATACGAATGAATTGGAATGGATCGTACGAATGAATTAGAATGGATACATTCATGCAAATGAATTAGAATGAATCGTACAAATGAATTAGAATGGATACATTCGAGCGAATGAATTAGAATGGATCGTACGAATGAATTAGAATGTATCATAGGAATGAATTAGAATGGATCGTGCAAATGAATTAGAATGGATACATTCGTGCGAATGAATTAGAATGGATCGTAGGAATGAATTAGAATAGATCATACGAATGAATTAGAATGGTTACATTCATGCGAATGAATTAGAATGGATCGTACGAATGAACTAGAATGGATCGTGCGAATGAATTAGAATTGATCATACGAATGAATTAGAATGGATCGTACGATCCATTCTAATTCTTTCGCATGATCCATTCTAATTCGTTCGTACGATCCATTCTAATTCGTTCGTACGATCCATTCTAATTCATTCGCACGATCCATTCTAATTCATTTGTACGATCCATTTTAATTCATTCGTACAAATGAATTATAATGGATCGTATGAATGAATACGAATGGATCGTACGAATGAATTAGAATGGATACATTCGTGCGAATATATTAGAATGGATCGGACGAATGAATTAGAATGGATCGTACGAATGAATTAGAATGGATCGTGCGAATGAATTAGAATGAATCGTACGAACGCATTAGAATGGATACATTCGTGCGAATGAATTAGAATGGATCGTACGGATGAATTAGAATGGATCGTGCGAATGAATTAGAATGGATCGTACGAATGAAGTAGAATGGATCGTGCGAATGAATTAGAATGGATCGTACGAATGAATTAGAATGGATACATTTGTGTGAATGAATTAGAATGGATCGTACGAATTAATTAGAGTGGATCGTATGAATGAATTAGAATGGATACATTTGTACGAATGAATTAGAATGGATCGTGTGAATGAATTAGAATGGATCGTACGAAAGACTTATAATGGATCGTACGAATGAATTAGAATGGATCTTGCGATTGAATTAGAATAGATCGTATGAATGAATTAGAATGGATACATTCGTGCGAATGAACTAGAATGTATACATACATTCATGCGAATGAATTAGAATGGATCGTATGAATGAGTTAGAATGGATCGTATGAATGAATTAGAATGGATTGTATGAATGAATTAGAATGGATCATACGAATGAATTAGAATCGATCGTAAGAATGAATTAGAATGGATACATTCATGCAAATAAATTAGAATGGATCGTACGAATGAATTTGAATGGATACATTCATGCAAATGAATTAGAATGGATCGTACGAATGAATTAGAATGGATCGTGCGAATGAATTAGAATGGATACATTGGTACAAATGAATTAGAATGGATCGTGCGAATGAATTAGAATGGATCGTACGAATGAATTAGAATGGATACATTTGTGCGAATGAATTAGAATCGATTGTACGAATGAATTAGAATGAATCGTACGAATGAATTAGAATGGATCGTACGGCCGAATTAGAATGGATCGTATGAACGAATTAGAATGGATCATACGAATGAATTAGAATGGATCATAGGAATGAAATAGAATGGATCGTACGAATGGATTAGACTGCATTGTACGAATGAATTAGAATGGATCATACAAATGAATTAGAATGGATACATTCGTGCGAATAAATTAGAATGGGTCGTACAAATGAATTAGAATGGATCGTGCGAATGAATTTGAATGGATAGTGCAAATGAATTAGAATGGATCGTACGAATGAATTAGAATGGATATATTCGTGCGAATGAATTAGAATGGATCGTACAAATGAATTAGAATGGATCGTACGAATGAATTAGAATGGATCGTACGAATGAATTAGAATGGATCGTACGAATGAATTAGAATGGATACATTCGAGCGAATGAATTAGAATAGATCGTAGGAATGAATTAGAATGGATCATACAAATGAATTAGAATGGATCGTTCGAATGAATTAGAATGGATTGTACGAATGAATTAGAATGGATACATTCGAGCGAATGAATTAGAATAGATCGTAGGATTGAATTAGAATGGATCATACAAATGAATTAGAATGGATTGTGCGAATGAATTAGAATGGTTTGTACGAATGAATTAGAATGGATACATTCGTGTGAATGAATTAGAATGGATCGGACGAATGAATTAGAATGAATCATACGATTCATTCTAATTCATTCGTACGATCCATTCTAATGCATTCGTACGATTCATTCTAATTCATTCGCACGATCCATTCTAATTCATTCGTACGATCCATTCTTATTCATTCATATGATCCATTCTAATTCATTCGTACGATCCATTCTAATTCATTCGTATGATCCATTCTAACTCATTTTAGAATGGATCGTACGAACGAATTAGAATTGATCGTATGAACGAATTAGAATGGATCGTACGAATGAATTAGAATGGATACATTCGAGCGAATGAATTAGAATGAATCGTACGAATGAATTAGAATGGATCGTACGAATGGATTAGAATGGATCGTACGAATGGATTAGAATGGATCGTACGAATGGATTAGAATGGATCGTACGAATGAATTAGAATGGATCGTACGAATGCATTAGAATGGATACATTCGTGCGAATGAATTAGAATGGATCGTACGAATGAATTAGAATGGATACATTTGTGCGAATGAATTTGAATGGATTACACGAATTGAATTAGAATGGATCGTACGAATGGATTAGAATGGATCGTACGAATGAGTTAGAATGGATCATACAAATGAATTAGAAAGGTTACATTCGTGAGAATGAATTAGAATGGATCGTGCGAATGAATTAGAATTGATCATACGAATGGATTAGAATGGATCGTACGAATGAATTAGAATAGATCGTGCGAATGAATTAGAATAGATCGTCCAAACGAATTAGAATGGATCGTATGAACGAATTAGAATGGATCGTATGAACGAATTAGAATGGATCGTACGAATGAATTAGAATGGATATATTCGAGCGAATGAATTAGAATGGATCATACGAATGAATTAGAATAGATCATAGGAATGAATTAGAATGGATTGTGCAAATGAATTAGAATGGATACATTTGTGCGAATGAATTAGACTGGATCGTAGGAATGAATTAGAATGGATCGTATGAATAAATTAGAATGGTTACATTCGTGCGAATGAATTAGAATGGATCGTACGAATGAATTAGAATGGATCGTGCGAATGAATTAGAATGGATCGTACGATCCATTCTAATTCATTCGTATGATCAATTCTAATTCATTCGCACGATCCATTCTAATTCATTCGTACGATCCATTCTAATTCATTCGCACGAATGTAACCATTCTAATTCATTCGTACGATCCATTCTAATTCATTCCTACGAACCATTCTAATTCATTCGCACGAATGTATCCATTCTAATTCATTTGCTCGATCCATTCTAATTCATTCCTATGATCCATTCTAATTCATTCGTACGATCCATTCTAATTCATTCACTCGAATGTATCCATTCTAATTCATTCGTACGATTTATTCTGATTCATTCACACGATCCATTCTAATTCATTCGTACGATCCATTCTTATTCATTCATACGATCCATTCTAATTCATTTGTACGAATGAATTAGGATGGATCGTACGAATGGATTAGAATGGATCGTACGAATGAATTAGAATGGATCGTTCGAACGAATTAGAATGGATCGTATGAACGAATTAGAATGGATCGTACGAATGAATTAGAATGGATACATTAGAGTGAATGAATTAGAATGGATCGTACGAATGAATTAGAATGGATCATAGGAATGAATTAGAATGGATCGTGCAAATGAATTAGAATGGATACATTCGTGCGAATGAATTAGAATGGATCGTAGGAATGAATTAGAATGGTTCGTACGAATGAATTAGAATGGTTACATTCGTGCGAATGAATTAGAATGGATTAGAATGGATCGTACGAATGAATTAGAATGGATCGTACAAATGAATTAGAAAGGTTACATTTGTGAGAATGAATTAGAATGGATCGTACGAATGAATTAGAATGGATCGTACGAATTGATTAGAATGGATCATACGAATGGATTAGAATGGATCGTACGAATAGATTAGAATGGATCGTACGAATGAATTAGAATTGATCATACAAATGAATTAGAAAGGTTACATTCGTGAGAATGAATTAGAATGGATCGTACGAATGAATTAGAATGGATCATACAAATGAATTTGAATGGATCATACGAATGAATTAGAATGGATTGAACGAATGAATTAGAATGGATACATTCGAGCGAATGAATTAGAATAGATCGTAGGAATGAATTAGAATGGATCATACGAATGAATTAGAATGGATCGTGCGAATGAATTAGAATGGATACATTCGTGCGAATGAATTAGAATGGATCGGACGAATGAATTAGAATAGATCGTACGATTCATTCTAATTTATTCGTACGATCCATTCTAATGCATTCGTACGATTCATTCTAATTCATTCGCACGATCCATTCTAATACATTCGTATGATCTATTCTAATTTATTTGCACGAATATACGATTCATTCTAATTCATTCGCACGAATATATGATTCATTCTAATTCATTCTATTTGCATGAATATACGATTCATTCTAATTCATTCGCACGATCCATTCTAATACATTCGTATGATCTATTCTAATTTATTCGTACAAATGTATCCATTCTAATTCATTCTAATTCATTCGTACAATTCATTCTAATTCATTCGTACGATCCATTCTAATTCATTCGTACGATCCATTCTAATTCATTTGCATGAATGTATCCATTCTAATTCATTCGTACAATCCATTTTAATTCATTCGCACGATCCATTCTAATTCATTCGTTTGATCCATTCTAATTCATTCATACGATCTATTCTCTTTCATTCGCTCGAATGTATCCATTCTAATTTATTCATTCGATCCATTCTAATTTATTCGTACGATCCATTCAAATTCATTCGCATGATCTATTCTAATTCATTCGTACGATCCCTTCTAATTCATTCTCATGAATGTAACCTTTCTAATTCATTTGTATGATCCATTCTAGTTCATTCGTACGATCCATTCTAATCCATTCGTACGATCCATTGTAATTCATTCATACAATCCATTCAGATTCATTCGCACAAATGTATCCATTCAAATTCATTCATACGATCCATTTTAATTAATTCGCACAATCCATTCTAATTCAGTCGTATGAATGTATCCATTCTAATTCATTCGTACGATCCATTCTAATTCATACGATCCATTCTAATCCATTCGTACAATCCATTTTAATCCATTCGTACGATCCATTCTAATTCATTTGCACGAATGTAACCATTTTAATTCATTCGTACGATCCATTCTAATTCATTCCTAACATCCATTCTAATTCTTTCGCACGAATCTATCCATTCTAATTCATTTGCATGATCCATTCTAATTCATTCCTATGATCCATTCTAATTCATTCGTACGATCCATTCTAATTCATTCGCTAGAATGTATCCATTCTAATTCATTCGTACGATCCATTCTAATTCATTCGTACGATCCATTCTAATCCAATCGTACGATCCATTCTAATTCATTCGTACAATGTGTTCTAATCCATTCGTACAAAACATTCAAATTCATTCGTACGATCCATTCTAATTCATTTGTACGATCCATTCTAATTCATTCGTACGATCCATTCTAATCAATTCTAATTCGTTCGCTCGAATGTATCCATTCTAATTCATTCGTACGATCCATTATTATTCATTCATACAATCCATTCTAATTCATTCGCACGATCCATTCTAATTTATTCGCACAATCCGTTCTAATTCATTCGCACAATCCATTCTAATTCATTCGCACGAATGTATCCATTCTAATTCATTCGTACGATCCATTCTAATTCATTCGTACGATCCATTCTAATACATTCGCATGATCCATTCGTACGATCCATTCTAATCCATTCGTACGATCCATTCTAATTCATTCATACGATCCATTCTAATTCTTTTGTACGATCCATTCTAATTCGTTCGTACGATCCATTCTAATTCATTCGCACGATCCATTCTAATTCATTCCTATGATCCATTCTAATTCATTCCTACGATCTATTCTAATTTATTCGTACGATCCATTCTAATTTATTCGTATGATCCATTCTAATTCATTCGTATGATCCATTCTAATTTATTTGCATGAATGTATCCATTCTAATTTATTCATACGATCCAGTCTAATTCATTTGTACGATCTATTCTAATTCATTCGCACGAATGTATCCATTCTAATTCATTCGTACGATCCATTCTAATTCATTCGTATGATCCATTCTAATGCATTCGCACGATCCATTAAAATTCATTCGCACGATCCATTCTAATTCATTCGCACAATCCATTCTAATTCATTCGCACGAATGTATCCATTCTAATTCATTCGCACGATCCATTCTAATTCATTCGTACGGTCCATTCTATTTTATTCGCAAGAGTTTATCCATTCTAATTTATTCGCACGATCCATTCTAATTCATTCGTACGATCCATTCTAATTCATTCGTACGATCCATTCTAATTCATTCTTACGATTCATTCTAATTCATTCGTACGTTCCATTCTAATTCATTCATATGATCCATTCTAATTCATTTGCATGAATGTATGCATTCTAATTCATTCGTACGATCCATTCTAATTCATTCGCACGATCCATTCTAATTCATTTGTATGATCCATTCTAATTCATTCGCACAAATGTATCCATTCTAATTTATTCGCACGATACATTCTAATTCATTCGTATGATCCATTCTAATTCATTCGCATGATCCATTCTAATTCATTTGCACGAATATATCCATTCTAATTCATTCGTACGATCCTTTCTAATTCATTCGCACGATCCATTCTAATTCTTTCGTACGATCCATTCTAATTCATTCGTACGATCTAATTCATTCGTACGATCCATTCTAATTCATTCGTATGATCGATTCTAATTCATTCACACAATCCATTCTAATTCATTCGTACGATCCATTCTAATTCATTCGTATGATCCATTCTAATTTATTCGTTCAAATATATCCATTCTAATTCATTCGTATGATCCATTCTAATTCATTCGCATGATCGATTCTAATTCATTCGCACGAATGTATCCATTCTAATTCATTTGCACGATCCATTCAAATTCATTCGTACGATCCATTCTTATTCATTCATACGATCCATTCTAATTCATTCGCACAATCCATTCTAATTCATTCGTACGATCCATTCCAATTCATTCGTATGATCCATTCTAACTCATTCGGTGGATCCATTCTAATTCATTCGTACGATCCATTCTAATTCATTCGCACGATCCATTCTAACTCATTCGTACGATCCATTCTAGTTCATTTGTACGATCCATTCTAATTTATTTGCACGAATATACGATCCATTCTAATTCATTCGCACAAATGTATCTATTCTAATTCATTCATACGATCCATTCTAATTCATTCGTATGATCTATTCTAATTCATTCGCACGAATGTAACCATTCTAATTCATTCGTACGATTCATTCTAATTCATTCGTACGATTCATTCTAATTCATTCGTATGAGCTATTCTAATTCATTCGTATGATCCTTTCTAATTCATTCATACGATCCATTCTAATCCATTCATATGATCCATTCTATTTCATTCGTACGATCCATTCTAATTCATTCTCACAAATGTAGCCTTTCTAATTCATTTGTACGATCCATTCTAATTCATTCGTACGATCCATTCTAATCCATTCGTACGATCCACTCTAATCCATTCGTACGATCCATTCTAATTCATTCGCACGAATGTAACCATTCTAATTCATTCATACGATCCATTCTAATTCATTCCTACGATCCATTCTAATTCATTCGCACGAATGTATCCATTCTAATTTATTTGCACGATCCATTCTAATTCATTCCTACGATCCATTCTAATTCATTCGTACGATCCCTTCTAATTCATTCGCTCGAATGTATCCATTCTAATTCATTCGTACGATCCATTCTAATTCGTTCATACGATCCATTCTAATTCGTTTGTACGATCCATTTTAATTCATTCGTACGATCCATTCTAATTCATTCGCATGATCTATTCTAATTCATTCGTATGATCCATTCTAATTCATTCCTACGATCTATTCTAATTCATTCGCTCGAATGTATCCATTCTAATTCATTCGTTTGATCCATTCTATTTCATTCGTACGATCCATTCAAATTCATTCGCATGATCCATTCTAATTGATTCGTACGATCCATTCTAATTTATTCTCACGAATGTAACCTTTCTAATTCATTTGTATGATCCATTCTAATTCATTCGTACGATACATTTGTGCAAATGAATTAGAATGGATCATACGATTGAATTTGAATGGATCGTACGAATAAATTAGAATGGATACATTTGTACGATGAATAAGAATAGAGCGTACGAATGAATTAGAATAGAGCGTACGAATGAACTAGAATGGATACATTCGTGCGAATGAATTAGAATAGATCACATGAAAGAATTAGAATGGATCGTGCGAATGAATTAGAAAAAATCGTACAAATGAATTAGAATGGATATATTCGTGCGAATGAATTAGAATGGATCGTACGAATGAATTAGACTAGATCGTACGAATAAATTAGAATGGACACATTCATGCAAATGAATTAGAATGGATCGTACGAATTAATTAGAATGGATCATACGAATGAATTAGAATGGATCGTACGAATGGATTAGAATGTATCGTATGAAGGGATTAGAACGCATTGTACGAATGAATTAGAATAGATATATTTGTGCGAATGAATTAGATAGCATCGTACGAATGAATTTGAATGGATCGGACGTATGAATTAGAATGGATCGTACGAATGAATTAGAATGGATCATGCGAATGAATTAGAATAGATCGTACGAATGAATTAGAATGGATCGTATGAATGAATTAGAATGAATCGTACGATCCATTCTAATTCATTCGTCCGATCCATTCTAATTTATTCGCACGAATGTATCCATTCTAATTCATTCGTACAATCCATTCTAATTCATTCGTATGATCCATTCTAATTCATTCGCACGATCCATTCTAATTCATTCGTATGATCCATTCTAATTTATTCGTATGATCAATTCTAATTCATTCGTACGATCCATTCTAATTCATTCGTACGATCCATTCTAATTCATTCGCACAAATGTGTCCATTCTAATTCATTCGTACGATCCATTCTAATGCATTCGTACGATTGATTCTAATTCATTCGCACGATCCATTCTAATTCATTCGTATGATCCATTCTAATTTATTTGCATGAATATACGATCCATTCTAATTTATTCGCAAGAATGTATCCATTTTAATTCATTCGTCCAATCCATTCTAATTTACTCGTACAAATCTATCCATTCTAATTCATTCGTACGATCCATTCTAATTCATTCGTACGATTCATTCTAATTCATTCGTACAATCCATTCTAATTCATTCGTACGATCCATTCTAATTCATTCGCACGATCCATTCTAATTCATTCGTATAATCCATTCTAATTCATTCCTATGATCTATTCTAATTCATTCGCTCGAATGTATCCATTCTAATTCATTCGTTCGATCCATTCTAATTCATTCATACGATCCATTCTAATTCATTCGCACGAATGTAACCATTCTAATTCATTCGTACGATCCATTCTAATTCATTCCTACGATCCATTCTAATTCATTCGTACGAATGTATCCATTCTAATTCATTTGCATGATCCATTCTAATCCATTCGTACGATCCATTCTAATCCATTCTAATTCATTCGTACGCTCCATCCTTATTCATCGCACAAATGTATCCATTCAAATTCATTCGTACGATCCATTCTAATTCATTCGTATGATCGATTCTAATTCATTCGTACGATCCATTCTAATTCTTTTGTATGATCCATTCTAATTCATTCGCACGATCTATTCTAATTCATTCGTACAATCCATTCTAATTGATTCGTACGATCTATTCTAATTCATTCGCACTATCCATTCTAATTCATTCGTACGATCCATTCTAATTCATTTGTACAAATGTATCCATTCTAATTCATTCGGACTATCCATTCTAATTTATTCATAGGATCTATTCTAATTCATTCGCACGAATGTATCCATTCTAATTCATTCGCACAATCCAATCTAATTCAAACGTACGATCCATTCTAATTCATTCACATGATGTATTCTAATTCATTCGTACGATCCATTCCAATTCATTTGTATGATCCATTCTAATTCATTCGTACGATCCATTCTAATTTATTCGTACGATCCATTCTAATTTATTCGTATGAGCTATTCTAATTCATTCGTACGATCCATTCTAATGAATTAGTACGATTCATTCTAATTCATTCGAATAAATATATCCATTCTAATTCATTCGTACGATCCATTCTAATTCATTCGCACGATCCATTCTAATTCATTCGCACAAATGTATCCATTCTAATTCGTTCGTACGATCCATTCTTATTCATTCATACGATCCATTCTAATTCATTTGCACGATCCATTCTAATTCATTCCTATGATCGTACGAATGAATTAGAATGGATCGTACGAATGAATTAGAATGGATCGTGCAAATAAATTAGAATGGATACATTCGTGGGAATGAATTAGAATGGATCGTAGGAGTGAATTAGAATGGATCGTACAAATGAATTAGAATGGTTATATTCGTGCGAATGAATTAGAATGGATCGTATGAATGAATTAGAATGGATCATACGAATGAATTAGAATTGATCGTATGAATGAATTAGAATAGATCATGCGAATAAATTAGAGTGGATCATACAAATGAATTAGAAAGGTTACATTCGTGAGAATGAATTAGAATGGATCGTACGAATGAATTAAAATGGATACATTTGTATGAATGAATTAGAATGGATCGTACGAATGAATTAGAAGGGATTGTACGAATGAATTAGAATGGATCATATGAATAAATTAGAATGGATACATTCGAGCGAATGAATTAGAATAGATCGTAGGAATGAATTAGAATGGATCATACGAATGAATTAGAATGGGGAAATTTTATTCATACCCCAAAAATCTGTAATTAGCCCCCGTATCCCTAGCGTTTCTCAATAACTTACTCAACAATCCTTTAATACCAACAATGCCCTTTTTTTTATACCCCAAACCCCAAAGCCCCTGCTCAGCGTCTTTTGTACCCCAACCCAACCCAATGTTCGTTTAAACTTAGACCACGCCCAACCCGTCGGGTTGTGCGGGGTGGGTTCGGGTTAACCCGCCCAAAGTCGGGTTGGGTTCGGGTTGGCCCGCCCAAGTTGCAGCTAGGGGTGGCAATGAGTCGTGTCGTGTCGGGTTCGTGTCGTGTCCAAAACCCCTAGACCCGGACCCAACCCGTTTAACTAATCGTGTCTAGATCCTAAACCCGTACCCGACTTGCTAATAAACAGGTAGACACGATAAGACCCGTTTACCACCCGGATCTATTCAGTTGACCCGATCCGACCCAATCTGACTTGACCCGACCTGACCCGAAAGACCCACTGGTTTTATATATTATAGTATCGGATTGCTGGTAGACCCGACCCGACCCGACATGACCTATTGAATACTAAACGGGTCTTCCTGGGTCTACCGTGTCCAGACCCTAAACCCGGACCCGACCCGTTTAATAAACGGGTCTATCGTGTCGACCCGTTTACGACCCGAACCCGTTTAGCCTTGACCCAGACCCGCTAACTTCGTGTCGGGTCCTGTCGGGTCGAGGAGAAATGATTCAGGTTGGGCTCGGATTAGCCCGCCCAAATTCGGGTTGGGTTCGGGTTGGACTCGGGTTGGGTTCAAGTTGGCCCGCCAAGTTGCAACTCTACTTGTGCCTTCAAGTATCAGCCAACTGCATGGGTTTATTTAAGAGTGGGGTGTATTCAAGAGTGCATATAATTGGGGTATATTTAAGGGGGAATGTGTTTGATTGGGGTATAATCAAGGGTGTATTGAAGGTGGGGTGTAAGGGGGAAGGGTATTTTTGAAATATGAATGGGGTATGAAAAAAAAAAAAGGGGTGTATTCAAGTTTGTTGGAAATGGGGGCTAATTACAGATTTATGGGGTATGAATAATATTTCCCTTAGAATGGATCGTATGAATGAATTAGAATGGACCGTGCGAATGAATTAGAATGGATCGTACGAATGAATTAGAATGAATCGTACGAACGAATTAGAATGGATCGTACGAACGAATTAGAATGGATCGTATGAACGAATTAGAATGGATCGTACGAATGAGTTAGAATGGATACATTCGAGCGAATGAATTAGAATGGATCATACAAATGAATTAGAATGGATCGTGCGAATGAATTTGAATGGATCGTACGAATGATTTAGAATGGATCGAACGAATGAATTAGAATGGATACATTCGAGCGAATGAATTAGAATAGATCGTAGGAATAAATTAGAATGGATCATACGAATGAATTAGAATGGATCGTGTGAATGAATTAGAATGGATTGTACGAATGAATTAGAATGGATACATTCGTGCGAATGAATTAGAATGGATCGGACGAATGAATTAGAATGGATCATACGATTCATTCTAATTCATTCGTACGATCCATTCTAATGCATTCGTACGATTCATTCTAATTCATTCGCACGATCCATTCTAATTCATTCGTATGATCCATTCTAATTTATTCATACGATCCATTCTAATTCATTCGCATAATCCATTCTAATTCATTTGTACGTTCTATTCTAATTCATTCGTACGATCCATTTTAATTCATTCGTTCGATCCATTCTAATTCATTCGTACGATCCATTCTAATTCATTCGTACGATCCATTCTAATTCATTTGTACAAATGTATCCATTCTAATTCATTCGTACTATCCATTCTAATTTATTCATAGGATCTATTCTAATTCATTCGCACGAATGTATCCATTCTAATTCATTCGCACAATCCAATCTAATTCAAACGTACGATCCATTCTAATTCATTCACATAATGTATTCTAATTCATTCGTACGATCCATTCCAATTCATTTGTATGATCCATTCTAATTCATTCGTACGATCCATTCTAATTTATTCGTACGATCCATTCTAATTTATTCGTATGAGCTATTCTAATTCATTCGTACGATCCATTCTAATGAATTAGTACGATTCATTCTAATTCATTCGAATAAATATATCCATTCTAATTCATTCGTACGATCCATTCTAATTCATTCGCACGATCCATTCTAATTCATTCGCACAAATGTATCCATTCTAATTCGTTCGTACGATCCATTCTTATTCATTCATACGATCCATTCTAATTCATTTGCACGATCCATTCTAATTCATTCCTATGATCGTACGAATGAATTAGAATGGATCGTACGAATGAATTAGAATGGATCATAGGAATAAATTAGAATGGATCGTGCAAATGAATTAGAATGGATACATTCGTGGGAATGAATTAGAATGGATCGTAGGAGTGAATTAGAATGGATCGTACAAATGAATTAGAATGGTTATATTCGTGCGAATGAATTAGAATGGATCGTATGAATGAATTAGAATGGATCATACGAATGAATTAGAATTGATCGTATGAATGAATTAGAATAGATCATGCGAATAAATTAGAGTGGATCATACAAATGAATTAGAAAGGTTACATTCGTGAGAATGAATTAGAATGTATCGTACGAATGAATTAAAATGGATACATTTGTATGAATGAATTAGAATGGATCGTACGAATGAATTAGAAGGGATTGTACGAATGAATTAGAATGGATCATATGAATAAATTAGATACATTCGAGCGAATGAATTAGAATAGATCGTAGGAATGAATTAGAATGGATCATACGAATGAATTAGAATGGATCGTATGAATGAATTAGAATGGACCGTGCGAATGAATTAGAATGGATCGTACGAATGAATTAGAATGGATCGTACGAACGAATTAGAATGGATCGTACGAACGAATTAGAATGGATCGTATGAACGAATTAGAATGGATCGTACGAATGAGTTAGAATGGATACATTCGAGCGAATGAATTAGAATGGATCATACAAATGAATTAGAATGGATCGTGCGAATGAATTTGAATGGATCGTACGAATGATTTAGAATGGATCGAACGAATGAATTAGAATGGATACATTCGAGCGAATGAATTAGAATAGATCGTAGGAATAAATTAGAATGGATCATACGAATGAATTAGAATGGATCGTGTGAATGAATTAGAATGGATTGTACGAATGAATTAGAATGGATACATTCGTGCGAATGAATTAGAATGGATCGGACGAATGAATTAGAATGGATCATACGATTCATTCTAATTCATTCGTACGATCCATTCTAATGCATTCGTACGATTCATTCTAATTCATTCGCACGATCCATTCTAATTCATTCGTATGATCCATTCTAATTTATTCATACGATCCATTCTAATTCATTCGCATAATCCATTCTAATTCATTTGTACGTTCTATTCTAATTCATTCGTACGATCCATTTTAATTCATTCGTTCGATCCATTCTAATTCATTCGTACGATCCATTCTAATTCATTCGTACGATCCATTCTAATTCATTCGCACGATCCATTCTAATTTATTTGTACGATCCATTCTAATTCATTCGTACGATCTATTCTAATTCATTCGCATGATCCATTCTAATTCATTCGCACAAATGTATCTATTCTAATTAATTCGTACAATGCGTTCTAATCCATTCGTACGATCCATTCTAATCCATTCGTACGATCCATTCTAATTTATTCGCACGAATGTATCCATTCTAATTCATTCGTACGATCCATTCTATATCATTCCTACTATCCATTCTAATTCATTCGCTCGAATGTATCTATTCTAATTCATTCGTACGCTCCATTCTAATCCATTCGTACGATCCATTCTAATTCATTCGTACGATCTATTCTAATTCATTCTCACAAATGTAACCTTTCTAATTCATTTGTACGATTCATTCTAATTCATTCGTACGATCCATTTTACTTCATTCGCATGATCCATTCTAATTCATTCGTTTGCTACAATCGTGCGAATGAATTAGAATGGATCGTACGAATGAATTAGAATGGATCGTACAAATGAATTAGAATAGATCGTGCGAATAAATTAGAATGGATCATACGAATGAATTAGAATAGATATATTCATGCGAATGAATTAGAATGGATCGTACGAATGAATATGAATGGATCATGCGAATGAATTAGAATGGATCGTATGAATAAATTAGAATGGATCGTACGAATGAATTAAAATGAATACATTTGTGCGAATGAATTAGAATGGATCATACGATTGAATTTGAATGGATCGTACGAATAAATAAGAATGGATACATTTGTGCGATGAATAAGAATGGAGTGTACGAATGAATTAGAATGGAGCGTACGAATAAACTAGAATGGATACATTCGTGCGAATGAATTAGAATGGATCATATGAAAGAATTAGAATGGAACATACGAATGAATTAGAATGGATACATTCGAGCGAATGAATGGATTTGAATGGATCGAACGAATGAATTAGAATGGATCGTACGAATGAATTAGAATGGATACATTCGAGCAAATGAATTAGAATGGATCGTACGAATGAATTAGAATGGATCATAGAAATGAATTAGAATGGATCGTGCAAATGAATAAGAATGGATACATTCGTGCGAATGAATTAGAATGGATTGTAGGAATGAATTAGAATGGATCGTACGAATGAATTTGAATGGTTATATTCGTGCGAATGAATTAGAATGGATCGTACGAATAGATTAGAATGGATCGTACAAATGGATTAGAATGGATCATACGAATGAATTAGAAAGGATCGTACAAATGAATTAGAAAGGTTACATTTGTGAGAATGAATTAGAATGGATCGTACGAATGAATTAGAATGGATCGTACGAATAGATTAGAATGGATCGTACAAATGAATTAGAATGGATCGTACGAATGCATTAGAATGGATACATTCGTGCAAATGAATTAGAATGGATCGTACGAATGAATTAGAATGGATCGTGCGAATGAATTAGAATGGATCGTACGAATGAATTAGAATGGATCGTGCGAATGAATTAGAATGGATCGTACGGATGAATTAGAATGGATCGTGCAAATAAATTAGAATGAATCGTACGAATGCATTAGAATGGATATATTCGTGCGAATGAATTAGAATGGATCGTACGAATGAATTAGAATGGATCATACAAATGAATTAGGAAGGTTACATTCGTGAGAATGAATTAGAATGGATCGAACGAATGAATTAGAATGGATCATGCGAATGAATTTGAATGGATCGTACGAATGAATTAGAATGGATCGAACGAATGAATTAGAATGGATACATTCGAGCGAATGAATTAGAATAGATCGTAGGAATGAATTAGAATGGATCGTGCGAAAGAATTAGAATGAATCGTACGAATGAATTAGAATGGATCGTACGAATGAATTAGAATGGATACATTCGTGCGAATGAATTAGAATGGATCGTACGAATGAATTAGAATGGATCGTACGAATAGATTAGAATGGATCGTACGAATGAATTAGAATAGATCGTACAAATGAATTAGAAAGGTTACATTTGTGAGAATGAATTAGAATGGATCGTACGAATGGATTAGAATGGATCGTACGAATGGATTAGAATAGATCGTACGAACGGATTAGAATGGATCATACGAATGAATTAGAATGGATCATACAAATGAATTAGAATGGTTACATTTGTGAGAATGAATTAGAATGGATCGTACGAATGAATTAGAATGGATCATAGGAATGAATTAGAATGGATCGTGCAAATGAATTTGATTGGATACATTCGTGCAAATGAACTAGAACGGATCGTAGGAATGAATTAGAATAGATCGTACGAATGAATTTGAATGGTTACATTCGTGCGAATGAATTAGAATGGATCGTATGAATAGATTAGAATGGATCGTACGAATGGATTAGAATGGATCATACGAATGAATTAGAATGGATCGTACAAATGAATTAGAAAGGTTATATTTGTGGGGTTGAATTAGAATGGATCGTACGAATGGATTAGAATGGATCGTACGAATGGATTAGAATGGATCGTACGAATGAATTAGAATGGGTCATACAAATAAATTAGAATGGATACATTCATGCGAATGAATTAGAATGGATCGTACGAATGAATTAGAATGGATCATAGGAATGAATTAGAATGGATCGTGCAAATGAATTAGAATGGATACATTCGTGCGAATGAATTAGAATGGATCGTAAGAATGAATTAGAATGGATCGTACGAATAAATTAGAATGGTTACATTCGTGTGAATGAATTAGAATGGATAGTGCGAATGCATTAGAATGGATCATACAAATGAATTAAAATGGATCGTACAAATGAATTGGAATGGATCGTACGAATGAATTAGAATACATCATGTGAATGAGTTAGAATGGATCGTACGTTTGAATTAGATTGGATTGTGCGAATGAATTAGAATGGTTACATTCGTGTGAATGAATTAGAATAGATCATATGAATGAATTAGAATGGATCGTACGAATGAATTAGAATGGATATATTTGTACGAATGAATTAGAATGGATCGTACGAATGAATTAGAATGGATTGTATGACTGAATTAGAATGGATAGTGCGAATGAATTAGAATGGATCGTATAATGAATTAGAATGGATTGTACGAATGAATTAGAATAGATCGTGCGAATGAATTAGAATGGATCGTACGAAAGAATTTGAATGGATCGTTTGAATGAATTAGAATGGATCGTATGAATGGATTAGAATGGATCGTACGAATGAATTAGAATGGATCATACAAATGAATTAGAAAGGTTACATTCATGAGAATGAATTAGAATGGATCGTACGAATGAATTAGAATGGATCATGCGAATGAATTTGAATGGATCGTACAAATGAATTAGAATGGATCGTACGATCCATTCTAATTCATTCTCACAAATGTATCCATTCTAATTCATTCGTATGATTCATTCTAATTCATTCGCACGATCCATTCAAATTCATTCGCAAGAATATATCCATTCTAATTCATTTGTATGATCCATTCTAATTCATTCGTACGATCCATTCTAATTCATTCACACGATCCATTCTAATTTATTCATACGATCCATTCTAATTCATTCGTATGATCTATTCTAATTCATTCGCACGAATGTAACCATTCTCATTCATTCGTACGAATGAATGAATTAGAATGGATCGTACGAATGGATTAGAATGGATCGTACGAATGCATTAGAATGGATCATACAAATGAATTAGAAATGTTACATTCGTGGGAATGAATTAGAATGGATACATTTGTGCGAATGAATTAGAATAGATTAGAATGGATCGTACGAATGGATTAGAATCCATTCTAATTCATTTGTATGATCCATTCTAATTCATCGTACGATCCATTCTAATTCATTCGCTCAAATGTATCCATTCTAATTCATTCGTACGATCCATTCTAATGCATTCGTACGATCCGTTCTAATTCATTCGTACGATCCATTCTAATTCATTCGTACGATCCATTCTAATTCATTCGTATGATCAATTCTAATTCATTCGTACAATCCATTCTAATTCAGTCGTATGAATGTATCATACAAATGAATTAGAATGGATCATAGGAATGAATTAGAATGGATCGTGCAAATGAATTAGAATGGATACATTCGTGCGAATGAATTAGAATGGATCGTAGGAATGAATTAGAATGGATCGTACGAATGAATTAGAATGGTTACATTCGTGCGAATGAATTGGAATGGATCGTACGAATGGATTAGAATGGATCGTACTAATGGATTAGAATGGATCGTACGAATGAATTAGAATGGATCGTACAAATGAATTAGAAAGGTTACATTTGTGAGAATGAATTAGAATGGATCGTACGAATGGATTAGAAGGGATCGTACGAATGGTAGAATGGATTGTACGAATGGATTAGAATGGATCGTATGAATAAATTAGAATGGATCATAGGAATGAATTAGAATGGATCGTACGAATGAATTAGAATAGATCGTGCGAATAAATTAGAATGGATCGTACGAATAAATTAGAATGGGTACATTCATGCAAATGAATTAGAATGGATCATACCGAATGAATTAGAATGGATCCATTCTAATTCATTCGCACGATCCATTCTAATTCATTCGTACGATCCATTCTAATTCATTCGTATGATCAATTCTAATTCATTCGTACAATCCATTCTAATTCAGTCGTATGAATGTATCATACAAATGAATTAGAATGGATCATAGGAATGAATTAGAATGGATCGTGCAAATGAATTAGAATGGATACATTCGTGCGAATGAATTAGAATGGATCGTAGGAATGAATTAGAATGGATCGTACGAATGAATTAGAATGGTTACATTCGTGCGAATGAATTGGAATGGATCGTACGAATGGATTAGAATGGATCGTACTAATGGATTAGAATGGATCGTACGAATGAATTAGAATGGATCGTACAAATGAATTAGAAAGGTTACATTTGTGAGAATGAATTAGAATGGATCGTACGAATGGATTAGAAGGGATCGTACGAATGGTAGAATGGATTGTACGAATGGATTAGAATGGATCGTACGAATGAATTAGAATGGATCATAGGAATGAATTAGAATGGATCGTACGAATGAATTAGAATAGATCGTGCGAATAAATTAGAATGGATCGTACGAATAAATTAGAATGGGTACATTCATGCAAATGAATTAGAATGGATCATACCGAATGAATTAGAATGGATTGTACGATCCGTTCTAATTCATTCGCACAATCCATTCTAATTAATTCGCACGATCCATTCTAATTCATTCGTACGATCCATTCTAATTCATTCGTATGATCCATTCTAATCCATTCGTACGATCCATTCTAATCCATTCGTACGATCCATTCTAATTCATTCGCACGAATGTAACCATTCTAATTCATTCGTTCGATCCATTCTAATTCATTCGTGCGAATGAATTAGAATGGATCGTAGGAATGAATTAGAATGGATCGTACGAATGAATTAGAATATTACATTAGTGCGAATGAATTAGAGTGGATCGTATGAATGGATTAGAATGGATCGTACGAATGAATTAGAATGGATCATACGAATGAAATAGAATGGATCGTACGAATGAATTAGAATGGATCGTACGAATGAATTAGAATGGATCGTGCGAATGAATTAGAATGGATAGTGCGAATGAATTAGAACGGATCGTACGAATGAATTAGAATGGATACATTTGTGCGAATGAATTAGAATGGATTGTACGAATGAATTAGAATGGATCGTACGATGCAATCTAATTCATTCGTACAATCCATTCTAATCCATTCATACGATCCATTATAATTCATTCGTACGATCTATTCTAATTCATTCGCACGAATGTATCCATTCTAATTCATTCGTACGATCCATTCTAATTCGTTCATACGATCCATTCTAATTCATTCGTACAATCCATTCTAATTCATTCTCACAAATGTAACCTTTCTAATTCATTCGTACGATCCTTTCTAATTCATTCGCACCATCCATACTAATTCATTCCTACGATCTATTCTAATTCATTCGCTCGAATGTATCCATTCTAATTCATTCGTTCGATCCATTCTAATTCATTCATATGACGTATTCAAATTCATTCGCATGATCCATTCTAATTCATTCGTACGATCCATTCTAATTCATTCTCACGAATGTAACCTTTCTAATTCATTTGTATGATCCATTCTAATTCATTCGTACGATCCATTCTAATCCATTGATATGATCCATTCTAATCCATTCGTACGATCCATTCTAATCCATTCGTACGATCCATTCTAATTCATTCTCACAAATGTAACCATTCTAATTCATTTGTACGATCCATTCTAATTCATTCGTACGATCCATTCTAATCCCTTCGTACGATCCATTCTAATCCATTCGTACGATCCATTCTAATTCATTCGCATGAATGTAACCATTCTAATTCATTCGTACGATCCATTCTAATTCATTCCTACGATCCATTCTAATTCATTCGCACGAATGTATCCATTCTAATTCATTTGCACGATCCATTCTAATTCATTCCTATGATCCATTCTAATTCATTCGTACGATCCATTCTAATTCATTTGCTTGAATGTATCCAATCTAATTCATTCGTACGATCCATTCTAATTCATTCGTACGATCCATTCTAATTCTAATTCATTTGCTTGAATGGATCGTACGAATGAATTAGAATGAATCGTGCGAATGAATTAGAATGGATCGTAGGAATGAATTAGAATGGATTGTATGAATGAATTAGAATGGTTACATTCGTGCGAATGAATTAGAATGGATCGTACGAATGAATTAGAATGGATACATTCGAGCGAATGAATTAGAATGGATCGTACGAATGAATTAGATTGGATCATACGAACAAATTAGAATGGATACATTCGTGCGAATGAATTAGAATGGATCGTACGAATGAATTAGAATGGATCGTACGAATAGATTAGAATGGATTGTACAAATGAATTAGAATGGATCGTACAAATGAATTAGAAAGGTTACATTTGTGAGAATGAAATAGAATGGACCGTACGAATGGATTAGAATGGATCGTACGAATGGATTAGAATGGATCGTACGAATGAATTAGAATGGATCAAACAAATGAATTAGAAAGGTTACATTCGTGAGAATGAATTAGAATGGATCGTACTAATGAATTAGAATGGATCATAGGAATGAATTAGAATGGATCATGCAAATGAATTAGAATGGATACATTCGTGCGAATGCATACAAATGAATTAGAAAGGTTACATTCATGAGAATGAATTAGAATGGATCGTACGAATGAATTAGAATGGATCATGCGAATGAATTTGAATTGATCGTACGAATGAATTTGAATGGATCGAACGAATGAATTAGAATGGATACATTCGAGCGAATGAATTAGAATAGATCATAGGAATGAATTAGAATGGATCATACGAATGAATTAGAATGGATCGTGCGAATGAATTAGAATGGATTGTACGAATGAAATAGAATGGATACATTCGTGCGAATGAATTAGAATGGATCGGACGAATGAATTAGAATGGATCATACAAATGAATTAGAATGGATCATACAAATGAATTAGAATGGATCATACATTCATTCGTACGATCCATTCTAATTCATTTGTACGATCCATTCTAATTCATTCGTACGATCCATTCTAATCCATTCGTACGATCCATTCTAATTCATTCGCACGAATGTAACCATTCTAATTCATTCGTATGATCCATTCTAATTCATTCCTACGATCCATTCTAATTCATTCGCACGAATGTATCCATTCTAATTCATTTGCACGATCCATTCAAATTCATTCCTATGATCCAATCTAATTCATTCGGACGATCCATTCTAATTCATTCGCTCGAATGTATCTATTCTAATTCATTCGTACGATCCATTCTAATACGTTCATACGATCCATTCTAATTCGTTCGTACGATCCATTCTAATTCATTCGTACGATCCATTCTAATCCATTCGTACGATCCATTCTAATTCATTCGTACAAATGAATTAGAATAGATCGTATGAATGAATAAGAATGGATCATACGAATGAATTAGAATGGATCGTGCGAATGAATTAGAATGAATCGTAGGAATGAATTAGAATGGATACATTCGAGCGAATGAATTAGAATGGATCGTACGAATGAATTAGAATGGATCATAGGAATGAATTAGAATGGATCGTGCAAATGAATTAGAATGGATACATTCGTGCGAATGAATTCGAATAGATCGTAGGAATAAATTAGAATGGATCGTACGAATGAATTAGAATGGTTACATCCGTGCGAATGAATTAGAATGGATCGTACGAATGAATTAGAATGGATCGTACGAATGAATTAGAATGGATCGTGCAAATGAATTAGAATGGATACATTCGTGAGAAAGAATTAGAATGGATCGTAGGAATGAATTAGAATGGATCGTACGAATGAATTAGAATGGTTACATTCGTGCGAATGAATTAGAATGGATCGTACGAATGGATTAGAATGGATCATACAAATGGATTAGAATGGATCGTACGATCTATTCTAATTCATTCGCATGAATGTATCCAAACTAATTCATTTGCACGATCCGTTCTAATTCATTCCTATGATCCATTCTAATTCATTTGTACGATCCATTCTAATTCATTCGCTTGAATGTATCCATTCTAATTCATTCGTATGATCCATTCTAATTCGTTCATACGATCCATTCTAATTCGTTCGTACGATCCATTCTAATTCGTTCATACGATCCATTCTAATTCATTCGCACGATCTATTCTAATTCATTCGTACGATCCATTCTAATCCATTCATATGATCAATTCTAATTCATTCGCACGATCCATTCTAATTCATTCTCACGAATGTAACCTTTCTAATTCATTTGTATGATCTATTCTAATTCATTCGTATGATCCATTCTAATCCATTCGTACGATCCATTCTTATTCAATTCGTGCAATCCATTCAAATTCATTCACACACATGTATCCATTCTAATTCATTCGTATGATCCATTCTAATTCATTCGCACGAATGTATCTATTCAAATTCATTCGTACGATCCATTCTAATTCATTCGCTCGAATGTATCCATTCTAATTCATTCGTACGATCCATTCTAATTCATTCCTATGATCCATTCTAATTCATTCGCACAAATGTATCCATTCTAATTTATTCGTATGATCCATTCTAATTCATTCGTACAATCCATTCAAATTCATTCGTACGATGCAATCTAATTCATTCGCACAAATGTATCTATTCTAATTCATTCGTAACAATGTGTTCTAATCCATTCGTACGATCCATTCTAATCCATTCGTACGATCCATTCTAATTCATTCGCACGAATGTAACCATTCTAATTCATTCGTACGATCCATTCTAATTCATTCCTACGATCCATTCTAATTCATTCGCACGAATGTATCCATTCTAATTCATTTGCACGATCCATTCTAATTCATTCCTATGATCCATTCTAATTCATTCGTACGATCCATTCTAATTCATTCCTACGATCTATTCTAATTCATTCGCACGAATGTATCCATTCTAATTCATTTGCACGATCCATTCTAATTCATTCCTATAATCCATTCTAATTCATTCGTACGATCCATTCTAATTCATTCGCTCAAATGTATCCATTCTAATTCATTCGTACGATTCATTCTAATTCATTCGCACGATCCATTCTAATTCATTCATACGATCCATTCTTATTCATTCATACGATCCATTCTAATTCATTTGTACAAATGAATTAGAATGGATCGTACGAATGGATTAGAATGGATCGTACGAATGAATAAGAATGGATCGTACGAACGAATTAGAATGGATCGTATGAACGTATTAGAATGGATCGTACGAATGAATTAGAATAGATACATTCGAGCGAATGAATTAGAATGGATCGTCCGAATGAATTAGATTGGATCATAGGAATGAATTAGAATGGATCGTGCAAATGAATTAGAATGGATACATTCGTGCGAATGAATAAGAATGGATCGTAGGAATGAATTAGAATGGATCGTACGAATGAATTAGAATGGATCGTAGGAATGAATTAGAATGGATCGTACGATCCATTCTAATTCATTCATACGATCTAATTCATTCGTACGATCCATTCTAATTCATTCGTACGATCGATTCTAATTTATTCGCACGATCCATTCTAATTCATTCGTACGATCCATTCTAATTCATTCGTATGATCCATTCTAATTTATTCGTTCAAATATATCCATTCTAATTCATTCGTACGATCCATTCTAATTCATTCCTACGATCTATTCTAATTCATTCGTATGATCAATTCTAATTCATTCGCACGATCCATTCTAATTCATTTGTACGATCTATTCTAATTCATTCGTACGATCCATTCTAATTCATTCGTACGAATGTATCCATTCTAATTCATTCGTACGATCCATTCTAATTCATTCGCACTATCCATTCTAATTCATTCGTACGATCCATTCTAATTCATTCGTGCGATCCATTCTAATTAATTCGCACAAATGTATCCATTCTAATTCATTCGTACGATCCATTCAAATTCAATCGTATGATCCATTCTAATTCATTCGTACGAATGAATTAGAATGGATCGTACAAATGAATTAGAATGGATCGTACGAATGAATTAGAATGAATTAGAATAGATCGTAGGAATGAATTAGAATGGATCGTACGAATGAATTAGAATGGTTACATTCGTGCGATCCATTCTAATTCATTCGTACGATCCATTCTAATTCATTCTCACAAATGTAACCTTTCTAATTCATTTGTACGATCCATTCTAATTCATTCCTACGATCCATTCTAATTCATTCCTACGATCTTTTCTAATTCATTCGTACGATCCATTCTAATCCATTCGTACGATCCATTCCAATTCATTCTCACGAATGTAACCTTTCTAATTCATTTGTACGATCCATTCTAATCCATTCGTATGATCCATTCTAATCCATTCGTACGATCCATTCTAATTCATTCGTACGATCCATTCTAATTCATTCTCACAAATGTAACCTTTCTAATTCATTTGTACGATCCATTCTAATTCATTCATACGATCCATTCTAATCCATTCGTACGATCCATTCTAATCCATTCGTACGATCCATTCTAATTCATTCGCACGAATGTATCCATTCTAATTCATTCGTACGATCCATTCTAATTCATTCCTACGATCCATTCTAATTCATTCGCACGAATGTATCCATTCTAATTCATTTGCACGATCCATTCTAATTCATTCGTACGATCTATTCTAATTCATTCTCACGAATGTAACCTTTCTAATTCATTTGTATGATCCATTCTAATTCATTCGTACGATCCATTCTAATTCATTTGCACGAATGTATCCATTCTAATTCATTCGCACGATCTATTCTAATTCATTCACACAATCCATTCTAATTCATTCGTCCGATCCATTCTAATTCATTCGCACGAATGTCTCCATTGTAATTCATTCGCACGATCTATTCTAATCCATTCGTACGATCCATTCTAATTCATTCGTACGATCCATTCTAATCGTTCGTACGAATGTATCCATTCTAATTCATTCGCACGATCCATTCTAATCCATTCATACGATCCATTCTAATTCATTCGTACAATCCATTCTAATCGTTCGTACGATCCATTCTAATTCGTTCCAACGATCCATTCTAATTTATTCGCACAAATGTATCGTACGAATGAATTAGAATGGATCATACAAATGAATTAGAATGGATACATTCGAGCGAATGAATTAGAATGGATCGTACGAATGAATTAGAATGGATCATAGGAATGAATTAGAATGGATCATGCAAATGAATTAGAATGGATACACGTGAGAATGAACTAGAATGGATACATTCGTGCGAATGAATTATAATGGATCGTACGAATGGATTAGAATGGATCGTATAAATGAATTAGAAAGGTTACATTTGTGAGAATGAATTAGAATGGATCGTATGTGTCACGCCCCGGATCCGACTACAAGGGTAAACCAGTCAAACCCGGGGGTGATGGGGTTATAAGGGTAAGTCAATGTTATAAGGTTGCGAGGTTGATTTTTTTATTTAGTTATTTATTACTAATTTATCATTAACTATTTACTAGTTGATAGGGGATGGCTTTGAGGAGAAGCCTACCAATAGCTTGGCCTTAAGAAAAGGCCTACCAGGCATGAAGCTTTTAGAAGAAGCTTACCAGGGGAAACATTACTGATTCTGGTATTATTCAGAGCATCTAAAACATAGTTCCATAATTATTACATAACCAACTGGAAATAATAAAAACTAGCTAATAGCTCTAGTGTCCTCTCTCGATAGTTATTTAAGATCCTCTAGGAAGCGTCAGAGAAGGATCTACTGTACCTGAAAAGAGTGTGCAACAACGGGATGAGTTTACTAGGTAAACTCAGTGAACAGTTAACCCTAAACTAGCTAGGGTAAACCATAGTCGTACCCAGCCCTTCTAGAAGGCTACGAGGGCGAAACCCATATATACACATATTACAAGTAAGTGAAATGAACTAGCTACACATGGCAATTCTACTATTATACAACTACAACTAGTGCATATAAGACAAATAATCATCCATATCAAAAGTATGTAACTAATTACCGAAGGTTAGTTCTACCTACTCCTAAAGTGAACCGGCAGTTTTCTAACTGAGTCTGCCAACAGAACCTGGGTCCAAGTGTACCTGGAGAGCCAGAAATACCCATATGGCCATAAGGGGGCTAGGTCTTTCACCACGGGGCACTCCCGCCCAACTTGCTTCTTCGGGGTCATTACCAAGGGGTGGACTACTAGACCACTAGGGGCTTTACCGCCTGCCCAACCCTGTGACCCTACCTACTTGATTCGGATTATGCACAGGCGGTGGTTCACCTCCCATCCTGTGCACTCGGGTCCTCTACCCATGCCCGTGAGTAGTGAGTCTTCCCTCTGGGAAGAGAACCTCGATTGAGGAAGTACAACCACCGGTCTCTCCACTGAGACCACTTGTCTCTCTACTGAGACCGCCAGCCCTTGTTGCTCAGTAGCAACTGGACTGCACCATGAGACCCATGGTCCCCAAACACAGTCATTCAACAGAATATCAATAAATAATCAGTACAAGTATCTACTTGTTTGCATGCATCCTAGTGTGAATCTAGGTTGAGTCAATCATCGTTACAGCTATCAAAATATTACATGTATGACTATTCAGAGGCAAGGGATAGTATACCCACTTCCCACATGCAGTACCGGTTTCCTGCCTACATGCATTGGACATACTATGCCACATATGGTTTTATTTATTATTTTATAGATACAACTATAATCTAGTCTAACTAGAATAGAATTAATCATGTTCACCTGGAGAATAGCTCGGTAGTCCACGCTCCTCACGCCTATCAGTCCGGTGTACCGTCGAAGGAGAAACTGACCATCATGGTTTGAAATGTATAAGTTGTTACATCCATAAATTAGTCAAACTAGGGTTCTAAAAAGGTTATTTTAGGTATCAGGGACCCATGGGATTCTGTCTCGCTCGAATCTGATTTCGGTCGGAGGTTTTAGGGTCGAACCGGTAAAAACCGGTATATGATTGGTTCAATAGGTTAAAGGGGTCTCTAGGGTCCCAAACCAGGTTCAATATATCAGCATCAATAATCTGAGCACGATGCCACTGGTTTCATCCAATTCCGAGATTGGACAGAGAATTGGCGGTCAAACCACGATACACCGACTAGATCAGGCTCATGGATAAAATGGGATACTACATAGTATAATTACTGTACCTAACTATATCCAACAGGTAGGATTTTCCGAGCCGGTCGTAATGCCACTGGTTTCGTTCAATTCCGAGATCGGACGAAGAAATGGCGACTGAACCAAATTTAGACGGTTTACGAGTCTGGTTCAGGTGAACCAGATCGGTTCACTGTTGGGCCGGGTTTGCAGGTCTACTGTGCACTTAGGCGGGTCAGGTTGCTGTGCAGTCGGGTCGGGTTGCAGTATTAATAGTTTCTAAAAGCCCTGGGATAGATCTTTAATTACGAATCAGTCCGTTCTTCTTCTTCCCCTTAAAACCAGTGAAACAGGGGGGCTGTTTCTGTGCGACGGCGATGGCGGGGAGTCGGGTTTGGGTGCGCCGACGGTGCCCAGCCGATCTTCCCCGCATCATCCCCACGGAGGAGACACGGGAGGAGGCAGCCGGTGCTCCATCGAAGCCCGGGAAGGCTATGGCCGGAGGGGGTCCGCGGGTTTTGGGTTTGGGTTTGGTTTTGCTCCGGCGATCGCCGGTCGAGCATGGGGTTTGGTCCTCCCGACGAGGACCGGAGATGGGGTCGCGGTGGCGTTCACTCGAGTGGGCCGCGGCTAAGGTAGGAGAGGACCGTGGATGGGTTTGGGTCGCGGAGTGCCGATGGATCGCCGGTGGTTACAATAAAGAAGAGAAAGGAGGAGGAGGGGAGGACTACCTGATGGGTTCGGGTTCGGTTTCGGAGTGGCTCGCCGCTGAGTGGATCGTCGGGCTGCTGCAACTCCTTCCCCTTCTCTCTTATCTCTCTCTCTCTCTTCTCTCTCTATATAACTCTCTCTCTCTCTTGGCCTGGTTCTACCGTTCTCTTTCTCTCTCTAGATTCTTCATGAAGACAGAAGTATAGAAGTAGGTTGTTAATGGTGGTAATTAAATAAGGTTTAAAAGATCAGTTGTTAACCCCTTAATTCCTAATGAAGAGGAATGAAAAAAAAGAACGGAAGATGTTGGGCTCATTACTCCAAATCTTGCTTGATCCTCCCTATCTGAATTTTAACATTTAAAACCTTGGGGAGGGATAATTATGAGCCTTAAAGCCATCTAGGAGGTTAGAAGTCAGGTCCTTGGGTTGGTCGGGCTCGGTCCCGCGCCCTGAAGTGGGCTCGGTAGGAATCTGGGTGCGATTCGAGTACTTACTAGGTTGAAAAGGATAATTACTCGTAACTTATAAATAGGATGTCAGAATTGGGTCTAAGAGGATTCATTGGAAAGCTCTCGTCGACATGAAAGCGTCGGCGCTTGATACACAATTTTCTGACTTATGGATCTCTTGAAAAGAAAGAAATACTTAAAAATTTAAAATAGCAGTTACTCATCACCCAGGTATTGGATCGACCCCAGCTCAGGCTCGTTGAAAAAGTCTCTCAGATCCCCACCCAACGTATCCAGCCTTGCTACGATCCGATTACCCGAACTTCCGTGGTAAGTCAAACAATATCAAATATCAGTTAATTTATCGATATTCTAGGGTATAACTACCGAACTGCCGAAACTAGCTGCGCATACACCCGATTACTGCACGGGATGCGCCATTGCAATGGATTGGAATGGATCGTACGAATGAATTAGAATGGATACATTCGAGCGAATGATATAGAATGGATCGTACGAATGAATTAGAATCGATCGTACGAATGAATTAGAATGGATCGTACGAATGAATTAGAATGGATCGTGCGAATGGATTAGAATGGATCGTACGAATCAATTAGAATAGATCGTACGAATGAATTAGAATGGATCGTACGAATGAATTAGAATGGATCATACGAATGTATTAGAATGGATACATTTGTGCGAATGAATTAGAATGGATCGTAGAAATGAATAAGAATGGATCGTGCAAATCAATTAGAATGGATACATTCGTGCGAATGAATTAGAATGGATCGTAGGAATGAATTATAATGGATCGTACGAATGAATTAGAATGGTTACATTCGTGCGAATAAATTAGAATGGATCGTACGAATGAATTAGAATGGATCGTACAAATGAATTAGAAAGGTTACATTTGTGAGAATGAATTAGAATGTATCGTACGATTCATTCTAATTCATTCGTACGATCCATTCAAATTCATTCGCACGATCCATTCTAATTCATTCGTATGATTCATTCTAATTCATTCGTACAATCCATTCTAATTCATTCGCACGAATGTATCCATTCTAATTCATTCGTTCGATCCATTCTAATTCATTCGTACGATCCATTCAAATTCATTCGCATGATCCATTCTAATTCATTCGTACGATCCATTCTAATTCATTCGTACAATCCATTCAAATTCATTCGTACGATACAATCTAATTCATTCGCACAAATGTATCTATTCTAATTCATTCGTACAATGCATTCTAATCCATTCGTATGATCCATTCTAATCCATTCGTACAATCCATTCTAATCCATTCTCACGATCCATTCTAATTCTTTCATACGAACCATTGTAATTCATTCGCACGAATGTATCTATTCTAGTTCATTCGTACACTCCATTGTAATTCATTCGCACGAATGTATCCATTCTAATTTATTCGTACGATCCATTCTAATTCGTTCGTACGAATGAATTAGAATGGATCGTACAAATGAATTAGAATGGATACATTCGTGCGAATGAATTACAATGGATCGAGGAATGGATATATTTATGCGAATGAATTAGAATGGATCATACGAATGAATTAGAATGGATACATTCGAGCGAATGAATTAGAATGGATCGTACGAATGGATTAGAATGGATCGTACGAATGAATTAGAATGGATCGTACGAATGGATTAGAATGGATCGTACGAATGAATTAGAATGGATCATACAAATGAATTAGAAAGGTTACATTCGTGAGAATGAATTAGAATGGATCGTACGAATGAATTAGAATGGATCATGCGAATGAATTTGAATGGATCGTACGAATGAATTAGCATGGATCGAACGAATGAATTAGAATGGATACATTCGAGCGAATGAATTATAATAGATCATAGGAATGAATTAGAATGGATCATACGAATGAATTAGAATGGATCGTGCGAATGAATTAGAATGGATTGTACGAATTAATTAGAATGGATACCTTCGTGCGAATGAATTAGAATGGATCATACGAATGAATTAGAATGGATCGTACGATTCATTCTAATTCATTCGTACGATCCATTCTAATGCATTCGTACGATTCATTCTAATTCATTCGCACGATCCATTCAAATTCATTCGTATGATCCATTCTAATTTATTTGCACGAATATACGATCCATTCTAATTTATTCGCAAGAATGTATCCATTCTAATTCATTCGTACAATCCATTCTAATTTATTCGTACAAATGTATCCATTCTAATTCATTCGTCCGATCCATTCTAATTCATTCGTACGATTCATTCTAATTCATGAGAATGAATTAGAATGGATCATAGGAATGAATTAGAATGGATACATTCGTGCAAATAAATTAGAATGGATCATAGGAATGAATTAGAATGGATCGTATGAATGGATTAGAATGGATCGTACGAATGGATTAGAATGGATCGTACGAATTAGAATGGATCGTACGAATGAATTAAAATGGATACATTCATACGACTGAATTAGAATGGATCGTGCAAATTAATTAGAATGGATCGTACGAATGAATTTGAATGGATACATTTGTGCGAATGAATCTGAATGGATTGTATGAATGAATTACAATGGATCGTACGAATGGATTAGAATGGATCGTACGAATGAATTAGAATGGATCATACAAATGAATTAGAAAGGTTACATTCGTGAGAATGAATTAGAATGGATCGTACGAATGAAGTAGAATGGATCGTGCGAATGAATTAGAATGAATCGTACGAATGCATTAGAATGGATCGTACGAATGAATTAGAATGGATACATTCGTGCGAATGAATTCGAATGGATCGTATGAATGAATTAGAATTGATTGGACGAATAAATTAGAATGGATCATACGAATAAATTAGAATGGTTATATTCGTGCGAACGAATTAGAATGGATCGTACGAATGAATTAGAATGGATCGTGCGAATGAATTAGAATTGATCATACGAATGAATTAGAATGGATCGTACGAATGGATTAGAACGCATTGTACGAATGAATTAGAATAGATACATTTGTGCGAATGAATTAGATTGCATCGTACAAATGAATTTGAATGGATTGTACGAATGAATTAGAATGGATCGTACGAATGAATTAGAATGGATCATGCGAATGAATTAGAATAGATCGTACGAATGAATTAGAATGGATCGTACGAATAAATTAGAATGGATCGTGCAAATGAATTAGAATGGATCGTACGAATGAATTAGAATGGATCCACCGAATGAGTTAGAATGGATCATGCGAATGAATTAGAATGGATCGTACGAATTAATTAGAATGGATACATTCGTGCGAATGAATTAGAATGGATCGGACGAATGAATTAGAATTGATCGTGCGAATGAATTAGAATGGATCATACGATTTAATTTGAATAGATCGTACGAATAAATTAGAATGGATACATTTGTGCGATGAATAAGAATGGAGCGTACGAATGAATTACAATGGAGCATACGAATGAACTAGAATGGATACATTCATGCGAATGAATTAGAATGGATCATATGAAAGAATTAGAATGGATCGTGCGAATGAATTAGAAAGGATCGTACGAATGGATTAGAATGGATCGTACGAATGAATTAGAATGGATCATACAAATGAAGTAGAAAGGTTATATTCGTGAGAATGAATTTGAATGGATCGTACGAATGAATTAAATTGGATCATGCGAATGGATTAGAATGGATCGTACGAATGGATTAGAATGGATCGTATGAATGAATTAGAATGGATCATACAAATGAATTAGAAAGGTTACATTCGTAAGAATAAATTAGAATGGATCGTACGAATGAATTAGAATGGATCATACGAATGAATTTGAATGGATCGTACGAATGAATTAGAATGGATCGAACGAATGAATTACAATGGATACATTCGAGCGAATGAATTAGAATAGATCGTAGGAATGAATTAGAATGGATCATACAAATGAATTAGAATTGATCATGCGAATGAATTAGAATGGATTGTACGAATGAATTAGAATGGATACATTCGTGCGAATGAATTAGAATGGATCGGACGAATGAATTAGAATGGATCGTACGATTCATTCTAATTCATTCGTACGATCCATTCTAATGCATTCGTACGATTCATTCTAATTCATTCGCACGAGCCATTATAATTCATTCGTATGATCCATTCTAATTTATTTGCACGAATATACGATCTATTCTAATTTATTCGCAAGAATGTATCCATTCTAATTCATTCATACAATCCATTCTAATTTATTCGTACAAATGTATCCATTCTAATTCATTCGTACGATCCATTCTAATTCATTCGTACGATTCATTCTTATTCATAGGAATGAATTAGAATGGATACATTCGTGCAAATGAATTAGAATGGATCGTAGGAATGAATTAGAATGGATCGTACGAATGGATTAGAATGGATCGTACGAATGGATTAGAATAGATCGTACGAATTAGAATGGATCGTACGAATGAATTAAAATGGATACATTCATACGACTGAATTAGAATGGATCGTGCGAATTAATTAGAATGGATCGTACGAATGAATTTGAATGGATACATTTGTGCGAATGAATCTGAATAGATTGTATGAATGAATTACAATGGATCGTACGAATGGATTAGAACGGATCGTACGAATGAATTAGAAAGGTTACATTCGTGAGAATGAATTAGAATGGATCGTACGAATGAATTAGAATGAATCGTACGAATGCATTAGAATGGATCGTATGAATGAATTAGAATGAATTAGAATGGATACATTCGTGCGAATGAATTAGAATGGATCGTAGGAATGAATTAGAATGGATTGTATGAATAAATTAGAATGGATCGTACGAATGAATTAGAATGGTTAGATTCGTGCGAATGAATTAGAATGGATTGTACGAATGAATTAGAATGGATCGTCCGAATGAATTAGAATTGATCATACGAATGAATTAGAATGGGTCATACGAATGGATTAGAATGGATCGTACGAATGAATTAGAATGGATCATACAAATGAATTAGAAAGGTTACATTCGTGAGAATGAATTAGAATGGATCATACGAATGAATTAGAATGGATCATGCGAATGAATTTCAATGGATCGTACGAATAAATTAGAATGGATTGAACGAATGAATTAGAATGGATACATTCGAGCGAATGAATTAGAATAGATCGTAGGAATGAATTAGAATGGATCATACGAATGAATTAGAATGGATCGTGCGAATGAATTAGAATGGATTGTACGAATGAATTAGAATGGATACATTCGTGCGAATGAATTAGAATGGATCGGACGAATGAATTAGAATGGATCGTACGATTCATTCTATTTCATTCGTACGATCCATTCTAATGCATTCGTACGATTCATTCTAATTCATTCGCACGATCCATTCAAATTTATTCGTACAAATGGATTAGAATGGATCGTACGAATGGATTAGAATGGATCGTATGAATGAATTAGAATGGATCGTACGAATGAATTAGAATGGACCGTATAAACGAATTAGAATAGATCGTACGAATGAATTAGAATGGATACATACAAATGAATTAGAAAGTTAAATTCGTGAGAATGAATTAGAATGGATCGTACGAATGAATTAGATTGGATCGTACGAATGAATTAGAATGGATCGTACGAATGAATTAGAATGGATACATTCGAGCGAATGAATTAGAATGGATACATTCGAGCGAATGAATTAGAATGGATCGTACGAATGAATTAGAATATCGATCGTACGAATGAATTAGAATGGATCATCTAATTTATTCGTCTGATCCATTCTAATTCATTCGTATGACACAATCTAATTCATTCGCACAAATGTATCTATTCTAATTCATTCGTACAATACGTTCTAATCCATTCGTACGATCCATTCTTATCCATTCGTACGATCCATTCTAATTCATTCGCTCGAATGTATCCATTCTAATTCATTCGTACGATCCATTCTAATTCGTTCATACGATCCATTCTAATTCATTCGTACGATCCATTCTCATCCATTCGTACGATCCATTCTAATCCATTCGTACAATCCATTCTAATACATTCGTACGATCCATTCTAATCCATTCGTATGGTCCATTCTAATTCATTCTCACGATCCATTCTAATTTATTCGAACGATCTATTCTAATTCATTCGCACAAATGTATCCATTCTAATTCATTCGTACAATCCATTCTAATTCATTCGTATGATCCATTCTAATTCATTCGTACGATCCATTCTAATTTATTTATACGATACATTCTAATTCATTCGCACGAATGTATCGATTCTAATTTATTCTCGTACGATCCATTCTAATTCATTTGCATGAATATAACCATTCTAATTCATTCGTACGATCCATTCAAATTCATTCGCAAGAATGTATCCATTCTAATTCATTCCCACGATCCATTCTAATTCATTCGTACGATCCATTCTTATTTATTCGTACGATCCATTCAAATTCATTCGCATGATCCATTCTAATTCATTCGTACGATCCATTCTAATTCATTCTCACGAATGTAACCTTTCTAATTCATTTGTATGATCCACTCTAATCCATTCGTACGATCCATTCTAATCCATTCGTACGATCCATTCTAATCCATTCGTACGATCCATTCTAATTCATTCTCACAAATATAACCTTTCTAATTCATTTGTACGATCCATTCTAATTCATTCGTACAATCCATTCTAATCCATTCGTACGATCCATTCTAATTCATTCGTACGATCCATTCTAATTCATTCGCACGATCCATTCTAATTCATTCATACGATCCATTCTAATTCATTCGCACAATTGTATCCATTCTAATTCATTCGTACGATCCATTCTAATTCATTCGCACGATCCATTCTAATTCATTCGTACGATCCATTCTAATCCATTCATACGATCTATTCTAATCCATTCATACGATCTATTCTAACTCATTCTCTCTAATGTATCCATTCTAATTCATTCGTACGATCTATTCTAATTCATTCTCACGAATATAACCTTTCTAATTCATTTGTACGATCCATTCTTATTTATTCGTACGATCCATTCCAATTCATTCGTACGATCCATTCTAATTCATTCTCACAAATGTAACCTTTCTAATTCATTTGTACGATCCATTCTAATTCATTCGTACGATCCATTCTAATCCATTCGTACGATCCATTCTAATCCATTCGTACGATCCATTCTAATTCATTCGCACGAATGTAACCATTCTAATTCATTCATACGATCCATTCTAATTCATTCGCACGAATGTATCCATTCTAATTCATTTGCACGATCCATTCTAATTCATTCGTATGATCCATTCTAATTCATTCATGCGATCCATTCTAATTCATTTGCATGAATATATCCATTCTAATTCATTCGTACGATCCATTCCAATTCATTCGTATGATCCATTCTAATTCATTCATGCAATCTATTCTAATTCATTCATACGATCCATTCTAACTCATTCATATTATCCATTCTAATTCATTCGCATGAATGTATCCATTCTAATTCATTCGTACGATCCATTCTAATTTATTCG
This sequence comes from Chamaelirium japonicum, assembly GCA_947650365.1. NCBI lineage: Eukaryota > Viridiplantae > Streptophyta > Magnoliopsida > Liliales > Melanthiaceae > Chamaelirium > Chamaelirium japonicum. The sequence goes on along the minus strand of CANTAL010000085.1, from coordinate 607,058 downwards.
TATGAATTAGAATGGATCGTAGGAATGAATTAGAATGGATCATACGAATGAATTAGAATGGATCGTGCAAATGAATTAGAATGGATACATTCGTGCGAATGAATTAGAATGGATCGTACGAATGAATTAGAATGGATCATACAAATGAATTAGAAGGGTTACATTCGTGAGAATGAATTAGAATGGATCATTCGAATGAATTAGAATGGATCATGCGAATGAATTTGAATGGATCGTACGAATGAATTAGAATGGATCGAACGAATGAATTAGAATGGATACATTCGAGCGAATGAATTAGAATAGATTGTAGGAATGAATTAGAATGGATCATACGAATAAATTAGAATGGATCGTGCGAATGAAATAGAATGGATTGTATGAATGAATTAGAATGGATACATTCGTGCGAATGAATTAGAATGGATCGTACAAATGGATTAGAATGGATCGTACGAATGAATTAGAATGGATCATACAAATGAATTAGAAAGGTTACATTCGTGAGAATGAATTAGAATGGATCGTACGAATGAATTAGAATGGATCATGCGAATGAATTTGAATGGATCGTACGAATGAATTAGAATGGATTGAACGAATGAATTAGAATGGATACATTCGAGCGAATGAATTAGAATAGATCGTAGGAATGAATTAGAATGGATCATACGAATGAATTAGAATGGATCGTGCGAATGAATTAGAATGGATTGTACGAATGAATTAGAATGGATACATTCGTGCGAATGAATTAGAATGGATCGGACGAATGAATTAGAATGGATCGTATGATTCATTCTAATTCATTCGTATGATCCATTCTAATGCATTCGTACGATTCATTCTAATTCATTCGCACGATCCATTCAAATTCATTCGTACGAATGGATTAGAATGGATCGTACGAATGGATTAGAATGGATCGTACGAATGAATTAGAATGGATCGTACGAATGAATTAGAATGGACCGTATGAACGAATTAGAATAGATCGTACGAATGAATTAGAATGGATACATACAAATAAATTAGAAAGTTACATTCGTGAGAATGAATTAGAATGGATCGTACGAATGAATTAGATTGGATCGTATGAATGAAATAGAATGGATCGTACAAATGAATTAGAATGGATACATTCGAGCGAATGAATTAGAATGGATAGTACGAATGAATTAGAATGGATCATAGGAATGAATTAGAATGGATCGTACGAATGAATTAGAATGGATCGTGCGAATGAATTAGAATCGATCGTACGAATGAATTAGAATGGATCATGCGAATGAATTAGAATGGATCGTATGAATAAATTAGAATGGATCGTACGAATGAATTAGAATGGATACATCCGAGCGAATAAATTAGAATGGATTGTACGAATGAATTAGAATAGATACATTCTTGTGAATAAATTAGAATGGATCGTATATTCGTGCAAATAAATTAGAATGGATCATACGAATGAATTAGAATGGATCATGCGAATGAATTAGAATGGATTGTACGAATGAATTAGAATGGATCGTACGAATGAATTAGAATGGATCGTACAAATGAATTAGAATGGATCGTTCGAATGTATCCATTCTAATTCATTCGTACGATCTATTCTAATTCATTCGCATGATCCATTCAAATTCATTCGTACGATCCATTCTAATTCATTCGTCTGATCCATTCAAATTCATTCGTACGACACAATCTAATTCATTCGCACAAATGTATCTATTCTAATTCATTCGTACAATGCATTTTAATCCATTCGTACGATCCATTCTAATCCATTCGTACGATCCATTCTAATCCATTCGTACGATCCATTCTAATTCATTCGCTCGAATGTATCCATTCTAATTCATTCGTACGATCCACTCTAATTCGTTCATACGATCCATTCTAATTCATTCGTACGATCCATTCTCATCCATTCGTACGATCCATTCTAATCCATTCGTACGATCCATTCTAATCCATTCGTATGATCCATTCTAATCCATTCGTATGATCCATTCTAATTCATTCTCACGATCCATTCTAATTCATTCGCACGATCCATTCTAATTCATTCGCACAAATGTATCCATTCTAATTCATTCGTACAATCCATTCTAATTCATTCGCATGATCCATTCTAATTCATTCGTACAATCCATTCTAATTCATTTGTACGATACATTCTAATTCATTCGCACGAATGTATCGATTCTAATTTATTCGTACGATCCATTCTAATTCATTTGCACGAATGTAACCATTCTAATTCATTCGTACGATCCATTCAAATTCATTCGCAAGAATGTATCCATTCTAATTCATTTCCACGATCCATTCTAATTCATTCGTACGATCCATTCTTATTTATTTGTACGATCCATTCAAATTCATTCGCATGATCCATTCTAATTCATTCGTACGATCCATTCTAATTCATTCTCACGAATGTAACCTTTCTAATTCATTTGTATGATCCATTCTAATCCATTCGTACGATCCATTCTAATCCATTCGTACGATCCATTCTAATCCATTCGTACGATCCATTCTAATTCATTCTCACAAATATAACCTTTCTAATTCATTTGTACGATCCATTCTAATTCATTCGTACGATCCATTCTAATCCATTCGTACGATCCATTCTAATTCATTCGTACGATCCATTCTAATTCATTCGCACGATCCATTCTAATTCATTCGTACAAATGTATCCATTCTAATTCATTCGTACGATCCATTCTAATTCATTCGTACGATCCAATCTAATTCATTTGCACAAATGTATCCATTCTAATTCATTCGTACGATCCATTCTAATTCATTCGCACGATCCATTCTAATTCATTCGTTCGATCCATTCTAATCCATTCATACGATCCATTCTAATCCATTCATACGATCCATTCTAACTCATTCTCTCAAATGTATCCATTCTAATTCATTCGTACGATCCATTCTAATTCATTCTCACGAATGTAACCTTTCTAATTCATTTGTACGATCCATTCTTATTTATTCCTACGATCCATTCCAATTCATTCGTACGATCCATTCTAATTCATTCTCACAAATATAACCTTTCTAATTCATTTGTACGATCCATTCTAATTCATTCGTACGATCCATTCTAATCCATTCGTACGATCCATTCTAATCCATTCGTATGATCCATTCTAATTCATTCGCACGAATGTAACCATTCTAATTCATTGGTACGATCCATTCTAATTCATTCCTACGATCCATTCTAATTCATTCGCACGAATGTATCCATTCTAATTCATTTGCACGATCCATTCTAATTCATTCGTATGATCCATTCTAATTCATTCGTGCGATCCATTCTAATTCATTTGCATGAATATATCCATTCTAATTCATTCGTACGATCCATTCCAATTCATTCGTATGATCCATTCTAATTCATTCATGCAATCCATTCTAATTCATTCATGCAATCCATTCTAATTCATTCATACGATCCATTCTAACTCATTCATATGATCCATTCTAATTCATTCGCATGAATGTATCCATTCTAATTCATTCGTACGATCCATTCTTATTTATTCGTATGAATTAGAATAGATCGTAGGAATGAATTAGAATGGATCATACGAATGAATTAGAATGGATCGTGCAAATGAATTAGAATGGATACATTCGTGCGAATGAATTAGAATGGATCGTACGAATGAATTAGAATGGATCATACAAATGAATTAGAAGGGTTACATTCGTGAGAAAGAATTAGAATGGATCGTTCGAATGAATTAGAATGGATCATGCGAATGAATTTGAATGGATCGTACGAATGAATTAGAATGGATCGAACGAATGAATTAGAATCGATACATTCGAGCGAATGAATTAGAATAGATTGTAGGAATGAATTAGAATGGATCATACGAATAAATTAGAATGGATCGTGCAAATGAATTAGAATGGATTGTATGAATGAATTAGAATGGATACATTCGTGCGAATGAATTAGAATTGATCGGACGAATGAATTAGAATGGATCATATGATTCATTCTAATTCATTCGTACGATCAATTCTAATGCATTCGTACGATTCATTCTAATTCATTCGTATGATCCATTCTAATTTATTTGCACGAATATACGATCCATTCTAATTTATTCGCAAGAATGTATCCATTCTAATTCATTCGTACAATCCATTCTAATTTATTCGTGCAAATGTATCCATTCTAATTCATTCGTACGATCCATTCTAATTCATTCGTACGATCCATTCTAATTCATTCGCATGATCCATTCGTACGACCCATTCTAATCCATTCGTACGATCCATTCTAATTCATTTGCACGATCCATTCTAACTCATTCGTACGATTCATTCTAATTCATTCGTACGATCCATTCTAATTCATTCGCACAAATGTATCCATTCTAATTGATTCGTACGATCCATTCTAATTCAATCGTATGATCTATTCTAATTCATTCACACGAATGTAACCATTCTAATTCATTCGTACGATTCATTCTAATTCATTCGTATGAGCTATTCTAATTCATTCGTACGATCCATTCTAATTCATTCATACGATCCATTCTAATCCATTCGTACGATCCATTCTAATCCATTCGTACTATCCATTCTAATCCATTCGTACGATCCATTCTAATCCATTTTAATTCATTTGTACTAATCCATTTGTACGATCCATTCTAATTCATTCGTACGATCCATTCTAATCCATTCCTACGATCCATTCTAATCCATTCGTACTATCCATTCTAATCCTTTCGTACGATCCATTCTAATCCATTTTAATTCATTCGTACTAATCCATTTGTACGATCCATTCTAATTAATTCGCACGATCCATTCTAATTCATTCGCACGATCCATTCTAATTCATTCGTACGATCCATTCTAATTCATTCGCACGAATGTAACCATTCTAATTCAGTCGTACGATCCATTCTAATTCATTCCTATGATCCATTCTAATTCATTCGCACGAATGTATCCATTCTAATTCATTTGCATGATCCATTCTAATTCATTCCTAAGATCCATTGTAATTCATTCGTACGATCCAATCTAATTCATTCGCTCGAATGTATCCATTCTAATTCATTCGTACGATTCATTCTAATTAATTTGCACAATCCATTCTAATTCATTCGTACGATCCATTCTTATTCATTCATACGATCCATTCTAATTCTAATTCATTCGTACGATCCGTTCTAATCCATTCGTACGATCCATTCTAATCCATTCGTACTATCCATTCTAATCCATTCGTACGATCCATTCTAATCCATTTTAATTCATTCGTACTAATCCATTTGTACGATCCATTCTAATTCATTCGTACGATCCATTCTAATCCATTCCTACGATCCATTCTAATCCATTCGTACTATCCATTCTAATCCATTCGTACGATCCATTCTAATCCATTTTAATTCATTCGTACTAATCCATTTGTACGATCCATTCTAATTAATTCGCACGATCCATTCTAATTCATTCGCACGATCCATTCTAATTCATTCGTACGATCCATTCTAATTCATTCGCACGAATGTAACCATTCTAATTCATTCGTACGATCCGTTCTAATTCATTCCTACGATCCATTCTAATTCATTCGCACGAATGTATCCATTCTAATTCATTTGCACGATCCATTCTAATTCATTCCTATGATCCATTCTAATTCATTCGTACGATCCATTCTAATTCATTCGCTCGAATGTATCTATTCTAATTTATTCGTACGATCCATTCTAATTCATTCGTATGATCCATTCTAATTCATTCGGTGGATCCATTCTAATTCATTCGTACGATCCATTCTAATTCATTCGCACGATCCATTCTAATTTATTCGTCCGATCCATTCTAATTCATTCGTACGATCTATTCTAATTCATTCGAATGATCCATTCTAATTCATTCGTACGATCCATTCTAATTCATTCGTACAATCCATTCAAATTCATTCGTACGATGCAATCTAATTCATTCGCACAAATGTATCTATTCTAATTCATTCGTACAATGCGTTCTAATTCATTCGTACGATTCATTCTAATTCATTCATACAATCCATTCTAATTCATTCGCACGATCCATTCTAATTCATTCGTATGATCCATTCTAATTCATTCCTACGATCTATTCTAATTCATTCGCTCGAATGTATCCATTCTAATTCATTTATTCGATCCATTCTAATTCATTCGTATGATCCATTCTAATTCATTCGCTCGAATGTATCCATTCTAATTCATTCGTACGATCCATTCTTATTCATTCGTACGATCCATTCAAATTCATTCGCATGATCCATTCTAATTCATTCGTACGATCCATTCTAATTCATTTTCATGAATGTATCCTTTCTAATTAATTTGTATGATCCATTCTAATTCATTCGTACCATCCATTCTAATTCATTCGCACGATCCATTCTAATTCATTCGTACGATCCATTCTAATTCGTTCGTACAATTCATTCTAATTCTATCGCATGATCCATTCTAATTCATTCCTACGATCTATTCTAATTCATTTGTACGATCCATTCTAATTCATTCGCACGATCCATTCTAATTCATTCGCACGATCCATTCTAATTCATTCCTACGATCTACTCTAATTCATTCGCACAAATGTATCGTACGAATGAATAAGAATGGATCATACAAATGAATTAGAATGGATCGAACGAATGAATTAGAATGGATCGTACGAATGGATCATGCGAATGAATTAGAATGAATCGTGCGAATGAATTAGAATGGATCGTACGAATGAATTAGAATAGATCGTAGGAATGAATTAGAATGTGTCGTGCGAATGAATTAGAATGAATCGTATGAATGAATTAGAATGGATCGTACGAATGAATTAGAATGGATCGTGCGAAGGAATTAGAATGGATCGTACGAATGAATTAGAATAGATCGTGCGAATGAATTAAAATGGATCATACAAATATATTAGAAAGGTTACATTCGTGAGAATGAATTAGAATGGATCGTAAGAATGAATTAGAATGGATT